>BMAV01010006.1:164731-194351 GCA_019973955.1 Trichonephila inaurata madagascariensis
TTTTTTTTTTTTTTCTCTCTCTCTTCTTCTTCTTTTTAAAGTGAAAATACTTAAGTCATGTACTTTACTGAAAGGCAGAGCATTATTTGTATATGCAGTAAATGTGGAGGGGCAGGAGATCAATTCACAATAATATGACAGTCTATTTTATTTAAAGGATATTTAATTTTTATTTGGATTCAAATAAAAAAGGCAAATTAAAATTCAACAAAATAGCAAAGACAAAATTATGAAAATTATATCAGAATTGCTTAAAGCAGGAAATAATGTACATAGTATTGAGTGAAAATGTTATTAAATATAACATTTTTATGGTCAAGCTAAGTGAAAAGAATTTGAAGCTACTATTTGAGTACTAAAGAGAACCATTTTCTTCCCTTCATATCTGTTCAAACATTATCAGGACATCTATTGTATTACCTTCAAGATACAGTTAGTGTGTGATTAGCTTACTAGGAAAAAGAGTTCTATGACAAAAGTTATATGGCACAATAGATTTATTTAAATTTGCTCACATTTGTTTGAGAAGCAATTTAGAATTCAATTTCTTTTAAGATTTATTATTTGTGTTTTTATAAATTTATGTGAAAGTTTAGATTCTGTCTTGTGTTATTAATTGTTCTGTTTTATAACAATTACTTTGCAATTTATCTACACCAGCATCAGCAGTAGAATCGAAACAATCTTGTATTAACAATATATGAGTATGAAAACTGTTCTAGTTTTTTTTAACTAAAAGACTACACAATATTTTTATGTCTCAAAGCAAAGTAAATATTTTATCCTTAATGTTCTAAAGAAATATGTCTTGTTATAAACAAATAAAAACTAGGTTAAACAGATTAAGATATATAAAATGTAAATTTTTTAAAAGGTGATTGTTAATGAAAAGTATACTGACCTTGTATTGAGAAAGAGGAAATCTTTCTAATAAATATTGATCAATACCACAAACTTTAAGGAGATAACTATGTTGATGTTCCCTCGCACGTTCCTTTTGTTGTTCTTTTGTTAATTTCATGCATTTAAGTTTTTTCAAAATTGCTTCTTGTGTAACACTCTCGGGATAATCGTCTTTAGAAACCTTGACTGTATATTTTTGTTTTTCTCCGGTTGGTGAGAGAACCCACACGCATACAATTACTAAACCTTTAGAAAAATATCATTTGCTAATATGAAAAAACAGATCAATAAGAGATTTCAATGATTTATATATGTACATATACTTGAAGCATATCTCATAACAAATAATAAACCTTCTAATATGTAAAAAAAAATGTAACATTTACAAATTTAAACCTTATCTAATCAGAAAAAGTATAGGGTAATATTTTACTTAATTATTTGCTCTCTCAAACACTAAATTATGCAGCTTTATCAATACATAGTTATATGATTACTTTTAAATAGGTAATTCAATAGCTGAAAATATAATTTTAATTTTGTATACAAATTTTAGAAATTTATAGAGTACATTAATGTAACTTTAAGAACTTTATAGATCTTGCAATCTTAGTACTAGCACAATTTTAGTACTAAATTTGCTACTGCATTATTTTACTTTGAACTTTGTCTCATGCTATATGCCTACAATTTACTTTGCATTAAGTTAGATTTATGACAATTTAGTATATTACAAATGATTACATATACTTATATATATATATTCATTATTAAACAGAAATAAATTTTCATATCTTATATTATACATGATTACAAAGAATATTCTAGAAATTTTCTTATTTTGATTTAATTATCTTGCCATCAAATAAAGCAAAAAACAATAGTTTATATACCATAAAATCCAGTGTATAATGCGCACCTATACTTTCAAGCTTCTTTTTTTTAATTTTTAGGTATGTTTGCAATATAACATACACATCCTTTTTATGAAGAAATCTGAAATGTCTCATGCTTTGAAGTCATTTATTCATGATATTATCCCTAGCTTTTGAAAAAATGGTATACTCTTCTAGAATTAAAACCCTTTAAGTTCATTAAGTATGTCATTTCTTTTAAATAAACAGTATTCTGATCTTCGAAGAAGTCTAATTTTTCTTATACTCATCTCTTTTCTTTTTTATACCTGGCATATAATTCACACCCATAAATTTCAATTTTATTGTTTGTGTTAGAAGTTAGTGTTATAAGCCGGATTTTATTGTAAGTATTTTTAAAAGAAAAATTTATAAAACATATCAAAAATGCTCCTTATACATATATGCTCCTCAATTTTCTTCATTTATATGAAATTGCCAAGATGAAATGAGGAAAGAATATACAGCATAAAAAATTAAGCTTATTTTAAGAATATGCTAAAAATTTTAATTATAAGATGCCTAAACACAAATCTTAAATTTCAAAAAATACACAGCCATCAAATACAGAGATAACATACTTAAATTTGACAAGAATTCAAATTTACATTGCAGTTTGAAATTCTTGCATTGTGATATATACATTTAAATTTTATTACATAAATTTATCCATAACTAATAGAAAATCCATATAAGTAACTGCATTTATAAATATGATAACTCCCATCTAGCATTTCAATAAATGACAAATACATAAATAAATTACACAAGAGTTAAAATAAAATTTTATTTTTATAGTTCAAGATATTTTTTTCTTTTTTTAGAAGAAATTAATTTGTTTAAGAATTTATATCACTTAATTATCTGTATAAAATATTTTTCTCAAAATTTTCTTCCTATTACATAAATATATAAAAGAAATTTACAAATAAATTTTACTAAACTTTTAATTCCCATTATAATTTAAGTTACCAACATAATTTACAAAATAGTTACTATAACTGCACTAGATATCATATAAATAACAACACATTCATATAAAAGGGCAATAACTAATAATAGCTTATAATAACTAGCTTATTTTTTTATTATAGCAGTGAATAAAAGACAAGAATATATAAAGATTTTCAGAATTTTATTTAAAATAAACTTATGCATTTATAGTAGTATAAACTAGAATTAGTAAAACTATATTTCAGAAAAATATACTGAAATATACAAGAATTTCAAGACTCAAGTGTACTAAAATATTCCAATATTTTGTTCCCTTGATCCTTTAAAAATTTAATGTTGTTTTTTAATAGGCAGTTAAATTTACTTAAAGATTGTTCCTCTTCTCCCTCCTTAAAAGAAATGGAACAAATTTGTTTCAAATTAGAATTTAAAATTTCATTTTCAAATGCTACTTTTATTTTTTTTTTTCAAAACATAACATTTTAAAAAAATAAGGAAAATATTTATTCATAGCTTATTATTAATTGATTATATATATATATATATATATATATATAAAGTTACATTACCTTTATCTAATTTCTTTTCAAGGCTTGGAGGAAATTCTTTCGAACTTTCTATTTCAGGAGGATAAACATAAGATGCAAGCTTATCTTCTGCCCCAGAATCCCGTATTTCAACAGATTCTTTGCACACATTCAAAATATTTCTACGAAATTCAATTACTTCTGGATCTTTCATTTCATCAAATTCATGAACAGGCATTCCAATTGCTAAGCCTTTATATTAAAAACAAAAATACCAGTATTTAAGTAAATATATAAAATTTTAAATAGTTTTTAGCATTTCACAAGTGTTACAAACTGTAATTTTAAGATAAGCAAACGGATATGTTACATCTAAATTTGTTATTTAAACCAAACTAGCAAAATTTTCAAACTGCTTCTGTTGTAATGAAACTAAAACAAATTTTTAAGATGAAAAAATTAAATGAATATTTGCATTTATATTCAGCACATTTAAGTAGCAGAAAAGTAGATTTTTTATACTAATGTTTATGATATTTTTCAAAAAGAATACTTTTCCCCCTATCTTGACTGCAGTCCCACACAAATATGGTGATATTTGTATAAAATCTTTTTTTTTTTTAAAAAATTAGTTAATTAAAATTATTTCTTAAGTTCTTTACCAACTTGCTTAGGCTGGTTTTATTTGGATTTTTTATAAACATTACATTCAGAAGCTATGCATGAGGTATTGGCAATACATCTTGAAATTTTGAACTAAACACAATTGACAAGGAAGGCATCTAAGCTAGCATCCTACTCTCCAAACTTCCATACAACACCAACATAAGATTTTTGGCCTTGACAGATTTAACATGCATCATCAGCCCCCCCCCCTCTCCACACAGCAGGTTTCCAGTGGCACTTTTGACCGTAGCCACACACACACACTCAGCTTTTGCAGTCAAATCTCTTATGGTACGATCCTACTTTAGAGCACCTCTTGGCAACAAACATTATTTTCACTGAAAGTGATGAAAATTTCCTCAAAATGACAAGCATATTTTTTGCCAACCTTTTGTTGAATAGAAGCACAAAATTTAACCATTTTTTTTTTTTTTTTTTTTCCTTTTTGCCGAAGAGATAGCATCACGTCCATTTTCTTCTTTACTTCAAACTAGAACTTTTCCTAGAAAGGAAGAAAAAATCTGCATAATATTTTAGATGAAAATGATGATGCATACAATTTTATTCTTTTTTTATTCTAAAACTGATTCATGATCGGAAAATAGAAGAAAGTGTATAATGTTTGTAATGAATTTCACAGTTGTAAAATGATGGACAAAAGTTTGATTTCATTCCTTTTGCAGCTAAACTGAGAATGTCAAAAAGGAGAAAGTCTGCTTGATGTTCTTAATAACTAATAAGGTTGTGATTCCTTTCGATTCTCTCTAGTGAAATTTGACTTTTACTTCATGTCATGCTTTTCTCACAACAGCAATAATGACCTAATTGATTTTCAGATATACCATTTTGTGTCACATTGCAATAACTTCAAATTTTAAAATTGCAGTTTGGCACCATCTTCGCGTAATATTAAAATTGTCGCCAAGAGGTAGACCAAAATATGATTTGTCGCCAAGAAGTAAACCAAAATATGATTTTACTCCCATCTTTTCATAATCTATGTAAAGTTGTGTGGGTGGATCAAAGGTTACCATTTAATAAACTTTATATTTTGATATTCTGTTAAGAGTTCTTTTGTAGTAAGAAATAATATGCAAGAATTAATAACAATATACAATATTGCAAGAGAAAAAATAAACAAAAACATATGTGATTTGCTTGGAATTCTATTAAATCTAAAATGCAAACTGTGTTGATGGCCACAATGTACAATATAAGTATTTCCAAATTTTCATAATGCCCTGATTTATATCAATATTGTCATCATTATGCAATGTGGACAGCAAAATACTACTCTATTTTTGCATATAAGGCCATCTATTACTTTCTTGAAATTCAAATATTGGGTTGTGTGCATGGTTCTTTTCTTACTTCCAATAAATTCAAACAATAATTCATTCTTGTTCATGTTCATAATTTCTATTAGCATAAAATTTTTCTCTGACAGTTTAAGCGAAAAAGAATGTACATCAGTTGTCTACAACTGTATTAGCTTAGATATGTAACTTTTGCATCAGTCTCATGACCATTCCACTTCCAACATTTTCCAGTTTATTATTTTCCCACCAGACTGTGTACCTGTATACATCTCAAAAAATGCAATATGAACTGTTTGGTACTTGTGCAACCCTAATGAACGAACATTTTTATAGCTTGATGTTAGCACTTCAAGGTAACCTAGAATGGAATTTCCAGTTTTATTTTGGCAAATGACATTGCCATTTTTGTCAGCATTTGGTTTCTGACATTTATGCAGATATTTTTTATTTCCTTCACCTTTTTTTCATCATAATCTGAAGTTCTAAAAATGTGAAATTTCCCATTCTCTACCACTTTGACAGGTTTCAATATTGTCAAATTGATAACACTTAATCAGTATCAAGCAATTGTGGTTTATCGAAATACATCCAAATTAAAATTAATAGCTCACTAGTTGGTAAATTTAGTTCAACAACTGATAAAAAATTTAACATATATAACACAATTCAATGTATTCTAATTTATAAATAGAATTATTTCTTTAAAAATTTAAAAGGTAATTCGTTCATTATTAAATAAATATATTATATAATAAAATATTTTTGAAATAAATAAACAAAATAAAGAATTTTACCTATTTCAGAATTGAGCATTTTTTCTTCCTTATTGCCTTTTGGTTCAACCACTTTAAGAATGGGTTGAAACAAGCGTAGATCACACAGACGACGACCTTCATCATAAAATTCTTCTCTTTCAGCATCTTGAGTAACTGATACAAATATATATGACATCTGCTCACCAAGCTTATGATGAAGTGGATAACGCTTAGCCTCATGCCATAAATCAGCTAAAAAAATTTAATGTAAAAAAAATTTAACTATTTTCGCATAGTGTAAAAAAAATATGACCAAAATCAGAACATTTTTTTCCCAATATAAACACTTCCAAACATTAATATTATTTTCTGATTTTGTTATCTATGAAAGAGTAGTGAATATTTGGATTGTTTGCCTAGAAATGTGGTACCACATTTCAATCGGAATTCAGGCAAAGATAGCCTTAATATGGGGCAAGGATCTATAATAGATTAGATGCAAAAAAATAGGTAATAATTAGGACAAATATTCCAAGACAGATTACAAATAGTTCCTTCAGAACTAAAGCTTGGTTTCACCAACTTCATCATAAAAATATTTAACTCAAATATTATGCTATACAATTCGATGCATAACAGTACAAATAAACAATAAGCTTAATGTAGCAATATTAGTTAAGATTTTTAGAGAGAATAAAATATTGTTATCATAACTGAATTTTTTTATGTACAGGTATCTTTCCAATAACATGGTAAAGAGAGGTCCTTAAAATACACTGTGTTGTATGAAACCATGTTATACAAGACGAACAAACAATGCAAAATAAAAAGATGCATTCTAAAAACATTGAAACAAAATATTTTTTTCATTCAACAATTTTTATTAAAAATATAAACTATGTAAAAATAAAATGTGCTCTTCATTTAATTTAAACTCATTACATTAAATCTGTTCTTCATCACTAATCACAGTAAGACCAGAGTATTTTTAGATCAAACAATATTATTATGGTCTATATTCATTTCCTTGAAAGAACTTTTTGTATATTTTGCCCTCTTTAAAAAAACTGTTATTTTAGTCTGTTTTTGCTGGTGCTTACATGTTCTTAGTAAATATTGTTAATACGGACAATCAATTAAACAATTTTAAAGCTCCGTTTTAAATTTTCAGCTTCTTTTAACAAAAGGCTCTTCAATCCTGAAAACTTGTTCAAGATTTTTTACTAAGGTAAGTACTTTCTATGAAGCCCAGTGCCCAAGTGGTAGCATATCGCACTTCCACACCACAGATCAAGGATCAATAGTAAGTATCAAGCTTACTTGAGAACTTAACACCGGGGGTTTCACATCAGACTTAACTTATATTCCAACAAATTTAAAAGTTTTGAAGAACAACCTATTAAAAATAACTGAAGTAATTATTTTTTAAATACTAAAACTGCCTAAAACAGAATTATGTTTATAAATATGCTAAAGGTGGAGGGTTTTTTTTAGAAATTTTAAAGCAATGTAGTATATTATTTTATACTGCAACATTCATACTTTTATACTTACATTTAACAGTTTCAAGAGTGGCATCTCGAACACATATCAAAGGAATGATTATTCCAGTAGGCATTAAGCAATCCACAGTAATTGTAGGGGGCATCAGGTGATGCCCCCATAACTCTCCAGATGATGGTGGCATTTTAATATACAAAATCTACCAGTCACCAATTAATTATGCATGTCTTTTGCAAAAATTTGGAACAATCTACAAAGAAAGAAATTATACAAAGTTAAGATAGAACAATATAATATATACTTTTCATAGATATTTATAGTGTCTTTGAAATCATCAGAAATCTATTGCATCTTTTTTTAAAGCCCAATTAACACCTCTAGAAAACATGTAGTTATATGGTTACATTTTCTTCAAAAGCAAAATTAACAGTAATAAATAATAAGAAATGAACATGGTAAAAATTCTAAATAATATAAGAGATTTTAAAATAAGGAATATTAGGAAGATACAAAAGGAAATTTTTTTTTAAGATAATATTATGCAAAACAAAAGGAGTATAAATTTTTAAACAGGCTTCAAAATTTGTAAAAATTTCAGTTCCAACAAATACATTAAAAAATTATGATTAAAAAATGTCAGAAAAAACCTTCGAAGCCCTTCATTTGTACAAGCTCTAGTCTATATATATATATATAGTGTATGTTTTCTCTTTTAAAATCTTTTCTTAAGCTAACTTTTTTAAGCCTGCAATTACTTTTCAAGTATAAATCATGTATAAATTTCCTTTAGTTGCAAAGTGATATAATCCTAATCTAAAATTCTACAAATTAAAAGTTTAGAAGTAAAATAAAAACTAACTCTACGATTTCTTTACGGAATTTCAAGTTTGTATGATTCTTAAAAAGTAGCGAAGCAGAGAATGCAAGATATTCCTATTAATGTCATATGGTCTCTATTTGAATTTTTAACATTAATTTTATCCTCGATATATATTAAAATTCTTACCTATTTTTTAAAAAAAACTTGACATCTGAGTAATAAAAGGGAAACAATTATATCAATGTGACTGATTTTGATCATAGAAATCAGACTAAATTATCGAAATTGAAAGCATTTAATTCTTTAAAATTTAAGGTAATTTATATAAAAAGTTTCAGCATCATGAAAAATACCAATATTAATAATTTTTAAATTAGATGGGGGTTAATTGTTTGAGAATCAACATAATAATCATAATTTTAACGAATCGTTACATTTTTTCGCTCAATGTCGGAAAAATGAAAACCAAAACACATCTGAATCACTTATATCTGTGTATGTAACTCCAGACTGAGCTCTAAAAGAAGATTGGTTATTGGTTGGCTATCGGCTTAAAAGAGGCGGGGTCTTATTAAGGAGTTGGACACTACCAAAATACATAGTTTCCGGTTATATATTGTCTACTAATTGTAGCTGAGGGTTATACACTGGAGCCCCTAGCCCGTCAGAGATTTTATCTCCTATCTGGGAGTGAGATAGCACGATTTTGATAAACTTGCCCATTTTAAAAGAGTTAAAGAGAATTATTTAAATAAAAACTTAAAAGATGAAAAAATTACTTAAGAATTTTGAATTTATAACTGAACTGTTTATTAAATGCATTTATAAAATATTTCCGAAAAAGAAACCGACTTTTTAAAGCCGATAAAAAAGTTACTGAGATCATCAGAACGTTAAAAAATGTGCGTGACTTTCCTTTGGCCAATATTCTCATGTTAAAGAAAACTAGGTAAAGCACGAATCCCCCTATCGTTTTTGACGTACTAATGGTTAATTATAAACAATAAAAACATGCTTGCACTAATAGAAAAATGATGAAAATAAAAGTAATTCTGATTTCCTTTTGATTTTGCAATAAACATAACCATGGTTGGCATATATTTATGAATATAATATAAAAATTTAACTTAAAAATAAACTACAGGCTAGGATTCTGAATTAAACATGAAAACAACAATAAAAAAAAATTCTCTAGAAAAATTTGGGAAAAATTTATTTCCCAGATTCGAGTATCATTGGAAGCCCGATTATTAAAACAAGCAGATTCATTATACCTTAACATTTGGGCTCCCTTGGCACTGTCGGATCCAAGGAGGAGCTCTTGAATCCGATTAAGTCCAGCTTATTTGGGCCTTTCCGGGGTGCCCGCCCCAAGTGCCCGATGGATAAACCTGCCCTGCTTGACATGCTTGAGAGAGAGAGAGAGAATTGTGGTATGAATTAAATATATAAAATTTATTCTGACCCCAATGAAAAATAATAATTTCAAATGATAATAAATTTATCCGTTTATAGTAATCATGAGCGAGATACTCTGCTTATTTCTAGATATTGATATTTCCTAAGAAATTTTATTGTTGGAAGTTGAGCAGCAGTCAATTTGAATGATCCCGAAACCCATTAAAAAATTTTTTTTCGCAAAACAATAAATTTTAGTCATCTAAATATGTAGGTGAATTATTGCTGTCTTCAAATGGAAGACATATGTAGGGTACCACAAAATATTTTAATTGTTACTAAGAAATAACTAAAATACCTGGATAAAATTTATACAGCATATTGCTTTATCCCTTTATGTACATAATGTTTCAATTTACAGCTATTAATGTTATTTTGTTTCATTTCAAGAAGCCGATGACTGAAGTAGCCTGCAATATGGAGAAGACAGAGATTCCTAGTGTGATTAAGTTCATTCATTTGAAAGGTTACAGGAAAGCTGAAGCACATTAAATCTGTCGTAGTTCAATGTCCCCCCGTTGGCGTGGTGTGGTAGTTTGAAGAGGGAGGTTCCATATCAGGTGCTGTCCTCGTCACTTAACTGAGGTTGAAAACCACGAGATCCGTTACCAATAGCCTTCGTGTTGCATTGTAGTGCAGCTTTAGTAAATACTCACTGGAAAGGTAACAGTGCACGGAAAATCCATTATGAAATGACAGTTTATGGAAGTAATGCATTATGGAATAGCCGTGCTATAAGGTAGAAAAGGAATTTTTAAGCCAGCCACAGGTCTTTCACAGACAATCTAAGAAGCAAAAGACTATCAATTACGGACAGTGATGACAGAGTGAAAATGTGGACGACTTTATCTTTTTAGACCAAAGAAAAACTATCCAAATGATCATAATAAGACTGTTTTTCGCTATGGCAGTATAGAGAAAGTTTCGCAAAGAACTGCATGCGCTAAAGGTATCAGCATGCTGGATTCTACGATTCCTGACTTTTTTTCAGAAGCACATACAGCGAGATAGTAAATCTTGAGAGATATTAAGTCTTTTGAAGTAAGATGAAGAGCAGGACTGATCCTAGGGTGTCAGCCGCCCGCATGCAAATACCTAATGTGTCGCTCCTCTAGAGAATTTTTCATATTTTGAATAATACTTAATATTGATGTTATAAATTCATCTACCTGTATAAGAGTAAAAAGTAAAACATTAATAAAAATGCAAAGACACAAAAATCACTTCTTTCCTCTTTTTTTTTCCTAAATCGTAAGGCTATTATTAAATTGAAAGCGTTTAATTTCCTCAAGTGTATATTGAATTCAAACACTCCTATGTCTTAGGTAATATTAACGAAATTGGAAATTTTCGTAAAGCAACTTTTGCAGAAATCTTTTTTGAGACGTCTTTGTTAAGCATCGATCCACAGTGCGCCGTCAGCGAGGCTTATAAGCAAGAAAACTTTTCTAGTGCCGTATTGCCGGCTCTGCCACGAATTTTGCTATCCGAAGAAGGATGTGTGTAAAGGAGGGAAATTATTTTATACTTTTTAATCCGTCATAAAATCATGGTACAATAATTTTTTTTTTTTTAATTTTATTATTTTCTGCTTTTTAGGGTTATGTGAATGAAATTTTTGAATTGATTCTAAATACTCTGTTGACGTAATTGCAGAGACATGCGATAAATTTCAATTTCTTCTGGTAATATCTGAAATAGAAAAATGTCATATCTATACTTACCAATAATACATCAAACTATTTAATTATTATTTTAGAAATAAAATAATGAAGCAAGCGAAAATAATTTTTTATAAAACTCATATTCAAATATAAAAAACAATCAACGTCATATCCGTTTGCTAAAATTTTAAATACATGACTCTATTTATGATGCTTGAGGTCTTAATTGTTGCATACGTTCCATCTCCTTCATTGCATGGTGTCTTACCTGTGAGAGTGTTCGAGCAATCGAGTTCCATTATTCCCAATCCATCCAATGGTCTGACACGGCTTATCGCACGCGCGCGACATATGCCTGTCCTTTAGCAAATACTGCAAGTCCGAGGTATACAACAGCATGACCCACTGTACATTCTTGCATTTTATGGACTGTGCAGGCCCAGCATAGTATTAATGGAAGTTGTGTTCGCTCGATTGTTCCATAATTTCGAAATGTTGAAAACTGTATTGATTTTGTGTGACTTGATCAAATGAATTCCATCTTTACCAAAGCCGATATGAACAGATGGAATGTCAGTATTGTAGATCTGATTACGGCGAAATAACGGCCAAACAGTTTCAGTTATAATACCCATTGCACCATTTACAAGTCCTTCTTCTATATTATTTAATGTGAAATCGAGCGAAGCATCACTCTCACTCCGTAGAAAATTTCTAACTTTTTTGCAACCCCCCAGTCTTGTTGATATCATCTGATACAATGGTGTCCATGTTTACGTTATCCGCATTTCTCGTCGCATTTAGCAGAACATCCTGAGACCGAATTTTGAAAACTCGCCCTTCATTGGCTCAATATCGGTCAAGGACAGCTGTACTATGTGCATCAACTTGCGGATATATACGGATTGCTCTATCCAAATCAAAATTTTAAAATAAATTACAAAATTCCATCCGGACAGACATACAAGAAAGAGAGTTAGTAAAAACATAGTAACCTGGGGTCCCCTCTTTGACCCCAGAGCCACGAAATTGAATACTTAGGCCAGTGCTTCTCAAACTTTCACTACTGGTAACCCAATTTTCAATCATAATTTTTATCGCTTATAAAATAATAATGCGCTTTGTCACTAAAGCTAACAATCTTAATTATAAACCGTACAAATTCACAAGAAAGTATTAAATTTTGTATTTGTTACTTTTAAGTAATATATATTTTAAACAAATTACTCTTTTAAGTAATATGATAATTATCATGTTATTTTTCGTATCTACAATTTTTAAATTGGAACAGATTGCAAAATGATATTTATTTAAAGATTTATTTCTTCCATCATCCATTTCTAAAAGTTTAAATGTCATTAGAAAAATAGTCTAGTCTATGTTGCTCTCTATCATATCTGTCACAATTAGCATTCTTGCGAACGTCTGCGTGAGTCTGGGCAAACTATCCGACGACTGTGCAAAACGTGTAATTGCAAATGTTGGTATTTTTTACCTTTGCAGACCTAGCTTATTCCCCAGGAGCTGGCATCACATTTTAGTGGGGTACAGTATAATAATAGGCGATACCAATTGCCGCAAGTAATTTTGATGCCCAGTTTCCTCCTCAGAGGGAGGCACCTGAGCTCTGACGATGCAAAATTGAACTTTAGAATTTTTTTCTAAGAATTTTGGCTGCCAAGCCAAACGGGAACTTCAAGGGATTTTTTACATGCCGAACATTCATACGACATGGCCGTTCATGACTGATGTCGATTTTCTGCATCATGAAAATCCACCGACATGGGCTGGGGCCGAACCCGCAACCTTAGGTGCAGATGTCCAGCGACAAACCAATTACGCCACCCAGTCGACACGTGCTGAATTGTAAGAATAAAACCAAGAGCACGGCAATGAATACAAAAATGTAAAATGATTTTTTTAAACGAATGCTCATATTATAAATAGATTTAAACGAACTGTGAGTGTGTGTGTGTGAAATCGTAATCCTCACAAATTAGCATTTATTATTAATGTTAAATAATGAAAAAGAATTTTAAATTCCGATAAAGAATAATTGTGTTATTTTTAATATTTAAAACGAGAAGACTTCCAAATGTTTTAACTCGGGAGCAGACACGCATTCGATACTACTGGTAATAGTCGCGCGGTAAGGGAGTAATGGTAATGGGAGTCACCCCGAAGATTTTTTTACAATTATTTTTATTGTACACAATAAAAATCACAATTCCAGTGAATAATTTAACGAAGAGAAAGTGTACTTACCTACTTTCTACCTTTTTTCATTGATAATTTGAGAAAAATTACAATAGAACCGAATTAAAATTTTTCTAAGATACGCGACCTTAATAAAGGACACAAGTCACAGAAACTTTTCACGAACGTTACAGGAATGATATCTGCAAGCAAAACTGTCTCATTTTGTTCAAATTTTTGTAGTTTGTACCCCGCGGGAACGCTCCCGGGTTAAATGTTTAATCAATGTAAAACTATGAATGTTAGCTCTAAAAAGGGATTATATAAAACATTTTTCATCATGCTTTATATGTTTCAGAATATTCATAAAAATAAATATTGGCCAAATAATCCTTCAAAGTGCTTTCTGTGCTTTTCGAAATGTCATATAACTCTTTCGTATAGGCGCATTATTTACAACTTCCCTAAATGAAAAATAAATACATAAAAAAGGAACGAACTAACCATACCAGTAAATTCGAAGGTCAAACAGATGAATTTTTTATCTTCCTAGAATGTTTCTCTGGGTCTTGTCTTTTCTCTGAAATAGTATATATTTTAGATTTAAAAAGAGAGAAAACTCAGTAAAAAAATCTTTCATCGTGTGATTACAGCAAATCAAACAAAATGTGATGTTTTTTATTTATTTATAGGATAGATAGCTAATGAATGTATCGAAATGAAAGCTTTTATGTTTGATGAAATTATACTATAATAAATTCTATCAGTGTAAATGTGTATTCTTTATTACGTCAGAAAGTATTTTCTTACTTCCTTACAGTAAATTATTTTTTTTTTTAATCTTTTATTTTCGCACCCCTTGTAGGGTTATCGCGCCTCCCCAGGGGGGGGGGGGGGCCCCCCCCCCCCACTTTGAGAAACACTGACTTAGGCGCAACTCGACCGGTGGTTTTCGTTCGTGTAAGTTCCCAAGTTACGTGGCCCGGGTAATTTCTTTTTTCACATTTTCATGCTTTGTCATCCACTTCTGATCTATGGGCGAAATTTCAAGTCTCTAGCTCATCGGGAAGCTAGTTCAAAATGAATTACAAAATTCCACCCGGTCAAATAAGAAAGCGAGTTAATAAAAACATGGTAAAAAAATATAAGTATAGATTTAAAATGCACAAATATCCTTTAATCAATAGATCGTGCTTTTGTTAAGTGAATAGTGAGGAAAAGTGAAATTTCTGCCCCAGGTAATTAAGTACCTCAAATGGATGTGTGGAAAACAACTATCACGTATAATACACATCTAAATTTTTAATAATTAAAATCCCTTAATATACAATTCTTAGAAGGGAGCGAATGTCAACTGAAATATTACCTGAACCACTTGACCAAACAGAAAATGGATAATTGTTAAACCAGGGATAAACATATATTTATTTTTCCTATGAAAAATCTTTTTTTTTTATTGAACTGTAAATTTACATGCCAACATTTTATACTCTTTTTTAAACGAATTAGCCCAACTTTTTTAAAGTTTCTAAAAGCTAGAAATATATATATATTATATTTTCAATATGTTAATGCTCCTCGAAATTTTTTCAATTTTTTAAAAAAATCTACGTGTTTTTTGTTGTTTTTTTTATTGTATCAGTTTTAGAAAAAATTTAGAACACTCATATATTGACCAATGTGCCATAAATCTAATGAAGCAAAGCAATAAATAAAAACAGATCAAGACAATGCAGGCCAAAAATAAGATTGCCACTGTAATCTAATAGTAATATTAGTATAAAAGTAACTCTCAGGAACTAAGATTGTAAAAGAAAAGTCAAGTTATTTAATTACTTGAAGTTACTGATATTTTTAAATTCTAATATTAAGCTTTCAATTTTATTCACAATCAGTCTTATAGACCTCGCCTTTTGATTTAAGGACAGATCTTTAATTTCTATCACGGAAATATCCTTCGTTCGGAATAGATGCCCGCAAAACCCACTCTTAACAGATCTCAAATCAACATCAACAACATGCTTGCCAAATTTAGTTTGCAGGTCTAATAGTTTAAGAACGGGATTTTTTTGTTTTAATCTATTATGCCTCCGCCCTTGAGAGTCGATTTGCACAAAATCCGTTTTTAGCGGATCTCTATTCAACAAAAGAAACATGCCAACCAAATTTCAGGTCTGTAACTCTAATAATCACTGGCGTAGCTAGTTCTGAATGGGCCCCGTATCAAAACTCTTTCGGGGCCCTTTCTTAAAAATGAAAGCCATGTTAGTGGTAATGTAGTTACACACGTGGGGGCCCCTGTAGCTTGAGGCCCCGTATCATTGATACGGCGGTAGCTACGCCCCTGCTAATAATTCAAAAATGGGAATTTTTGTCTATAACGCCCTCGCTAACCCCCTTCCCTTGGAATCGATTTAAACACTCCTTCTTAAAGGATCCCTATACTCAGCTAAACAAACATGAGAGCCAAATTTTAAGTCTATAAGCGTAATATTTCAGGATATCTTGTGATTAGTGAGTCGCTTTTCTACTAATAATATATAGGTTAGATTGCAAAGAAAAATCAAAAGAGATATTTCCCTCTACAAAAATAAAATTTAAGAAATAAATACTTTCTCAAGTACCAACTGAAGATAGCTCTCTACCAAACCATTCGTCACAAAACTAAAATTCTCACCTGTATCTTCCTCCTTTCAGCCTCGTGGTTCTTGTTTATGATACCCAAGGCAACACTTGTTGATTCCCTGGAGATGTTTTTTTTTCTTCTGAAAATCTAGAAACTTATGAAGATTTTATCGAAAAGTTGAAAGGAATGTTAGAGGGTTTCTAAACTGCACAGTCAATCTCCGCTGTTGAATTTAACTATAGCAGCAATGAGACTTACAAAGGAAGTCAAGGCAATAAAAAACAAGAACCGACAACAAAAAATAGATTTTTATCCTACGCTAATAATCGACAGTATAAAAATGACTAACTTCGAATAAAAACCTAAACGCAGGTCCTTTGTATAACAATTATACTAAAAACATTGAACGCCGGCGGCCTTTGTCTCGAAATGTTAGTAACACAGATTACAAAATATCCGTCTTTAAAAGCGAACTTATTGTAATAGAGCACGGCCTTGATGCAGTTCTTAATGAACAAGGCTTTGGAGACCTCTAGATCCTCTCTGATAGTTGCAGTTCTCTCCAACATCTTTATAACTGGATCACAGTCGGAGACAAAGCTGGCGTCTCCATACTTCAAAAATTTAGACAAATATCAGTCCCATGATGTTCATTTCCAGTAGATTCCATCCCATGTTAACATCTTTGGAAACGAACAAGCGGATCTCCTGGCTAAAGAGGGTTGTAAAGCTTCTCCACCTATCTCTTCAACCCTCATCTACTCTGAACATTAATCTGGGGTTAAATCTGAAATTTTAAAGGAGTGAAGGAACCCGCCCAACCATCACTGGTATGAAAGCAAACATCCAGGATCCTCATTCCTACTTAAATGCGGCAGAGCCTCTCAGACTGTAATCTCTAGATTGAAAAGTGGCCACAAAGTCTTTCCTTTTGTGGAGGCAGGAAGACTTTTGCTCTTTGCACCAAGTGCAAGACTCAGCAAGCCTCTTCAGATCACATCTTGGATTGCTTGGGACTTTCGAGGGAGGACCTTTTTTCCTCTCCCCTCCTGGTATTGGATTTCTTAAGGGTCAATGGTCTTTTGGGTCTTGTCTGACGGAGTCAGACAGACTGAGGATTAGCCACAACAACAAAATAAAAGGAAAAGTTAATGTGGAAACTAATTCAATGAAAATAATAATTTGATTGAAGGTAGTGAAATTTTTATGATTTTCCATGAGTTTCGGAAACAAGTCTTTAAAATAACTAAAATAGAATGTAGTTAAAAAAAGATTACTACAAAATAAATTTATAAAAATGCTTTACAACTGAAACTTTTTTTTTCGAAAGTAAGCTTTTCTTAAGACTGAAATCTAAACCGATTATACTTTTGGTAAGTATCCTTCTACAGTAATTTCAGATACAATTTGCATCTAAAACATATGAACAGAAGGAAATCTATAACTCCAGATATTTCTATCTTTTTCATTTCTATCTTGTATTTTTAAATGAAATAAAAAGAACCATATTGTACCTGAATTTTTCTTTTCTTATGAATCAAAGTAACTATTAGATGCATGGGAAGTTTTTGTTATGTCATTTTGATTAAAACAAACTTAAAAAAGCTGCAAATGAAAAATATAGTTAATTAATTTTATCTAAATCCTTTTTAATGGAATATGATTTCGTTAAAGAATGATCTTCAAATTCAAATTGCACTAAATCAGATTTTTCTTGTATCAGTGTTTCTGAATATTATAAAAATATTCACCAAGTTAATTATTTCCAAAAGAGATTTCTGTATATATATATATATATATTATATATATACTTTATAGATACTTTTATATAAAATACTTATTCTAAACTTGATTAATAAATGTGTCATGGGCATAATTTTAAGAATGAGAATAGTATATGTGAATCATATCTGTGAATAATTTCCATATAAATACAGGATTGCTATAGTAAAGATATTTGGTACTGGTATATATATATATATACGTGTGGAAAATTTTTTTTAAAAAAAACAACTTTATCTGAAAGCATAAAAAGAACTTGTTGTGTTCATATTAGATAACAGATAGATTACAATAAAAAATAATTCTATGAATAAACTAGAAAAGTAGTGAAAAATAAAATAATCAGCAGTTGTCTGTGATAGCAAATTTCGATTACCATTCTGGAATTCAAAATGTATAATACAGAATGTAATAATTGCAGATTTTCATTTTATAATTAGTGATACTAAAATTTATATCTTTTAATAAAATGTGTAAATACATTATTTTTATTTTCTTCATTTTAAAATAACAATGAGGGTTTAACGGCCATTCTAAATAAAAAAGAAAATTTCTATTTAAACTTTTAAATTGGATATCATTTTAGATTTTGAATTATCTTTAATAAAAAAAAAATCATTACAATTTTTTTAAAAACAATAACTATTAT
The DNA here is from genome assembly GCA_019973955.1 of Trichonephila inaurata madagascariensis. Lineage (NCBI taxonomy): Eukaryota > Metazoa > Arthropoda > Arachnida > Araneae > Nephilidae > Trichonephila > Trichonephila inaurata. The sequence continues at coordinate 183,468 of BMAV01010006.1, forward strand.
TTGGAACGAGAATTATTATACGATTGTTTCTAGAATATCATGAGGAATCCAAACAGAATGTATACTTGCTTTGTGACCTAAATATACGGTTACTTCAATTTTTCTTATTAGAAGCTCTGCCTCTCCCCTCTCCTTTTACTCTTGAGAAAAGCAGAATCAGTATTTATAAAGTAATTAAAGTCCTTATATATATATTTAAGTAGTAAAATATTCATATCTAAAAGCATAATAAAGATATATTTAGGCATATTTCATCTTGATTTTCTTCTCTCTCTAGCAGCTTATTATTATTTTGTAAGTACATTTTCTCTTGGCTTGTATCACTTTGTAATGGATACATAAGGCAGAAACTACAGCTTGCCAAACATATGAAGAAAAAATTCTGGAAGCAAGCATATATGCATTTTTCAGTTTCAAAATTTCTAGACACACACACAGTTTCTAGCATTTCTGGTTGATTTTATATGAGTAATTTATATTAAAGGCAACAATTTCATATCTAAATAATGTATTTCATTTAGCTGAAGTGTTCATTACATTATCACAAGTCCTCCTTAAATAAATATTTTTTTTTTACCTAATGGGGGGCTGCACACATTGGTATTTTCAACCTTTGCAGACCTAGTACATTCCTCGGAGCTGGTATCACTTTTTAGCACAGCATCGTATAGGTGATACCAATTACTGCAGGTAATTTTGATGCCAGTTTCCTCCCCAGAGGAAGGCACCTGAGCTCTGATGATGCGAACCTGCACTAGGATTTTAATTTTGCCGAGAGTACCCAAGCCAAACAGACACTAAGGATATTTTACATGCCGTATAATCAAATGACTTAGCAGCTGTCAATTTTCTGCATCATTAAAATCCACCGACTTGAGCCGGGGTTGAACCCGCAACCTTGGGTGCAGAAGGTCAGCAACAAACCAACCATGCCACCCTGCTGGCATTAAATAAATATCAACTATGGATAAAAGTTTTGATAGTTGAATGCATGAAATAAATTTTTCAAACACTTATAAACAGGTTAAATTCTTCCTTTCTGTCACATGTCACAGTCTCATGTTTTCACAATTTAGAAAAGTCCATTGCTTCATATGAAAATATTTTTTGACATATTAAGAACGCAGGTAAACATCAGTTCATAGGAACAATATTCTGTATTTCATATTTCAAATTTTCAGTTATGTACATTGACATTTCTTCCTAGACTCAGATGTGATACATTAATACATTTTGTCATAGTAGACACTAAATGAGAAGTATTTATTTCGAAACAATTTTGTTTGATTTTTATCGTTAATACATTTTTAACTAAAGACCTTTGGTAAAGCAGACAAATCCTAAACAGATTTATTAATAAATCACTGTTCTTTATGTATCTGAAATTCTGCCCACATAAGATTTGTTAGCAATATCATTGTATACTTGCAGTCAATAAGTTACTGTAACAGTTCAGTGATCCCACACACATGGTATCATTCTCTTAGGGAATCTATGATTAGATCATGTTAGAGATGCTCTTAGGAGGCCATGATTCAACTTTTCACCCTTCTCCCTCACAGAATCATCCAGGACAGAGAGATCCGCAACCCCCGGTCCGTGGATCAAATGGTGCCAGGCTGCCTAAAGAACATTAAACTGTTGTCATTTTATTTAAAGTGGTGCATTTCCCTCGGATTTGCGCAACTTTCCACTGAAATCACTTTATATTCCACGTTAAATCACTTTTATTCATTTTTGATGTAACTATATTTTATTCTGAAGGCATATTTAAATATAACTAAATCAAAATTGTTAAACCAAAACAATTTAAAATCTAGACAATCCACGTGTCCCACCCTCAGCGGGCCGCGGTAAAATTATCAAATGTTGACCGGTCCGCAGCGATAAAAAGGTTGCGGAGCACTGATCCAGGATATAAAAAGAATACTGGTAGAGAAATGGGACTGATTGCTATAAGGAGTCATAAACTCCAAGAACCATATTTCCAATTAACTCTTTTTGTGTGTGTGTGTTTTTGCTAAATTTTATAGCCTCTTTTAGATGTTCCTGCACTGATGATCATATACATGATCAAGTGTGGGTAACATACCATTATATGGTATTTTTCATATTATACCAATTTATGTACACAGCTCATTTTATTTAAATTCTATGCAATATTTGGAGTTAATCCATAAAAAGAAAAAATTCTTTAAATTTTGAGCATCAGTATATTTGAATTTCCTGGAAATTGTCAAATAAAAGTTATAAGTATCACAGATTAATAACTGCAAAAAGTGGATGTTGGAAATGAAATAGATCCTCATTTGGAATTCAAAATGTTGGCAAAGGTATCACAAACTCATGTGAAATTCAGATTTGGAAGTTATTTTACATTGTGAATAAGTTATTCAAAATTGGTTATTAACATCCTGTTAGAAATAATACAAAGACTTCGTAATTTTGACACTCAGACCAAATAATGAGGATGACATGTGAATTGGCACCCGACTCTTCTGAATTCCACACTGGACTAACATGAGAAATAAAAGTCCTTCCAGATTTCACTTACTTTAACCCCATTAAACGACAATCTGCAATCTTTCACAGTTACTCAATAAATTAATCTACTACTTGATTATTTTTTTAAAAAAATTATTAAGGTTAAAAATGATGAAATGAGAGCAATACACTAAATGGAATGTTTCATACCAAGGGGAAAAAAGCAAAATTAAGCACCCCTTTTTGTATCACAAAACCAAATGCCATCATTAAGGATGATGCATGTTGAAAGTGCTTAACCTATTAGCTGCCAGGATTACAACTTGGGGTTTTTGGAATTTTAGATATACACACACATCCCTTGTTATTATATATAACTACAATAAAATATAAATTTTCAAAAATATTAAATATTTCCAAAAAAACCCAACAAAATTTGAAAATAATTATACTGCTGCACAACTTTCAGGGCATACATAACTTATCCAGCCAAAAACTTCACAAAAAATTGGTAAATAAAATAAAATCGGCAGTTAATAGGTTAAGCTGCATTAGTTTTGTTTACATGCTGAATTTAAAATATATGAATAAACTAAATTATGACATTTTTCTTATTTCTATTTTAACTCTTCTCTCATTTGGTTATTTTTACATTTATAAATTTCAACATTTCTAGAAAATCGTACCTCTTATCGAGTTAAAAAACTATAATATCAAGTTAAAATTTTTAAATAATCTGTACGAAAAATTTTAGCATTTGTAAAATATAAACAGGATTTTTCATCCATATTCATAAGCTCTCAACGATTTATTTAAAAAATTTTCTATGGATCTCAGACAATCTTAATTTTCACATAATTCTAATATAATAATGATAATTCCAAAAATGTCTTCATATAAAAAATTCTTTATTATCAAAAAAGAAAATTGTGAAATTAACATTGTATATTTTACTTCCCTTTTAGGTGATAAACAATATTTATGAATTGAATAAAGGAAGGAAAATTCCTGATTACATTGAATAAAGACACCACAAATACATGAGTTTGCACTATGTGCAAACAAACAGAAATCTACTTTGTCCAATTAATGATGAACAAAGTAATACACATAATAATGGTATGAATAATATATTATACTATTTTGTAAGAAGAACTCTTACTGTTTAAATGAAATTGAATAATTTTTAAAAGGATAATAAATTAGAAAATAAATGACACAATCAATAAAACATTTAATCATAATTATTATTAATTTTATAATAACAAATTAAACATTTAATAAACTATTAAGATTTTAAAAATTCATTACAATTTTTATATCATAATAGAAAAATCTATTACAAATTGGTGAAAATGTAACTCTGTTTTTTTTTATAAACACATTTTAATATGCACAAAAAGATAAAAATATTCCAGGAAATTGAAACTAAAAAACAATAATATTAATTATGAAATAAATAAATGAACGCAATAGGTTCATGTTAATTTGTGTTTTTAAAAAATTTTGTTCTTTTTCTCATGATTTGAGAGTTATTTTCATGTCAAGCTCATCTCACAAATAATAAGTAATGTTTAATAAAGTAACATTAAATAAGAAAAGGAATTACAGCTTTTCGTTTGCTTGGATAGTTTTTAAAAGTTTCTTTATACCAGTAATGACTCATTAGTCCAGTAAGAGTTTGATTGCATACAGTCCACAAGCATACAAGCCACCACGAGAAACTTTTACCACTTAGGATTATGCAACCAGACAGGTACATTACAATTTCTGCAAAATAATGTGGGCATGATACATATTCAAAAAATCCAGATGATGGAAGATGATGCTTTGTTGATGTAACTTTGTTGCCTATTATGGGAATAAAAAGATTGTAGGAAATTAAAATTAACGAATATATGAACTAAAGACCATTAAAAAATTATTAAAATTGGCATTACATTTTTAATGGCTACTACTAAGAATAGTATAATGATAAAAAATAAGCCATTAATGAGTCATTTGTAAGCAAATGAAAATTAATTAGTATTTTATAAGTATTAATAATATGGTTTGTTTAAATTATATAATAATCCAATTTATCTATTTTTTTATCTATTATTTATTTATTTGACATTTCTTACAACATCAATATGATAAAATAGCCAAGGAGATTTGAAAAAGTAAATGAAATGTTTAAACAGTTAAATTATTTTAACAAACAATATTTCATGTAGTTAACTTTTCTATAAAAAACATGCCTGTCAACTTTATTAAAAAAAAATTAAAAAATTAAAAATACAAGATTGACATTTTAAGCAAATTTTTAAAATAAAGGCTAAGTAACCATTTAAATTTTATAAAACAAATAATGATTTACAATTTTTTTTTATGTAATACAAAGAAAATTTTAAAATCAAGATATTTTGATGAGGAAAGAACAAAAAGGAAACTTTTCTATCAACTTAAGTTATAAAAACTCATACACACTGAGGTAAATTTAAAGTTGTAACATATAATAGCATACAAGAAAAAAACTATAGAGTAATGATCCTTTTATAAAAAATACAGTGAAATTATCACTCAACTATACATATTTATAAATAAAAACTATACAGACAGAAGTTAACAATCAAGTTAAAAGAAGTTGACTTCAAGACAAGCACCAAGAAATAACCATCAAGTACATAAATGCCTTAAAAATTTGCAGTCTTTATTTTTGAAAGCTTTATAAGGGGTAAAATATGTCTATGAGCATCTCATTAACTTTGAAAGATAAAGAAACAGCACCTTTTTTAATGTAAAATTTATGAAATGACTCAAACAACCCATAATTATTAACCCTTTCGGACGGGGCGATTTTCTGCGAGCCGCTCGCTAGGGATGAGGTGAATGCGTAAGGACTACTCCCTTCAGGATGGGGCGTTTTTGTCGCTAAGACTAACTTAAGAAAAAAACGCATAAATAATAAAATTTGAGTCCTAACGTCGTAACTTTTTGTACCCCTTTAGATTATTACACAAGTTATCAGTTACATTAAAACTAGAATTTAATAACGTTTTTCTTTTAACTTACATGAAATTATACAAGAAAATATGATTTACCTTGGGAAAGTTTCGTAAGCACTATTCATTTTTTTTCCAAAATTTTAATTGACAAAACACATTAATACACTTTCAAATTAATAAAAAAAATTATGAAAAAGATTATTTACAAAAAGAAATAGCAAAATTAAAATGAAGATTGAGTGTGGAAAATCTCGAAGCATCAAGAAACGCAAAGTCCTACATTGTATGATTTGCAAGCATAAAATGTTTGTTACGTTTTTTTTTATTTACGCACGGTTTGTGACTATACACTTTGGCTTTTTTCACCCTTTTTGTTCATATTAAGGTTAGGAAAATGCCTTCAAAACAATCAAATGATAATCTGAAATCAAGGTTTTTGAAATAAGAAAAGTACGCAAAATATATCAAAAAACAACAAAATCTTAAGCAGAACTGATGCTAAAACACCGCACACTTTGTTGACCTTTCAATTACCCTCTTCCCCCCTACTCAGCTGATGAGCTAAATATCAAATCCAAGCAGAATATAAACTAATTGAAGGTCAGGTTACTCTAGCTACTTTCGCTTTCAATATAATGGACATAGGGCGCCATCTAGGGGTCATTAAAAACATTCCAGCTGAAAATGCATATTTGAACTGCCCAGCCATGGGACGCATCCGTGAAGAATGCATATTTGCACTGCCTGTCGCGAAGGGGTTATGTTCTTATTTTTTGAAATAAGTAACAATTCTATTTTTTCCCTTGCATTACTGAAGAATCTATCATAAATAAAGCTAAACATTTGCAATATAGCATATTTTTTTAAAATTCACCAAACAGAACCTGCAATCAAATTTGGAACTGTAAAAAGGCCATTTTGAATCAGATATTTTGAAAGATCAAAGTAAGTGACCACAATAGGATACAATTTGTAGTTTGTAACATTATTGCTTAGGGTAAAAGGACCTCTTTTCATACATTTAATTATATACTCTGATTAGATAGTTCAATAATCACAGCAGATGTTTTAGTTCTTACATATTCCTATTGCTTAGCAAAGTGAGACTTTGTAAACATTTTCCAGAAAAAAAGACAGGTATGATCAGCTGTAATCTAATGAAACAGTATGATCTACATGAAAAATTGTAAACAGTATATACTTCAGTCCTTATTACCCTGGATATTGTTCTTGAGAACCGACTCAATTTTGAATAACTGTTACATTACTTTTCATTTGCAATGAGTTTTGGAGTTTTTTTACATTATGGGCAATATCGTATTGGCCACTGTGACATTTGCACTAATCAATGTGACACATGTTACAAAATGTATATCCCTTCCCTACTTTTGGGATGTGTTCATACAATTGAATTCCTTTTTATAACATTCTTCATATTTTTAAAAGTGTATCATTTGGCTTTTGTTAGACATCAGGGTAACAATGAACATAAACAAATCGTTCAACAATATGAAGCACAGGAAATATTCATACATACAAAGCACAAAATGAATTGAGCTCCAGAAAGTTGGTACAGAGATAAATAAGAAATAAATAAAATCTACAAGGGAGAAAATAATTGGTGGATGACTGAAGTTTTGCAAAGATTTGTAAAAATGAACAATCTATGTGTAAAAGTGTAAATTTTATTAATTGTGTAAAAAGTATATACTTTACGTGAAAAGTAAAAGTTGGTAGGTATTCTAAATTAATAATGGAATCGAAATAGAAAATATTAATAAAGTTTAGCAGAAGCTTTTTTTTTACACAAGAAAAGGAGGAAGGGGGATATTTTTGGCTTATATTTTCAAAATTGCATTTAAAAATTCACTGGCTCTGAGCCTGTATCAAAATTTTTTTGGGACCCTTTTTTAGATATGGGAGCCCTGTTAGTGGAACAGTAGAAACACATGTTGGAGCCCCTGTAGCTTAGGGGCCCAGTATCATTGATACGACTGATAAGGCGGTAGCTACGCTCCTGTGGATATTGAAAAATTGACTCAGTTAATGAAAATAAGAACCAGAATTGGATGGGGGGGGGAGAGCAAAGAGAATAATAGATACACTCTGAATTCTTTCAATTCCTGCAAATCACTCTAAATCCTTTCAGTTTTATCTCCATTAGAAATAATTTAGATTAAAATTACTAAAGAAATATAGACAGAGAATATCTCCCTATCCCCTTTATCCACAATGCAGTAAAATTCAGAAAAGGAAGAATATTTTTTTTAAAAAAGACATTTTAATTTCTTTTTAATTTTTAAAGTCTATATTTCTGATTAAGACAAATAACCTGATATTAAACTAATAAATATAATTATTAAATGATTAATCATAAAATTGATATGGCTTGAAGAGATCATCATGACAATAACTTTAAATAACTTGAATCTATGTGAATATATAAAAACATCAAAAAGTCATACCTGTCTTACGTAGTGATGCAAATGCAATAGCCGTTTTATACTGTAATACAAATGCTGAAATGAATAATATAACACCAACACAATGAGCAAATGTAAGCCATTGTCCAGAAATATAATTTGTAGTATGATCTGGAATTTAAAAAGAAAAATATATTCATGGATTTATAATGTATAGAACCTATATGGGGGGAAATTTTCAACAATTTTTTATATAAAAATGTTCAAATAAATATAAAAAATTAATAACTTTAATTATTAGATTCATTAGCAAAGAAAAAAATATTTAAAAATTATTATTACTGAAGATCTTATGTAACATTTATTTCAAAAGAAACTGATTTAAAGATGAAAAATTGTTTAATTTTAACTATTTTAATTTATGTTTAAAATAATGAGTAAAAAAAACATTAAATAAAAATAAATACCATAAGTTGACTCAAAACCAGGAGCATCATGTAAAAGTGATAAACCAACTCCAAAGTAAAATGTATATCCAACTATATAATGTGCAATATTCATTTTGGCATCAGAGTAAATTGACACATAAAAGCATTCATAGCAACGCCGGCAGACTTGTAAAAAGATTAAAATACTCAAGATGGTCACAGATTCAGCTTTGACTGAAACAAAAAGGAATTATTTAAAATACATTTGATTAAAGGATTAACCATTAAAAAATAAAGACATAATATTAAACAATTTTATAATAAAAATTTATTACATTTCAATTTGAAAATGTGACATTTTATTATAGAAAATTTAATACAAAACAGCTATAAACAAATTCAAGAAATTTTACAAAAAATAATTTAAAATGCAATTATGATTTGATATTTTTATTACACAAATTATTTAAGAAAATATGGATGCTAGATTAATTAATTACTTCAAATGCTAGTGAATAAGAGTGCAATAACATAAAAAAAGAGTAAATTTTTCAAAACATATGAACTTGCATTAAAAACAAGTACTATAAAAAAATTTTTTTAAGCCAATTCCTACTTAGGACAACAATGAAAAATTTTGTTTTAGCTACTTTTTATTAAATAATTATAATTAATATAAATATGTATATACATATGACAGAATCACAATATTAAGTGGCAAAATAGAAAGCAAATTTCCTTACAATAATCAATGTGTATACTGTCGCCCTCTATTGCCTTCCTTCGGAACACATTTAATTATTTTCTCCCATATAAAGCGAAAGTTAATTAATTAAATTAAATTAATATTTGAAAAGACTGTATTAACAACAAGTGTCATCCACTACAAATTTAAAAATATGTATTTGAACTTGAGTGGATGAATAAAAAGTATGTTATTAACGATTAAAAATTTATACATATAAATAAATAAATATATGTAGGGAGAGAGTGAACTAATAGTAGGAAATGAAAAAGAATTAATACATAAAAATATAAACTTACCAGTGCCTTCTCTTCTGGAAGACCCAAGTAAATCTAACAGATTTAAGAGAAAGGGTGACGATAACTTTGAAAAATATTTACATAATACAGCTCCAGTAATGAGTAGAAAATATAAGACAGCAAATATATAAAAATGAGAAAACCATCTATAAAATAAAATTGAACGATTTAAATCTAATTTAATAATAATTTTAAACAATATAAACAACTTTCATTTTGAATGTCAAAATCCAAAAAAATCATTAGAAAATGTAACATAGAATTTTTTTCATTATTCATTTTAGAAGATTTTATGGGAAACTACATTGATTGCATTTTCAATCATAAGAAACTGCTTAAATTGTTTTCGTATTTAGCAGACAAAATTCTTAAACTATCAATATTTATTCTAAAAAGATTATGAAGGGTCCCATCTTTATCCTTATGATCTCTATTATCCATTATTTACTTATCAATTACCAATTATACAACAATATTTATATATAACTATGATGTTCTTCAGTTAAAAAAGAAGGTCAGAACAAAACTATATATTTTAAATTAATTTTAGTATTATAGCCAATAAATGAGAAGTGAGGAAAAAAAGCCAGTAATGAAAATACGAATTATCTTTAAAATGTATATATTACTTAAAAACGAGATTTTTTTTTTAAATCAACTGGGTTTCGCGAAAGTATCATTAATTAATATAAATTTGAAAAATAATTATATTTATGTTTATTCTTACCGTTTAGGCACTTCAATCTTTTTCACAAATGAATGCTTTTCATTAAAAGTTTTACGTGCTTTGCCAAAGGTAAATAACCGTATTAAAATTGGATTTAAATTTTTTACATATAAAACATTTATACCGCTAAAAGTCACAATAAAAGAATAACTTATCCACATGAAATATAAAGGATTGAATTCCATCATGAGTATTACTTTACATCTAAATTATAAATTGAAGAAATACTGTTGTTTAAATATAGCCGCAATAGGTGTATCATTTTCTGTCTAGCCTAAGGTTGAACTTCGCTCTTTCCAACGAGCATGTTTGACAGTTCTTCCCTTAGGTATTGTACAGTTATCGATTACGTGAAGACTTAAAAGTTTTCCATACGCCTTCCTATTTTTAATTTAATATTTTATTTGCGAACTTATTCATCTCAATAGTTTCTTCTTATTTTATTTTTATTTTGAACGATATTTTAATGTCAATTAATTTGATAGTTACAATTTCATCTTTTCATATTTTTGTGGCTTATCATTAGAAATGGAATGGTAGTTAAGTATTTCATATAAATTTTTATATGAAAAAAATCACCAAATGAAACAAGTTTAACATGGTATTTTTCTATAGTAAAAGAAAAATGGTTGTTTTTGTATCTGAAACTTCTTTCTGAAATTTCTTAAGTTTATCATTTGGCAAACACATCACGGTTCAAGGGTAGTATAGGGGGGCACTTGGCGCAGTCCGTTTTTTGGCGACTAAAAGTGGTCGCCAAGGTACTTTTTTCGGAATTATTTATTATTTAT
>BMAV01010006.1:194361-219428 GCA_019973955.1 Trichonephila inaurata madagascariensis
TTTTCGGAATTATTTATTATTTATTTTTGAATGAATTCGATATCTCATCGTGACATTTAGATAAAAATCGCCAGATCCTTAGAAAAATTGCCAACACCGAAGTGCCCCCCTCCCCATACTACATTTAAACCACACATCACTATTTGTTGCCATTTAAAAGTCATATTTTACATTTCCTCTATCTAAAACCTTTACCTATTGTACTTGTTCTTGTTTGTCTACGTATGTTTTAGCTATTTAGACTAGTTTTGATTTGTTGACTTTGAAAGTAGTAGTTCAAGATGAAGATGTTAACAAAATTCATATTAATCTTTATACTGTGTATTTTTAATCTTCCTGATATTAAAAGCAAAAAAGAAGTATGTTGATAATTTTTCCATTTTAAGTTTTTCACATTTATGTATACATCAATTTTCACATTTCTTTTCAAACGTTACCAATGCCGGTTTCTCTATCACTAAGCGTTTTTATCAATGTATAATTAATATATTTCATGTTTTCAGATATTTATATTAATATTCTGTAGAATTTTGAAACAAAACCCTTGATAATGTAGGATTTCATTTATAATTATTTAATTTTGGGATGCACATTCAATGGAAAGTAGTTTAGGTTGTGGATTCTATTTTAGCCCAACCTTTGTATTTGAACTGGCATGGTTATTATTTTAACAAATACATAAATACTTGTAAAAGGCAGTGGTGTTGGATTTAGATTTATATAAAGAGTGGATGCTTTGTATTGTATATGATTTAACATATAAAAGCACTTAAAATCTTATGTGGTCAAAAGTTTTCATTAAAATCCACTTATCTCGAAGCATTTCTTTCAGTAGCACTATTCCCACTATGATAAAAAAAAAATCGTGCATAGATTATTCTGTGGTGATTAATTTAGAAAAATTTGGTACTTGCGTATTATCGCAACCTATTGGTGACATTATATGAAATGAAGCTCGAAAATAAGCCTTAATAAAATAGAACAATCGAATGACAGTTTCGGGTTTTGTGGAATATGGAGCAACAAAGGCTATCATCCCCAATCGTATGACATGTGTTGTTGTTACTAATGCCGCCTAATCGGCAAAGGCCATATCAAGGCCCATGAAATTCATCATGGGAAAGGGCTTAGTGATGCCTGTTGTTAGGCGTAGCTTTGAGCACCATACAAGGGACAGTACAATTTAGCTCGGTTTCACCCATATTTTGAGGAAAAACACCCTGGGGGAGGTCAGGGGCCTCTCTTCCCCTTCCACAGAGGACTTGTGGCTCGACGGCTATTTAAAGTACCCCCATGCCACGAAGGCACTATAAAATTACAAAGGTCTTCTCCAGGATTAAAACCCGGGCACAGCAGTCAGCATCGCTAACCACTATACCGGATGGGCGACCATATGACATGATGCTGGATTAATCGAAGTGCATTCTTGATTATGGATTTATTCAGAATAGGAGTCAATAATAAATTGTCTAGTGTCAATAATTGCTGAATGAAGGCTAAGCTGTAATAATGAACTTTATAGTGATGATTTATTGCTTTCTCATATAAAAATATGTAAAATTAGCTTTGATAAATGCTTCAGATAAGTTTTAGGTTTTTAATATTTTCAAAAGGCTTCTTTTTTGGCATTTTAAAACAATTTTTAATTTGAGAAAAGTTAAGATTTTTTTTTAACTGGAAGCTTGTATAAAACAATGTTAACCATTTAATACAAATTGAATTTGAAGCCAAAAGTTTATAAACAATATAAAGATGTACTCATATTCAATGGTTACATGTTATACTAAAATAAACTTAGGCATTGAAGCTGAGAGTGAGAAAATAGTTTTTGTGAGTTTTCAATTTTAATACATAATAATGATTATTAAAGGTAATTTATTTTCATTATTTTATAAGATATTTACATAAGTTATTTATTGTAATTGCTTCTTGCAATCAGAGTTATAGGAAATGTATACTTTTTATAATTTATATTAATAATTGGATAGTTCATTTTAAATAATTGAATATTTCTCTACGAATAATAATTTTGGTTAAATTGTAGGTACTAAACAAAATCTTTAGTTATGAGCTCTTTTTTTATTTAGTTTTATAAACTACTGAGCATATTTCTCTCATTGTTTCCTTTTTGTGATGTATTTGTCTGTATTTATTTGAATTCTGTTGGTATGAGTTGTATAAATTAAGATATTTTAAGTTTGTTTTTTTGTTTAGTATGTATAAACATTACTGTTTCTCCAATATATTTTTTAATATTAATTTTAAGATAGACTGACTCTATTTTTCTGTTTATTCTTATTTTAAGCAGTTATATCTTATTGTTTTGTAAATTATAAAAATATTTGTTTTACAGGCTCAAACTCTTGGGGAGAGAGTTCAGGAGCTGGTTGAAATGTCTTCTAAGCGAGCAATCATACGTTTCACTGGTGATAAATTTCGACAATTCATTAAAGCTACACCTAGGAATTATTCATTCATTGTCATGTTAACAGCTCTTTCACCTCATCGGCAATGTATTGTGTGCAGGTACTTTATCTGAATGACATTTTTATATTTTATTAAAAACATAGGAATGAAAAAATAAACTCATTTGGTTGGGTTTTAACTTATGTTTCTTTATATTTTATACTTTTAAAAAAAAGATTTTCTAATATAGGCATGCATATGATGAATTTCAACTAGTGGCAAATTCATGGCGATATTCACAACTTACTACAAATAAATTGTTTTTTGGAATGGTTGATTTTGATGAAGGACCTGATGTATTTAGTTCAGTGAGTAATTTCTTTTTATAATTAAAAGTTATTAGGATTTTTTTTCTGAAATATATTTAAATCAAGAATTATTTTACAGCTTGGAATGAATTCTGCTCCTGTCTTTATGCACTTCCCTGAAAAAGGTAAACCAAAGAAAGGAGATCAGATGGACATTCAAAGGTACATAGAGTTGTTGAACATTTGTTTCACATTTACCTTTATACATTTCCAAATAAAATATTTTGTTTCTATAAATCAAGAAGTGGTCTTTGAGTTATTTAATACTTGACATACTTTAGTAAAAGCATATATATATATTGTATATTTATGTACCTAGGTATTGTTTTATATATATATATATTCTGTTTTTTTTTCTAAATAAATATTATTTAAGTAAAAAAACTATATCTATCAATACAGTCTGTGTAGTACACAGAGTACTTGTAATTAAATTTTTCTTATGAACAGCATTTTTGTTAGGAAAATTAATCTTATATATTATGCATTTGCCTAATAAACTTACTACAATATATTACTTCTTTTCAACATGTATATGCAAGCCAAGATGGCATATTTGCAATCCTTTACCAGTAGAAGGATTGAGTTATATATGACCTTTTCAAGTAAACTATTATAGCAAGTTGTGATTCCTGTCTGATTGGATTATTACTTGATCAGTGATCTTATCATGCAATCATAAAGCCTATGTTTTTATTTACTGGAATGGCAATATTAGTTATACAGATTTTTCTATTTATGTTTATGTGTAGTGTGAACAATATCTATACAAATGTTGATATCAAGGTACAATTTGTATAATGCCAATTTTGCTGAGGGGATGTTAATATGTTATTACTCTTTTTTTTTTTTTTTTTTGTATAAAAGTAAATTTTCTTTTAAACTTGAAAAGACTATTTTGATTGCTTCAAATCCACTGTTAACCACATTCTGCAATAATACTCTTCTAGCTTAAAAATTGTGCAGATTGCCACGAAATTTGGTACATAAGCAATGCACGAGGCACTCGATAATTTTCCTTTTTTGTTAAAAAATGTCAATTAAATAGTGTTTTTCATGAGAAAAGTAGTATTTTAATGAAGGAAATTATCCACACAAGAATGCATTAACAATTTGAAAAATTCAGAACAAAATTTATAAGCAGTAAAATGTAAAACTGAAACATAGAAGTGTAAAACAGTAACTATTTTATTACAGAATTGGTTTTCAAGCAGAAACCATTGCTAGGTGGATTGCAGAGAGAACAGATATTCAAGTATGTTAATGAATTTTTTTGATGTTTTTATGGTATTTAATTCATAATGTTAAAAGTGTTGCAATATTCTTTAATTAGAAACAAATTATGATTAGCAAAACATTGTGCATTTCATTTCTCAAATTTTATTTTTAAAAATAAACAAATGGTATTTTGTTTAGAAGATGGGAAGATTGTATATGTTTTTAGTTTATTAAGTATGATCTAATATGTATGTTAATTGTCTTCATATAATGCTATATTTTTAAAAAATTTGTACAGATGTAAAGATTTTGTAACAAAAGTGAATTGCTAATCTTTGAACACATTAATTTTAAAGTTTTATGTGTTTCTGAATTTTTTTTTTACTATTGATAAGAAAGGTAAATCAGTTGAGAAATAGATAATAGACAGCAATTTATCAAGTGCAATTTGGTAATGAAATGATTAAGTCCCTACCTAATATTTCAAGTCCTGTTATGAGGAATATTATTATTGAGAGTTAAAGCCATTACTTGCTCTTTCCAGGTTTTAAATTTTGGTTGAAAATTCCTGAAAAACTTGTTGCACTTGTAACTTTGACTCTCCAAGAAACTAAAATTCAAGTATGCATACAAGGTGATTTTACCAAAAAGCTTGAGGTAAAAAATGTAGTGCGACATGGGGATGCATTGGCATGCCTCCTGTTTAATATAGCCCTTGAAAAAGTTATTAGAGACTCAAAGATCAATATTAGAGGAAATGTTTTTAATAAGTCAGTTCAAATACTGGCTTATGCTGATGACATTCGCATTATTCCCCAAACAGCCTCAGCTCTTAAACAAGTATTTATGGCATTAGAACTACTAAAAGAATTAACTTATCTGTAAATGAGAATAAAATTAAATATTTACCTTGTTTTTTATATAAAGTCTGACACAACTTAATCACATAGAAATTAGCCATTATAAATTTGAAAAAGTTAACAGCCTTACTTATTTGGGAACTGAAATAAATAAAAAGAATGAGCTGGCCCCAGAAATTTATAAAAGAATCTTTGCTGTAAATAGATGTTTTTTCTGCAAATAAATGATGCTCTGAAGAGTTATTTAAAATCCAGCTTTCTCAAATTAACTACATTACTTCTTTACAAAGGAAGCTTTGGGAATTTTCGAGAGAAAGATCTTACTCTGCATTCCTGGTGGTATTCAAGTGAATGGATCATGCAGAAGATCTAATGTAGAACTCTACAAAATTTACAAACAATCTGATATTGTAAAATTTGTCAAATTACAGAGAAATGGGCTGGTAATCTGGCTAGAATGAATGAAGATCGTTGCTGCAAGAAAATCTTTCTGGGAAATAGACTTTAGGGCAGACCCCCGTTAAGATGGACTGACTGAGTCAAAAGAGATCTAAATATTTTAAAGGTTAAAAACTGGAAAACAGTTGTCAAAAGTAGAGATGCTTGGAGAAAACTGGAGAAGGCCAGGGCTGACCCAGGTCTGTTGAGCCATTGAAGAAGTTTATGTTTAAACTGTTTAGATCCTGTTTAAACGCATGTTCCTGAGTCATGGCAAGTTGGACTTGTTCATTGACCCTTATTTTTTGGTAGCATCTTCATATCTTAATTTCTGAATTCCTTTCAAGTCAATTGTTGATGGCACTTTATCTAAAAAACTTATTAATCAGTTTGATAGTCATTAACTTCTAGTTGTTTAAGAATTTTTTTTTAATAAATGTAATCTAAAGATTGAGCTAGAGTTTTCTCGGAAGTAATTTTCTTATCAAAATATATCTTTATCATGAAATTTTCTTTGCATCATTTTTAAAGATATTTTGTATATCAAGCATTGTTTTATAAAATTTTAAATGTTTTTTACGCATTCTCTAAAGAATTTGCTTGAAATATCAATTATGTGTTATTTTGCATATAATTTTTTAAAGATGGCTTTCTGTTACAAATATGAAAAATTTCATTTTAAAGATTGATGGCTCATGATATACCATTTTTTTTTACTTTACAAATTTTTCATATCAATTTAATTCTGTCTCATGATATTATATTTTATTTTTATTTCAGATTCGAGTTTTCCGACCTCCAAATTATTCAGGCACTATTGCTTTGGTTATATTATTTGCCTTAATTGCTGCTCTTTTATATATGCGAAGAAATAATCTTGATTTTATGTACAACAAAACTTCATGGGGCTTAGCAGCATTGGTATTTATTAATTATCTTATATTGCTTTGCTTAAAATATTATATTTTTAAATGTGCTATATTAATAATGCTGAATTCTGACTTTTGATAATGTTTACATATATTTTGTATATTTAAAATATTGATTGCATTTAAATTATTTATATTTTATGAACAAATAAGTAAATTCTCTTATACATACCTGTATATATACTCTGCATTGAATGATCCAATTCAAATTGCAGTGTAATCAGTTTTCTGATTTCTAAATAGTGCCATTTAATTTTCTTAACATTTTTATTTAAGTAAAAAATTCGATATTATTTAATTTCTGTATTAAAAGATGTCTTTGTTTTAGTGCATTGTGTTTGCAATGACTTCGGGACAAATGTGGAACCACATTCGTGGGCCTCCATTTATGCATCGATCTACCAGAGGAAGTGTGGTAAGGAATTCATTAAATATCATAGGATATAATTGTAAAATATTTCTATTTCAATTTCTTGTTTTAAAAATTGCTTGTGATCATAGATTTTTGAATATTTATAAAAATTCTAAATGATGAATAAATTTTTTATCACTGATTGTAATTTTTAATGTTAGTATAGAATGTAGCTTATTTATAATTGTTATTTATTCTTAGCTTAATAAAAACAAATTTTCATAATTTAATACTTTTGTTAATTATAAAGTTTTAAAATCAAGTTTTTTTTTTATAATTGCAATAAAAGGGACAGAACTAAAAGATGAAAATTGTAAGAGCCATTTGCAAAGTAAAAACAAAATGAGAGAATCACACAATGGGGATATAATAAATTACAGTAGAAATAACTCAATAATTAAGTATCAAGTATTAAATAATTCTACATAATTTTAATCTTATAACTGTGCCTTGTCAGTCAAATAAAAATGTACTATTGTCCAAAAAAAAAAGGGGGCGGGAGCCTGAATAACTTTTGCAGTTCTCTTTCCAGGATAAAATTGCTATTGCTATTAACCTTTTTAAAAAAATTTTAATTATGGTATCGATGGATCATTCATCAACTTAAAAAAATGAATTTTTCCATTATTAAATCATGTAGGTTTTTCATTTCTAGAATTTCTAAAGGATGACCTTAATAGCTCATAATTTCATTCAGATTTGATTATTTGTTCTGAAAATATTTGTTAAAAACTTTTATGGTTCATAGGTTGTTCTTTCATGAAAATGAATCATACCGTTTTTCTTTCATAACTCTGTATATTGATGTGATAATTAAGGAACTGTGTGTGTAATAGTTAATAAATCTTACATTTTTAAAAACTTCAAACTGTTTATATCCTGAACTGTTGATGGGAATTGCATAAAATTTTGGATTTAGTAGTTTCTAAGCATAAGAAATCTTAATAAAGTAAACCCTTATTAGTTCATTTAAATCTAATGTCACTTACTCTGGATAGCTATTTATAAAAAATCTTCCAATACACACAAACTACCTTGTGCTAAGTAGTTTTTCTTTTGATCTATTACACATTATGCAAGTAATGTATGGATTTAAATTCTTGTACAATTATTTATCATTTTTCTTTGTCTTTTTTTCAAAATATGTGTTTTTTTTTTTACTGTACTGAGTGTTTAGTTTTGTGTTTTGACTAATTTTGAAGGTTATTTGTTTAATCTGGGCTTTCATTAATTCAGATGACCTAGAGCCTTAATTATTCAAGATTATTCAGGTTCTACTGTGTATAAAAATTTGGTATAGTGCTTCACTTTTTTCTTAACCATATTTAATAATTCATATTTTTCAGTATTAAATTTTAGAATTTTCCATTTACGTTTTTAGAGCTGTTGTGTTTGGTAGGAAAAGGGTTGAAATATAATGTTTGGAACTTTTTTTTTTCAAATGATTGAAGTATTCGTTCAACATTAGAGGATGTTTTTTTTTACCTCAGAATTTTTAAATGGGAAATGTAGTCTAATTTTATGATGCAAAATAAATTAGAAAAGAAGGAAATTATAAAAAAAAAGTTATGATCAAGAAATTCTCTAAACAGTGATGTCGATTTCAATGAATTAATCCTCAAGCATAACAGTTTAACTCTTTAAACCATTAATGGTAACACCAATTTATCTAGCTGTGACAAGAAGTATGAAAGTTATTAAAAGTATCTTACAATTGTATCATGGTCATTTACAAAATTTCCTATACTATATCTTAATATTTTTAGATATATCTAAGAAATTTTTAGTTATTTTAATTGTTACTTTTGTATTTTAATCCTTTGATTCCCAGTTCCTTTTTTGAAAACTTTCATTAATTGGATAAATATCATAAATAATATGAAATGTGAAGAAATAACTTTAATTGAATAGTTTGAGTTTTGTGAAGCATTTTATATATTTTATTTTAAAATCAATTTTTTAGTAAGCACATGGTAAAAATAAAATCCTGTGTTATTGCTGTGCTTAAACAATTTTTTTCATTCTGTAGTTATTTACTTTCCTTTAATATTTTTCATTATATTAATAGTTTTTTTTCTTTCTAGGGATACATTCATGGAAGCAGTGGAGGCCAATTTATTGTTGAAACATATATTGTGATAGTACTCAGTATCCTTATGCATTCTAAAAAATAAAATTTAAGTAAACTTTATCATTCTTATTTTTATCATTTATTTTGTTTAATAAAATAATTTTTTCTTGTAAAACATCCTTAATAATTTTTTTAAAGATATTGCTATTGTGATTGGTATGATATTATTGCATGAAGCAGCAGCATCTAAAGGGGATTCAAAAAAGAGGAAGAGTAAAAAATCTTTTTATTACCTTGATAGTTATTCTGAAAAATAAAATAAAAACTTATCAGACCCATTAATTTAGTTATTTTGCTTCAAATTATTTGAAGGTCACTTGTTGAATACATACACACTTGAATACTTGTTGATCACATTTCAAATAAGATAATGCTAATTAATTTATGCTAAAAAAATCAACAGTGTATACTAAAGTACATAATTTTAGACTATATGGATTCTAATTCAAGCAATTTCTTTGTAGTAGGTCAATATTATGAGATGCTAATATTTTTTTTTATTGTTTCATCAAATTGATAATTATTATATCAGGAAGTTTGCTCCGTTGTGAAAAACAATTTCAGTTAATAGATTGCGTGTGTGTGCCACATATAAAAATATCCTTTTATATTTAAGTGTTAAAGAATATACAGTTGGTCCTCCATTTTATGAACCTCTATTTTGTGAACTTTTTCCTGGAACCAAGAACATTTTAACGATTTTCTTTGTAAAATAACCTCCAAATGCCAAAGTGCATTTCCCATTTAACAAACTTTTTCTCTTGGGATTTTTTTTTTCCGTCTCTATTTTAAAAATATTTCTGGATTTTCATATGATAAAATTATTTGAAACAATTCGACGAGAATCACAGTTTAAAAGAAACACGTGTAATGGGGTTTTAGGTGCATTGCAAGGATGCAAGGCATATTATGAGAGAAAACATTTTTTCAAACCAAAAACTCTAACAAAATTAATAAACTTTACCAGTAATTAAATTTAAGGATGCTTGGGCTAATATACGGTTAAAATTACTGGTAATAAAATATCTATGTTTAAAATTACTTGAGGCTTAAAATTAGAAAATGCCATTAAAATTCATTAAGCTTAATATAAAATTGCTTTTTTAAAGTTGATAGTACAGAGTATTTCTGGACAATCTTTTTCTTTCCCCCTTGCTTTCCTAGCGGAATTCTTTTTGATGGGTAAGATACATAAAATAAGATATTAATTTACAAAAAAGGTTTGAATAATTACTTTTTATAACAATGTATAGTGTTTATGAATTTAAAATTTGTTTTATGTGGTTTTTAAAATATATTGAAAGATAAATCTCCATTTAACCAATTTTTCCACTTAACAAACTTTTTTTGAGATTTATTGACTTTGTTAAATATAGAGCTCCGATTGTATTTAGTAGTTCTGGAGTATTATCTTTTATTTATGAATTTTGAAAATATTTGCACATGTGTTCAAATAATTATTTCATTTTTATATTTGCAATATTTCTTTTTTAACTAAGAACATTCCAAGTGCAGTTGGGATCTTTGAATGTTAAACAAAATTACCAAGTTTTCCTTCTAAAGAAGGGAGGGGGGATCTGAACAAAACAGTTAATAATGGCTTAAAAAAATATTCTGTGAAACTAAAGTAACATTGGTAAATTTTATTTTAATTTTCAAATTTTATACATGAAAGATTATTACTATTTAGTAGTGTGTTTTTCATTAAATCCTTAAGAAATAATAAAAATATTTAAGTTGGATATAATATGCTGTAAAAAATATGTTCTAAATATTTTAAATGAAACAAAAATCATGTTAGTAAATATACATAAAGTTGTATATTTCTTATGACACATTTTGCTCATCACACTGGTATGTATAGCATTATAGTCTGAAGTCAGTTTTGACCAATCTCAAAAATGTTGAAAATATAATAGTTTTCAGTTATTTGCTTTATTAAAAATATGTGTGATATAAAAATTGTTTGATATTTATTATATATGATTGTATTTTTTTCTTTTAGTTATGGCCGTTATTGGATTGGCTGTTGTTGCAATATTTTTCAGTCTTCTCTTATCAGTGTTCAGAATGAAAGCACAAGGGTATCCTTATAGGTAAATATGTAATTTAAAAAAACTTAATTTTTTTTTGTAGTAAATTTTTTTTTTTTCTGCAATGGGGCTTTTTTAGAAGAACATACTTTATTTTTGTTACAGTACGCATGTAAAGAATTAATTATAAATTATATGTTTGTTGTATTATGAAGTGAAATGCACATTCTGAATTATTGTTTTAATTTTGGTTTACTTATCATAGAAAAAATGGAAAGATTTATGCACTTACATTGGTAAAATTAGTATTTAATTATAAAGGATATGAATATAATGAAATGTACTAAAATGCAATATATATATATAAAAGCATTGATTAATAAAATTAATTTTAGAACATTTCCTTTTAAAAAGATTTTTAATTTTATAAAATTACTCTCTTAGTATATATTGCAATTAGTCTTGAATTTTGATACACAAAAATATCAAGAAAATAAAAGTTTCTTTTTTTTAAAATTTTGTAACATTTTACATTAAGTTCATACATTGTTCCGAAAAAGTAAATTAAACATTTCAAAATTTTAAACAAATCAAAGAAATGTTGAAAATGGCTTTA
The DNA here is from genome assembly GCA_019973955.1 of Trichonephila inaurata madagascariensis. Lineage (NCBI taxonomy): Eukaryota > Metazoa > Arthropoda > Arachnida > Araneae > Nephilidae > Trichonephila > Trichonephila inaurata. Next base: position 205,773 of record BMAV01010006.1, read on the forward strand.
GATACATGATTTTTTAATTATAAGTCATAAGATGGAATATTTTATAACTATTTATTATGTACTGTACAGCAAATTAAAAAAATTTATGTATCTGTTAAAAAATATCTACAATTTTTAGTTAGAAGATTTTCTCAATTGTTTTCATCAAATTTCTTAAAAAATTTACTTTCTGGACTTGAAAAACTAACAAACAATATAATAGGAAAAAGTAAAACTAAAGGAGTAGTTGATAGATTATATTTAGGAGAGTCAAATATGTGTGTGTAAATATTTGAAATATATGAAAAACATATTAATTGAAGTAATTTGCTGATAAATCCACCTTGCAAATCATGTCACTGAAATTAAGCTTGATTATCATCAAAATATATCAAATTCTTTTTGGACTTCTCCTGATTTCTTCCTTGCAATCAATTAATGATACAGTTTAAACAAAATTGAGAACATATGAATTGGCACTTATATTTTTAGCCACCTTTGATGTATTATTATATTTTAATGTCCCCTCCTTTTCTAATATATTTTTAATTTTGATCTGTGGATTGTTTTAGTCTTTCAAAATCTTTTGAATGTCTGTTATTCTTAAATATTGAATAATTTGTGATAATTCAAATTAGTTCCATGTACACATAACTTTATTTAGTATATTTATATTAATTATTTTTGCTTTGGAGGGGAAAATACTTACTGAAAATAAGTTTCTTTTCTGGGAGAGATAAATTTCCAAATTTTAATCTTTTTGCCTTATTTGCAAAGATTTTACTTTTATGTAAATCTTATACATTATGTAGAAAAGTACACATTGAGTTTTTGTTCAATGAAAACTAATAACCGTTAGCTTTTATCTTGTAAATTCTCATTTATTTCACTACATTTCCATTTTGTATTCAGTTCTGCGTTTCATTATGCAGTATAACTAATTATGATTATAAATTTTTTTTGGTGGTGATGGTGTGTGGGGGGGGGGGTTTTTTCTTTTTTGATGATATTAATTAAAATATTGTAGATTAGGAGACAATGTAATATTTTTGCAACTTGTTACTGGAAATGCATTTTTAACTAGTATTACATTTGATGATTTTGTTACTTAAGTACTTAGTTCCTGGATTCATATTCTAATTTTTACATTATTGGTCTCTCCTAGAATACAGTATTTTCCTCCAAAAGGTTTTCTAAAAATGACAGCAGTTTAAAAATAAATGAATTTTTCAAGGCTGTTAATTATATTCCCATTGTGATTGTAGGCTCTTAATTAAAACAAAGAGCCTATAATTGAAAAAATTGAATCTCAATTTTTTTCACCAGACACAATAAAGTCACTCTATCTTTAATGGCTAAAGATTTATTGTTCCATGTACAGCCACACACACAACACAAAACAACATAAAAAGAAACTAACTATGATACATTTAATTAGTTAAGACCATTTTGTTTAAATACTCACGAAAGTAACCGCCATTCCACTCCTTTCTCCATGTTGTCTCTTCTCTGTCAATTCCAATGGCGGTGCCACCTATATAGTTTTTTAACACCAGGCGAATCTTACACTGTATTTTAGAAATCTTACTTTATTTTTTAAATAAAAATAGAAACATGTCATTTCAAGTGTTTTATCTTTTTTTTTCTTTCTGAAACATAAAATGCAAATATTACTACATAGTATCTGTGTATTGTAAAATAAAATGCATTAACAAAACATCTGTACCAAAAAAGTAAACATATAATTTCGAGCTAACCTATTGTGAGTAAGATTTTCTTTAAATGTCATAATATTAGCCAACTACAGAAATTGATTTTGAGTATTTATATTTTTTCTACTTCTAAAATTATTTTTACCCTTTTTAGTATATATAGGACTGTTTTCCTACATTAGTTACAAATGTTTATATTTAGAATTGATAATGTTATGATTAGATTATGATTTCTGCACATATTTAATAGTTAATTAGTATTCATACTAAACTAATTTTACAATGAGAAATAAAGTACAGGATATGAATTTGTTATATGAAGCAAAGTATGCTATAGAATAAATTTCATTGAACTAGTACATAGTTTGATTAATCTTGTTACTTTATTTGTGTAATTTAAGGAGTAAGAGTAAATTTTTTTTATTGTCCTTATATTTATTTGAAACTTATTTTACTCCAGTTAAACTTAATACAGAATAATGATAACTAATATGCTTAACATAATTTTGTCAATGTAATAAGCAAAGGTTTTCAGTTAACAAATTAATGTAAAAATATTCCTTTGTATTAGTTACAATGAAATCACATTTATTATCTAAATCTTCTTTACCTAAATTTGATGAAGATATCTTTGTTAAATAAATCTATCTTTATCTAATAAATTGTGTTTTCATCTCCAAATTTTTTTTGCGGCAGTATTTTCTTTCCCACATTGTCAGACTTTCAAATAATTCTTTTGTTATTAATAGAATAAAACTTCCTTTAAAAATATGCATTCATTTACAACTGTTTTATAATATATGTTTTTATATGTTTCTATAATTTGTTCATATTTAATATGTTATCCAAAGTAATTTGTAATTAAACACACACACATCTACATCTAATTTCTCATATTTTGATCCATCTGTTTAACATTATTTGCTTTAAAGTAATGGCAATTTATACCATTTGTACTTATGACTATGCCCAGTGTTTTCTGCAATTTTTTTAAAGAAATGTTTTACCACTTTTATAATTTGTTAAATCTTTTGAAAATTAACTGTTAATATTTGGTCATTAATTTTCATACACGTAAAATAAAATAATAAAAACTTAATAGAGCTTATAAATTAATATAGGTTTTGTGCTATTTCTGAAGATTTGCTATACATCCTTATCAAAAGAAAGAAACTGTTAGCAAAAATCTATGATATATGCAGATCTTTTTTTTTTGGGGTGGCAAACTCATGGGCGGCATTGTTAAGTCATTGGTTTCCTAATGCCCCTGAAGATCTGCCTTGTAGAAGAGTTGATGCAAGGGCTCATTGTAGGAGCCCAAAGTCCTCACATTGGCATGGTGTATAAGTTTGGAGTGGGTACCAGCTCAGATTTCATCCTCATTGCTTTATCAAGTTTCAAAATTACAAAGTCCATTGATCTACAGCTTTAAAGTGGGACGTTAACAAAAATCAAATAAAATTAACCTTATTTTTTTGAAGATCTATCATGTAACAAGACTCATGGCCATAAAACCTACCAGGACTCAAAATAGTCATGTCTGTTTGGAAGTTAAAAAAGTGGTATCCCAGCTATTGTGGCATTCTTATTTCTTGACCGGGGTTCAAAATTGCTTTTTCCATCTCCAATATCCCTTGCACTCCAATTTAGGTTTATTTTTTCTGAGGAAAACATTCTCTCTCTTTCTCTCTCTCTGTATATATATATATATATATATTTATTTAACATTTTTGTGATAATTTTTAAGTTAAAATTTATTTTTATTAAGCAGATGTGCATATAACTGACGAATAATTTAACACAAAATGATTTTCCCCCCTTTGTTTTAAGTAAAGGAAGAAAGCTACTTGATTACATGAATTTAATGTACCATCATTGCATTTTAACTCATTATCAAACTGTTTTTACTTGCAACTTCGTTAATAGATGCATTTTTTATATTTTAAATAAACTTTCATATTGCATGATGTATGTCTAAAAAAAACTATTTTTCTCTCATATTGTATCAAAAAGTTAAGTTGAATATTTTGTATGGTAATGATTAATATTTTAGATGTGTGATGTTCATATTCATTGATATTGTTTCAGTAAATTTAATTATTACCATTTTCTTTTTTTATCTAAGCAGAACCTCAAATTCTCAACACTTTTTTGTGAAGAAATAAAAAAAAAAAATTGTGTAAAAAGGTTTATTGCTGTCTGATATTTCCAAAATTAAAAAAGAAATAAAATATGATCTAATAAGAGGCAAATAATTTGTTTTACTAATATTAAAAACTTTTAAACACATACTGTTATTGCTGTAACCATTTGTATCATGTTCAGTTTCCCTATCCAATAAATTTGTCTGCCTTCAATTCCAAGCAGCACCTGATTTTCAATAGCATTAGCAATCCAAAAAAGTGTGTCTTAGATTCAAATAAATACAACACATTGCTTGGATTTATATAACTAGTCAGTAATAATATATAGTTCCTATAACGTTTACTAAACTTTCTTTTTCTTTTTTCAGTTTCCTATTCAAGTAATGAAGATTTATTTTAAAATAATTGGAAGATGTTTTTTTTTATCATATAAAGTGAAAAAGAAGAGAGAGTGATAAAAACCGAAGCACATTCTTTTCATTAAAATAGTTTAATATAATATTGAATCTGTTGTGTATTTTATGTTATTTATTTTCAAATAAAACTGAATTATAAAACTGATTTCATGAATCAAACTTAAATCATAAAAATTTTATTAGTAGACTAAAGATTAACAACATATAAATGTGTTTATTTCTCTTAATATATGATATGTGAAAAGAGTGATATGTAGTTTATGGTTAATAATAGTCATTAAGTTCCATGAAATGAAAACTAGTTCATATGCTTTAAAAATATGTAAATTATTATAAGCACATTTTTATAGTACCATTTTTATTTCTGTGATGTAAAATATATTGAATGTAATGTAAAATTTTCTTGCAAAATGAACAAAACTTATATTTTTTCATTTGTTTCTTAAATTTTGTATATTAAGTAAATAAAAAGTATTTTAGTTATCACAGCATTTCCTTAAACAAATGTAAAACAATAATATTTACTTATTATTCTGAAACGAAACAAATTTTCAAATTGGTTAATGATAAATTAGTGGAAATTTAAAATTTCTTCCAGGTTTCAAGAGAGTGAATAGAGAATTTGAAATTAAGTTTAATCACAAAAAAATTTCAAAGATGTAATGCAAATTTTTTTTTTAAATCGATTTTATACCAGGGGTTGGCAACCTTTATTTAAGCTGTGGTATGCCAAATCAATTTACCAATGTGATTCAGTGTGCCACACAGTAGAACATTTTTTAAACAATTCGATTACCCTGATAAAGCATGCAAAATTAAGAGAATAGAGGTCAATAATATAAATTTACAGTTTTATTTTTTGTTAATTTTATATCATTTAAAGATATTTCTTTACATAAAAATAAATAGCATAAAATATAACTATTTCTTCTTCAAAAATTTAAATTGTACATATATTATATATCTTTAAACATATTTATTAAAATAAGAAATAGAGAATATAGAATCTAAGTATTTCTCTTCATAGTAGTTAGTTAAAAATATTATATGAACTTAGGACTTATACCGCTTTACTTTCATATTGCAAAATCAGAGGTATAATTTGTGACTTAATTTGACACAATTCTGAGCATTCTGTTAAGCAATTTCTTTGCGGACTCAAAACATTTTTCATCTGAGGAAAGATATTTTACTTAGATATGTAGAACTAAAAGCTGAGTACTTACAATTTTTTTTCAAACAATTAAATCTCTCCAGAAATGACATTCAATAATTTACAAAAATTTAATTACTTAAATTACTGTAATTACTGTAAATTTATCTTTCTGTTTTTTTCGTAATTCTGTAAATGTCCATAATTCTGAAGATGTTTGTCAAATAAAGTTCATTACAAATTAATCAACTTCCATCCATTCAAAAAATGACAAATTTGTAGAGTAGTGCAGAGTGCCACTGATAATTGTACCGTGTGCCGTATGTGGCACACGGGCCATAGGTTGCTGACCCCTGTTCTTTACTATATGCTTCATTAATATGCAGTATTACAAAAAGTATTGAATGTTACAAAGCATTTTATCTTCTGTAAGAAAGCTTTTAAACCAGTTGTATGCAACCTATGATATGCATGTCAGATTGGGCACATGGTACAATTCTCAGTTGCAATATACACCACACTGTATTTTGTGGTGTACAAATTTGTCATTTTTTAAGTTGATAATTTTGAAATGGAACTTATTGAACTAACATGTCGAGGATTATGGAAAGCAAAATTTACGGAATTGCGAAAAGATCTGAAAGATAACTCTAACAATAAATTTTACAGCTATTGTAAGTCATTGCTGGAGAGATTTAAGCAATGAAGAAATTTTCATGTGCTCTGCTTTGTGCTTTTGATTCTAACAGCGCTGTATGCTAGCCCGCCCCCCCCGAGTAGATCAGTATAAAACTATAGACCAGTGGTTTTCAAACTGTGTTCCATGGAACCCTAAGGTTCCATTAAACATACCCAAAGGCTCTGCAAGTCGAAGAAGAAATTCGAAAAGGAAACTATCAATGTATATGCAAGACAGATTCACATTCTCTGTGGTGTTTGTATGACCACAAGTATCTTCAGCCATGTTCCTGAACTAGCACAGGGAAACTTAAAAAATAAGTTTGGCACTGGACAATTTCTCGCTTTAGTAATTTCCTGCAGGAAAATACAGAATTTTTTAGTATTTTATTTTATTAGGTATATATAACACATTGATCTATTTTAAATAGTATTATTTTTAGATGCATTAGTCTTAAGGTTTAGATAGTTTTTTTTTTGGAAACATGTTATAGTTTTAAGTTTCCTTGATTTAACAAAGTTTGCATAGCACTGCTATAGACCAATAGATTTTTAATTTTTACGATAGTTTACCCTTTGGCGCTTTAGCCCACTCATTTTTAGAATGCTAACCTCTTTCCCACAAGAGAAGTCTGTGTATACTATTGGTTCTACATATCTGTGTGTGAACAAGTCTTTTTCTCCTACAGAAAATATTTCCACACAGAAGTTATTTAACAAACTAAACGCTTAGAATCATGTCAAATTATAGGTCACAAATTATACCCCTGATATATCGATATGAAGTACAGCAATGTAGAGACAAAGTTCACATTAAAATACTTTTCATATAACTGCAGTGAAGGAATACTTGTATTTTATATGATTTATTTCTCACTTTAACCCCTTAAGTGCCTTCGGCGTTTATATCCATCTTGCTCAACCGGTGCGTTGAGTGTCACTGACGTATATATCCGTCCTTCCAAAGTACGATTCTTATCTTAGAGCTGTTATCAGTAAAACAATTCCGAAGGCTTTGGAATGCAAAAAAAAAATGACCTTGACAGTGTTTGCGGAGGCATGTTGTTTTTAAATACCAACCCAGGAGCGGGTCGCAGTCACCCCAGGCTCACGAAATCGTTAATTCTGGAAAAACTGTTTATTTGTTACCAATGACCTTGACAGATTATTTTAATATATGACTGTCCATATGGAAATTAAAATGTATTTGTCACATATCTCCCTCTTTTTCTGGGAGTGGCAAACGTTTTTTTTATCATCTCGAGGTACTTGTTTTGACTGAGTTTCTCACACGACTACTTTTGTTCCAAAATATTTTCTATGAACATGTTACATTTTTCTCCTGTGAACTATTTAGTGGTTTTGATCGCTGTGTTGTACAACTCATTATGGATTACAAATTCTAATGAGCAGAATATAAAAAAAGAAATGGGCATCTGTGATCTCCATTGAAGGAAGTTGAAACTGATCAAGCATGTGAAGAACCTGCTTGAAATAATGTATATTAATCATGATATCGAAAGTAAATTACAGTAGAACGTCGTTTATCCGAATCAATTGGGACCGGATACCGTTCGGATAACCGAATGCGATCCATGTAGTATATGAAACCGAACACGATACGGATATTGAAAATCATCACATGTGGGAAACGTACGTGAAGAAAAGCAAAATAAGTGCAAAATTCCGCAATTTTACCTTTATTGTGGAAAATAATCATTTATTTTTCGTTGTACCATTATACACCTTCGTTTTTTCGCTGCAAGGTCTCCGATTCTCTTGAGCAGCAGTTAGTTGAGTAGGACATCACTCTAATTGTTGTTCGTACCACACCATATCTATCTCTAACGCAGAAAACGCGTCAGCATTTGATGGACCCTTGCTACTTTCGTTGTTCTCGTGTTCATCCATTTCATCGTCGACAGGGTCGGATTCTTCTTTCACGGAAGTCACAATCTCGTCATCAATTAATTCAATATTTGAGTTTTGTCTGTTTCTATGTTCAAGACATTTCACTTCCGTTTTGAATTCGAACCCATAACAGTTCACAACTCAACAAAAGAGCTCATATACACCACTCACTTGGCAACAAACTGACTTAATATTCCACGCAGATGTTTACCAAATCACGCAACTGAAAATCCCCAAATATCCCTGACCTTGGGATTTCCCTTCACTTTTGGCCTCAAGCGAATCAACTGTTGAGCATTGCACTGTTCGGAAACGTATTCATATACAGTACATGTAGTTGATAAAAACACTGGTCCGGATATTTGACGCTTCGGATAATAAACGTTCGGATAAACGACATTCTACTGTATAGAAAAGCGATGAACATGAAACGTTTGAGTTGAAAGGAAAATTTTTAAATTCTACCTTAACACTGGCGTAGCTAGTATTGAGTGGGTCCTATATCACATAATTCCTTCGGGGCTCTGTGGGGGCCTTTAACACTACGATTTCTTTTCTTGGGCATGTTGGGGCCCCTGTAGTGTGTGGGGGGGTGTATTATTGATACGGCAGTAGCTACGCCCCTGTACCTAAAGAACTCCATCAAGAAAAATATGAAGATGATTTTTGTCGAGTTATGATAAAAATCGTAATTCCAGTGAATAATTTAACTAAGAGAAAGTATACTTACCTACTTTCAAGGACTTTTCAATTTTTCTTTGATAATTTGAGAAAAATATCAATCAAACTGAACCAAGAAGTTTCAATGTGCTAGACTTTAATAAAGGACACAAATCAAACCAGTTAAAGGGTTAAAAGAATTAAAACCTTTATTTTTACAGATTTATTCGTGATTCTTTATTAAAGGGATTGGACCTTGAATTTTTTGACACATTTTCTCGCGATTCACCGAGAGCCTTACTGAACGATTGAAACTTTTTCCTAAAACCATTTACGTATAATTTCTGAAAAAAAGTTTTTTTTAAAAAAATTTAAAGGTTATTTCTGTTGGCTTTATACGAATTATTTTCCCGACACCTCCTATTTCTTCTTTTCTCAAAATTTTAATTTAAATGTTTATGGGTGACTGCTCTAAAAAATTCACATAAATATAAAGATATTAAAAGCAACTGCAATGTTTTGTGTGTTGTAGTCAAAAAGTCATATAATTATTTTATTTCACATTTTTTAGTGAGAAAATAGAAATAGCTTTTAATTTTTTTTTTTTAAATTCATTTATTTTAAATTTTTTTCGTTTTGAAATTTATTTGAGGGGTACATAATTTCTAAAAATCAATAATATTTCCCTTCACTTGAATTCTTGGTTATATTCCCGATATGACCGTAGAAAGGAATAATTCTGCCTCTTTTCTTTTGGCAATTATGAGTAAAAATGTTGCAAAAACCGCTCTCTCCTAAAGTTCAAAATAAATTAATAAATTCTTGGTTCTACTCGGTTCCTCTAGTCGCATTTACAACATCTCAATTAATAAAATGAATCCTTATTTCCATACGTCTTACTGGTGTGACGTTTTCGCGTCACAGCTGAAAAGTCAGCTTCTTTTTGTGGATAAGATATCCGTGTTCTTATGCACATATGCACCCCTAAATATTTCCAAGTCCTGTCATTGCCCGGCAACCTTTTACACAGAAGAAAAACCCCACGAGCTGAATGAAGCTCGAGGATAAAGGGGCGACCGTCCCGCAGGGACGGCTCTAGCAATTTTGCCGCCCCGGACAAAAATGGAAAATGCCACCCCACTCTCAAAAGCCAAAAATTATAATTAAAAAAAAATTGTTCACATGAATACACACATTTAAAATGAATAATCCTTATGAACAAAAAGGCAGCATTATATATACAATATTATATATATATATATATATACAAAATAACTCGAAATTAAGGACAGAGTTACCTATTATTAGTTCAAACGAGTAAAATGTAAAAGAAGGAATCACCAATTTCAGCATGCAAATTTTTTCTAAAAAGAGCCTACTGATGGTGGGGATCACAAAAATTTATTTTACATTATAGTAACTACATTCAAGATTAAAATAAAACACTTCCCTTAACTCTCTATCTACAAAAAACTCTTATTGCCCCTGTCCCCTTTTGGATAGTTGACACTGGACGTCGTATGGGTGAAAGGAATGTCCATGCTGACCCTACTCCGGGATGGGGGATTGATTGATTGAATATTAACGTCGCACTGTTCAGCTACATGAGGGCTTTTGGCGACGGACCACGTAATTTTGAACCATGGTTGAGTGACGTGGACGACACCTGAGCTGGCACCCCCTCTCCTAACTACCACACCAACGGGAGGACGTTTCAGCTCTCGACAGATTTAACGTGCATCGCTGCCCTACACGGTGGGTCTTCAGTGGTACTGGGCTCGAACTCGTGACAAGGCAAGCCACGATCCGATATCTATACCACTCGGCTACCGCGGCCGTTCCGGGATGGGGGAAAAGTTACTACAAAAAGATGTGTAAACTTATTAAATTTCACGATTGAACATATACTCAAGCATCTAACTCTTAAGTTTCAACATAAAAGAAAACTAACATTAAACATACAGAGTACAAAATAAGGAAGTGAGATACAATTAAGGAATACCAAATTCACTCACTCAATAGTGTTTCAGAAAATATATCAAGTTTCTTGCAACAAATATATATATATCCAAAATCCAATCCAAATGCCGCCCCGGGCAAGGGTCCGGTTTGTCCGGTCCTAGAGCCGCCCCTGCTCCCCGATCCCAAGACTCTGGATAGGGCAGAGAAAAAGTCCGTTGAAAAACATCGAAAAGAACGGTTGTGATTTCCTCCCTCATAAATATCATATTCTGAATCTTAATGAATGAACCAATATTTTGAATAGCTTCAATGTAAATGTATATACTGTAATTGATAGCTATGGCGTAAATAAAACAAATATTTAAATTCATAAAAATCTCATGCTATCATTAAATTTCTCAAACGCCACACTGGCATTCAGGTCTGTTGCCAATAGGGCTATTGGCAACGGACCTGAGATAGCCTCTTACTTTCCAAACTTCCCCACCATACCTCATGAAGACTTTTTGGTTACCGCAGTAGTATTCTACTGGAAAGTTTAATTTTTTTCATATCTCCACGTGACTTATTGCCGTCGTAAAACATTAAAAATGTGCATTTCTTTCCCTAAAAAGCTGTGTATATGTCAGCCATCTTGTATTGTTACTTTCCGTAAAACAATTACTAAGTGAATAACGAAATAGTTTTCCGATTTATTTTTGGATGAGGTTGCTTTTCTCTTTTGGATGGCACATTTTGAAGCTATTCTGTGTTTCTTAACAAAATGAAGATTATTTTTAGAACAAATTTGACATACAATGAAATACGTTTAACGCTAAAACGCTTAAGACGAAATATCGGTTAGCACGAAATAATACTACGGTCCCGACGAACTACTATTTTCATGCATTTTTTTTCTCTTAACATGAAACGAAAATCGCTTAATACGAAAATATTTCCCTTCTAGGAATAAACAATATACGGAAAACACCAATCACGCAGGCTAAATTTAAGAGAGGTGTGAAATGAAAGATACATCGTTTCATATGTTTCGTAGAAATGAGAATAACTTGTCTTTGAAATGCCTTCGAAACAGCTTGTGACACGAGCCAGTTTTGTTTATCTAAGTTACTTTCATCCTCCAACCCTATAAAGGTCACCCAAAAACATTTCATCTCTCAACTGTTGTTTTTGAAATTTGGTGACAAGTACATTGCAGTGTGAGTAAAAATCAATGAGTTTAGTTGGCATTATTATTTTCTTTTTCAGAAGAATTTTTTTGCAAACTCAATGGAAAAAAAGCTCAGGAGAAAAGTAAACTGCTATTTTGTTTAAAATGAAAATGGAGCTTCTTAAGGCTATTGATCAAAAACAGAAAACGGAAATCTGTAAGGGTTTTGATATTGCTAACCATGGCTGATTTTCCGCTTAGGCACGCTAGGAACGTGCCTAGGGGGCAAAAAGGAAAAAAATTGAAAGGCTAATAATAATAATAATTAATTAATTAAAATTACAGCAAACATATAACCGCTTAGTGAGTCATGACAGAAATTAGATTTGCTGCGGAAAAAGAGAAGCTTAACAGTTTGATGTTACGATGAGTAAAAGATAATAAGGTGATAAGAAATGAAAAGGACGATAATTAACAAGTTGAAAACAGTTAATTCAATAATGTATACTCTATACTGCGATTGCAAACGATTTCATTAATTTACCTTTACTAATTTACGAAAGAGAGGATGAGTGGTAAGTGATGCCATAAGGTAAGAAATGGACAAGAGTGGCTAAACCATGCCTCTATCCTTTCCTTACGGCTGCCGGTTGCCAATTCAGGACACGGCGGATCTATAGGTAGAGGATAATGGAATAACTCTGCAAAGAGCAAAAACAAAGAAAGGGAAATCCTCCCAAATCAAAACAGGCAAGGTAAGAGCTGGAGGAGGGGTCTGGAAATAGTGGGGGGAGGCGTAACAGTTTAAAGTGCCTAAGGTGCCGGCAAGGTTAGAAACGGCCCTGTTGCTAACTCTACATTATCAACAATTTTCAAATAAGAAAGCAAGTTACGGAAACGTTTGAACAAATCTGTGAAAACAAAAGGAACTCTAATATGCTGAATTTTTTTGAATATTTGTCTTTTTTTTCTTGCAATATCTTTTCACACGAAATTCTTGTAACACGAAAAATATTTCAGTCCCCTCAGTTTCGTGTTGAATGAATTTCATTAAGTATATATTTTATTTTTTAGATTGTTTTTGTCTTTAATTCTTTCTTTATTTGAATTACACAAAAATTCAAAGTATTTCATTTTTTTACTAATACATAATGTCTATAATGGTTGGAGAATGTATCAGTCTTACATTTTATAATAAACTTAGGAAACATCAGAGAATTTTAATTCCAAAGTGAAAACAACGGCTAATGGTCAATCCATCATTTTACTAGTATCATTTTTATTTTTTAGTGTAATGGGGTTGCAAATTGGTGTTTTACCATTGCAGACTTATTGCATTCCTCAGGAGCTGGTATCGCTTTTTAGTGCGTCACCATATAGGTGAATACAAATCGCCGCAAGTAATTTTGATGCCCAGTTTCCTCCTCAGACGGAGGCACCTGAGCTCTGACGATGCGCACTTATTTTAGGAATTTAATTTTGTTGAGAGCTCCCATGCCAAACATGCACTCAAGGGATTTTTTACATGCCACATAATCATATGACATGGATGCTGCCGATTTTCTGCATCATGAAAGTCCACCAACTTGGGCCGGGGTCGAGCCGGCAACCTTAGGCGTACAAGGCCAGTGAGAGGCCAACTACGCCAGACAGCCGGCTGGTAATAAATTCTAGACCCCTAGCAAGAGAATCAAAGTGAATTGATGACACTGACTCCTGCAATGGATATTCAAGGTGAAGGCAACAGCAAAACTCAAAATCATGACAGTTTAGACCAATCTTTTCTAATAAAGTGTGCAATGTATTTACAGAAGTTACGTGGAAATCTCAGGCAAAGATTTTGAAATGAGCATCTTTCTCTTTTAGTCCAGAAAGGAGTAAGAAAAATGAT
>BMAV01010006.1:252323-291505 GCA_019973955.1 Trichonephila inaurata madagascariensis
TTATACAGAGAGAAATATATTGCTGAAGTTTCATTGGTCTACAGTAATTATTTCTTGGTGTTGGGATTTTTCCCACCAGTGTAATATTGGGAGAGTAGTTTATAATATTTGCAGATTTTTTGAGATTTAACACAATTAAAGGTAATTAGGATTTAATGATCTCCGAGTGTTTATGACATTCACTGAATCTGGTCTAAAGGTTTATTAATGCTAGGTTACTGAGTAATTATTTTATTTAAATACTCTTTCGTATTTAATACATCGGAATTTTAAATATGTATTCCTTTCTCTTTTATCATTATACATTGTTTTTATGTGTGTTAATGGAATACAATATAAATTGTATATACTCTTAAAATTACATACTTGTTATAACATTGGTTTCTAGCTGTTTATTTTCAACAGTGGAGTAACGTACACCCCCGCATCGCTGGAGCGGAGCGGGTAAAGCCTGACTGACGCCAAGTACGGTTTGGAGCCCAAAACCTGACATTGTAGGGGTGCCCTAATATTCTTCGTTACGCCAATGGCCTAATGTATGTGTCACATGTAAATAAGACAAACCGATTCGTTATAAGTTGCATATTATTATAAGTTTTACAGTGGCAATTAAATGACCGGGCTAGTCTTAAAAATTAAATTTATTGAAAAAAATGTACAAATATTTTTTAATCCCCTTCAACAAACTCCCTATCCCAGTCAATACATAGCTGCATATGAGTTTTCCACCGTTCAAAAATGTGTAGCTCATTAGATGTTACCTTATTCAGAAAGCAGGCCGTTTTTACCTTTACCTCTCCTACAGACTGAAAATGTGTCCCCATCAATGTATTTTTCACTTTAAGAAACAGGTAGAAATCCCATGGTGTGATATTTGGTGAGTATGGTGGATGCTCGAGCACAATGATGTGTTTGTATGCCAAGAACTGCTTTATAGAGCACAATGTGCACCAAGGCGTTGTCTTAGTACAAAATACACGCGTTGTCGCTCTACAAATCTTACCTTTTTTCACTCACTCCTTTCTCTAAAGTTTCTCAGAATCTCAATGTAGTACTGCTGTTTTACCGTTTGGCCCCGAGTAACCCATTCAATCATGACAATGCCATTAAACAAAAACGATGAACATCACATGTTCTTGATATCACAGATCGATAAGAACGTTCATCATCTTCAGCAACCTCCAGATCTTCCGAAAATCATTTGTGCCGATGAAAAATCTGATTATATGGCGTGCAAATATCTCCAAGCACTCATTGAACAATTTAAAACATTCAGTTGGATTTTTTTTTAATTTCACGAGGAATTTTTGTAAACTTGATTTTTACATTTTTCATGATCGCGGTACTTCGACACAACAACGTCTTTCTCAAAAAAGGATAAAAAAAACAAACTGAACTAGATAGAGGAATGGAATAACCTGCCACCAGCACCGGAAAGATTAAGGTCAATTATATTCCATTCCCACTCCTTTACACCAAGCCTAAAGGCTAGGGTATGCACAGTCCGGAAATTTAATATCACACCTTGTGTATAAAGGTTATTTTAAATAGTTATTTTTTGCCTTTCTTTATTAGAGTAGTTCAAAAAATTTTGCTGTACGAATAAAAAACTGAAAAGAAAAGTAATGTTTTTTTTTTCACTTTTATAGACAATTATGTACAAGAGAATGTATGGCTTCCTTTAATGTAAGAATGGTTGTCATTAGGGATTGCAATACCGGTATACCGGGATACTGAATACCGGTATTTTGAGCGATTTGCACAATTTTGAAATACCGGTATTTACTAGTTTAAATACCGGTTTTTCGGTATTTACTAGAATTTTTTTTCTTCTAAAAATTGTTTCCACTATATGTTCAGGTATCACCAACATCGCAAAATACTATACGTTTTTATTTTTGTGTCTCCCTAACGAGCGAAGTTAATTAAACTGTGAATACAAAGTTGTATCGTTTAGTCAAGAGAAGTGATAAAATATGAGAATCATCCAAAGAGAGGGGCCAAAAATATCATGTTACAGCTCAGAGCGATACTGCAGACGCTCAGGATTCGTAGACTGATATTCATATCTGTGAAAACAGGGTCGTAATTGTGAAGAAAGTGCGTAATATTTTGATATTTTTTAAATTGTGAGTTTGATATTCACACTGTATTTGCATATCCTACTTTAGGATTCAAAATATTTTTCATATTAATTTTTGTATGTACTCATAAATAATAACCCATAATATAATGAATGAGAATAACTTTAAAGAACATAAAAATCAGTTGATAATACTTCGGTTGGGTTTCATTATTTATATGATGTGTAAAGAGTATAGTGGCACAAAGTAAAAAATGCTCTAGTGTTATTAAAATGAATGGAGGAAGTAGAAACGGGGACTCCATACACTAGTATCACAGACAGAATAGCGATATTTATCTTTTTTTTGTGATTTAAATAAATAAGATGTTCCTTTACTTTTTTTGTGTGTGTTCTTTATACACTGTTATAATTTATAAGTTACAAATTATTTTTTGTGATATTTACACTCTCTAATAAAACTGGCAAATATAAAACAAAAAAACACCTCCGTTTTCGTGCTTTTTCAAAAATTTTTAATACCGGTATCCCGGTATTAAGATCTAAAAAATACCGAATACCGGTATTGAACTTTTGGTCCGATATTGCAATCTCTAGTTATCATATTTTCTTCTTTTACTTAGATTTAACATTTTGGTTTCTTACTCTAGTAGCATATATTTATTTTAATTTTTAAGTGATTTTGCTTTGGCTTGGTCATGCGAGCTAAATGCTTTCAAAATTATTTTTTTTAAATTTTTTAATTGTTTCACTCTTTTGCCTTCAAATTACAGATATGATTAATGCAATTGTCGAACATCACTTTATATATATATTTTTTTCTTTTTTATTAAAAGTATTCTGGACAAAATAACAATTCCGGATAAAAATGAAAATGCAGAATTAAACTACTTACGGAAGTAGTAATGGAATAGGAAGAACAATTAGCTTCTTTCCCTGTAATATTTTGGAAATCAATAGAGCTTTGATGAGTTTTTTCTTTGTGAAACCTTCGACTTCACTGACTGTAATTACACTCAAAAGTAGAGTGCTGAAGAGCAGAACCACAATAAGTGTTGACTGTTTCATTTTTCTCTAAAAATACATACAATTACGTTTTATTAGATATATCTGAAAATATAAGAGTTATTTATAAAATTTGTAAATATATATCATCGCTATTTGTACTGAAACTAAAATCTTTTTCTAAAAATGTTGCCTTTATGATTGTTACATAGGCATAAGAAAAGAACAGATCAAATTGTCATAATTTTCGATACAACTGCTTAGGGCTACACAGTGTACCATTTTTTTTTTTTTTTAAATTTTGGAGATAGTAATAGTAAAAGTAATTTATGATTTATTTTCAGATGGTTTTTTAAAACTGATTCTGAAAAAAAAAAAAAGATCAGTTTACAAAGCTATTATTTTACAATTTTAAAAATTTAAATATTTTTTAAGTTTTTTTAAAATTTTTTGTAGATGCACAATTTTCAAATTTTTTTTAGTTATTTTAAGTGTTTCTTAGATTATTGGAGACAAATGTTAGTATGGAATTGAAAGTTGAAAGTCTGTTACCTTGTTGATTTTTAATAATTATTTTTATAGATAAACCCGGGGAAAACGCGAAAATTTGTAAAACATTAATTTAAATATTTTTAAAAAAATAATTAGAGCTCTGAGATTTAAATCCATACTAATTTTTGTAGAACATATATTTGGAAGTACTTACAGAAAATTTCAAGAATATCTTGAACAGAAAAAAAAAAAGTCATAGGGATTAGAAAACTTTTACATCTTCAAAATCAAAAGCCTGAGAAAAACACACATTTAAGTTTGTAAAGACGTAAAACAAAAACTAATAATGTATCTAATGCTCTAATTTTTTAATGTATTATTTTCCAACTTATGTTCTACATTAATTAAATATGACTGAAAATATTTTTTTTTAAATTCAAAATATGATTTTGCATAATATTGTTAGCATTTGTTACGAATACAGATTATTCAGCTTAAATCTTATCACAATATTTTCGCAAAAATTTTGAAACACAAAACATTTATAGATAAAATATTAATACAAATTTAAGCTAGAAATCACTATATATAAGTTTGTGTAAATAATATTTAATTCTTTTTTCAATTTAAAATCAGGATAGTTTAGCAAGTTTGAGTTTTTGTTGCATGACTTTAAAATACTATATATTGTAGTCTATAATGATTACTATGATGTAGCTTGTTACATCATGGAAATATTCAGTTACTTCTCCTATACTTGTGTTCAGAACACTTTTACTCTGAAGTTTTATTGTTGTATCATCGGAAGGCTTCTTTTTAGATATATTGTTTATAACTAGTAATTCATCTCTTCCAAATATTCTTTTTCACAGCAACCTGAGAACATTTTGGCCGCGGCATTTTCTCATCAGGACAAAATTAACGAAAACTAAGTAAAAAGCTTCTAAGTTATATAAACCATTTGTAAAAATAAATGTTGGTCTTGAAATCAAATTTAATTAAGGAACTTTGAGAACTCAAATAATTCAAAACATAAACAAATAGAAATAATTTCAGTAATCTTTACTAATATTATAAGAGCGAAAGTTTGTTTGTTTGTATGTATGTTTGTTACTCTTTCACGCAAAAACAACTGAATGGATTTTAATGAAACATTACAATAATATAGCTTATTTATCAGAATAACACATAGGCTATAATTTATAAAGATATTGTATGAAGTGTCCAAAATATAGCGATAATTGTCAAGTAAGTGGGAAAAAATTCTGCCATCTGCAAAAAAGCCCATGACAGCATATATATATATCTTTTACGTGTGAAGAAAAACTTTCCCTTTTTGTTTTGTCTACGCCAGGCGCTGGCTTCTAATTTATTGCTTTGATCAGTGTAATCACTATTTTTTTTTTTTTTAAATTTCAGAATAAAACTAGATTTCGAAGGGAGAGGTTGTGTTAAGTCTCTCTTTATTTAAATAGCTACTATTTATATTTTTTCATGTGTAAGCCATTATCTCCAAAATAGTGAAGTATAAATACAATCAAAATTGATAATTTATTTATATGCACGTTTTTTTTATGATTTTATTATGCACATTTGACGGTAACAAATTGAACCTTATATCACTTAATACTTTTATCGCTTCTGGTATTTAAAGTAGATAAACTTTGTCTTTCACACTACATCATTTGGACAAATTTGCACAATTCGTTTGTGGTTAGTAGTTAATTATAACGCTAAAATTTTAAATCAATAAGAAGGTATTGCATTTTTTTAAGTATAAAAATAATAATAACTACTGTACTGTATTTTTTGGTAGTGTAGAAAAAGTACTTACTAAAAATTATGCCGCTATCTTTCCTAAAGCTCTAATAAAGCTCAAGCTATGAAAGTAGCTAGACAGTTGCCAACTTGACTCTATCACCAACATTTCGCTATGTTTCCATTGAATCACCATTATAAATTAAGGAACGGCGTTGCTTGCGAATTTTACAATTTTAATATAAAATAAATACAACAGAAAGTAATATAAACGTATTTCACTTCCAGATATAAATTATTTACACTACTTTAAGCGTTCATTACACAAAATTTGTAACAATGTGTTACTTTTGCTGAGTAGAGATCAGTTTAGGAAAGTGTTTTCAAAAATCGTCCCACAAGAGAGTTACGGGGAGTTATAAATAAAAAAAATCCTTTTTATCAGCTATTAGATCTACAGACTTAAAATTTAACAAGCATGTTTTTTTTGTTCAGCTGAGATATGCAAAAAGCTTTTTTTGTTTTGTTTAATTTGCAATTCACTTAAGATTAACTCATTAAAGACTTCTTTATCCTTCAGTCTGTATTGTTTAATTTTTCAATTCACCCGTGCGAAGAACGGTTGTACCAGGTAGTAAGAACTAAAGTTGATAGCCATTTCGTACTGTAAGAATTGATTGTGTTCTAAAATACTTTTAATTAATTATTCTATTTAAGAATGGAAAAAGGCTTTAAAAAATGAAGCCAAAATCAAAACCAAAACTCAGAAAGCTTTCAAATACCCTGAAAACTAATTGATTACAATGCCTGAAATTTAAGCACAAGCTTCCCAAGTACATTTTTATTACGCTCAATATATTGTTATTGTAAAAAAAAGGGCGCGATGAAAATTATGATTGAAAATTGGGTCGCAAACATTGAAAGTTTAAGAAGCACTGATTTAATATATATCCTTAAAAGTAGAAGTACTGAGAGAGGATGATTTATACTGCAACATTTTTTAGAGTTAATAAATACGATAATTAATTAAATTAGTCATTATGGATACTGATGATACTATTTTGAGATTTGATTGTAATATATTGATTTTCCTGACTTCTTTAAAGAACTCAAATTTCATTCCTCTTTTTTGTGTCAGTATAGAATGTTACACTTGTGAATTTTGATTAGTTAAGTATATTATGGGTTTTACATCAAATAATATTAACATAATTATGTAAAATAGTAATATTTATATAAATTTAAAAAAATTTATCAGAATAAGTTCGAATAAATCAGGATTTAGAGTAAAAAGTAAATATTACGTTAAAAAATAAGATAAACAAATTAAACAAAAATCAAGGGCATTTATTTTCATCAATTAATCCAACTACGTTCGGAACCGCGATTTTGCAAAAGCGTATAAATGGATAATATTTATGATATTTAGTGTCACTTAGATTAGAAAATGTATATAAAATTGTTTTAAGAATATTAATACAATAAAATTATTTAAGTACAATATTTTGACAAAAAATGAACATGGAATGACCCATTTTCAAAATATTCTCCTTTTGTGAAAAGTGCTTCAATAAAATATTTTGCCTGTATATAGCTCAGACCTCTGTACAGAGGCTCAACTAGAATTTTTCAAATATATAACTTAGAAGTGGGTTTATCCATGTTTTACACGCCAACAGAGGGGAGAATTTTTGAGAATTAAACGCCGATAATTATTTCAATTGGTTGTAACTCTGAAAATAATGTGAATTTTTCAAAAAAAAAATAGTTCAGACTCTATGGAGGAACTTTCTGTTTATTGCAATGGTTAATATTACTTGCAGATTAACTCAAGAACTTATTTTAAATTTATTTTAACTTATTATTTACTTATTTTAAACTATTTAGTAAAGAAAATCTTTGAAATAATTTAATTTGGGCAAATGAAATCTCTGATAGATTAGTTAGTTAGATATATAAAATGTTCAAAAGATCTTCGTTTGAAAAGTAAGACTATAAAGTGTGAAAAAAAGCTTGTGATAGAGTTTTAAGTAAAAACTCAGTGGCGCAACAGTCCATAGAGCACCAAGGGCTACTGTGCCCATCTCAGTTTTCGTGACCTTGGACACTGAGGTACATGAGCAGATATTCCGATCAGGTGGTCAGTCTGATGAGAATTTTAAATAAATGTTTATTTTCTTAAAATGTCTTACGAACATTGCGACTATTGAAATAAATGAAGTTTCTGATTTTCTTTTGAAAGAAGATTTCAGATCCAATTCAAAATAATAGCATCCTTAAATAAAATTACAACACTAAAGTTAGAATCACTCAGCTGAGTAAGTAAAAATTATTTGAATGGAAATAAAAATGCATCTTTTCAACACCCAAAACATCTAAAAGCTTAATTTAAAACAATAATTTACACTCAAAATTATACAAATATATAAAAACTGCAAATCGTAATCGATTTTTGGTAGAAGAATTTTTTTGTTTTGAAAATTAAGATTATTTAAAGGTTTAGAAAGAGATAAAGTTAACTTATTCTAGCTTATAGTTCTGTATATCTTTGAGGTAATAATCATTCAAAATAAATTCGATTACATTTTATTTACAGAGCTGTATAAAGTTCAATGTTATTTTGTACTTCATTAGTTATAGTCAAAAGATAATGTAAATTTATTTCAGAAGTTTTACATACTTTCGCTCTAATAAAAGGGAATTTTTTATATTATTTTATGAAATTTTTTTATCATGCAATAAATTTTCAAAAAATGAGTTTTTACTATTGGTCTTACAATTGTAATTTATGTTCATTTCGCTATACTGCTGTAGCTCTAAGATTCGTGGTATGTTTCTCAATCACAGATCGTAATAAGAAAAGACTAAACTTAGTTCTTATGTTCGAGTTAACTAAGAATATAGCATCAATTAAAAGAAATATTGCATCTGTTAAACAAAATTGATTAGAAACTTATTACATGAAATGAATTTCGTTTTTTATGAAATACGGCAGTTTTTAAATATGCGAGGCATTTTTTTCTGTAATTTTATTTCCCAAATTCCTTAAAGGTAGGAAGAAATTCCCGAAAAGCAATTAAAATGATTAATTCAAACAAACTTATACTTTCAAAGTACTTTTAAACTAACAGATGCTCTAAAATTTAAAAAAAATGTTCAAACTGAGATGGAAATATATACTAAACAAAACGAACACATAAAATCTAGTAAGTTAATAATGCTTTTTTTTTAAATATTCTGAACAAATGAAAAAGAAAAAAATACTTAGTGAATAAGAGAGAAAACAAGGATTTCTTGTATATTTTCAAATTAAAATACGTTTTATTTAATTACATTAGATTAGAACCAAATCGGACAGCTGAATGGAAAATACTTTTTCGATAAAATAGGGCAAAGTATGGAGTATTATAAATCATCAGTTAATGCTTAGAAATACATATCCGTAAACAGAAAATTATATGTTAGGTCCTAATTTTTAAGTGTGAAGTTATTCTCATATTGGCTTTTGTAAAATGATAACTCACATCAATTCATTGTGATAGCCTAATTCAAGAAGTTTATCTCAGTAAATTCTTAAAATTCATTGTTAATTTTTTAAAAAATAAATTAAGTTATGACTATTTAGTTTTAATGTAAGGACCAAAAAAACTATCCGGTGACTTATAGAATTGTAATGAAAAAAATATAATCCCTGGTGTATACCAGATGTTTATAAACTTTTGATCGCCTTGGCCCCTTTTTATGTATCAGCCTGACATAATAGACCTCCAAGATTTTGAACCCCTATCCCTGACTCCCAACACATGGCTGAGTGATTTGAAAGGTTCCTTAATAATCCTAAGGCTGTCTCTGCTACTTGTATAGACTTATTACGTTGAAGTAATGGCTATTTGTGGCAAACAATAAAAAAACTGAATTAATATTCTTGATCGAAATACATGTTCTAGTTATTTTTTTCAATGGAACAGTTTAATAATCTAGTCTAGGATGGCAAATCTTTCAGTTTATCCACGAGGTATTTTAAAGTCTGTAAAAAAAGGGAAATCTTAACATTTAATGAGAGACCTTTGCGGGCCTCCTAGAAAAGCGTTGGAGATCCCGAGGGTTGGCGGATCACTGTTTAAGAACCACTGGTCTATACAAAACTAAATTGAATAAAATGCAGAAAAGAGCCGAAAAGAATTAGAAATATTAAAGGTGTAACTCTGGAAAAAAGGGCTTAGAATTTTGGGTCAAAAGATAAATAATTACTAAATTCACAAGTGTTAACAGGGAAAAATTAAGTAATAATTATAATAATAATAATAAAAAAAAACGAATTGCAATATTTGTTGTTGTTGTTTTTTAAAAAATATGTATGTACTGAAATTTTAATTTATGTTATTTTATAAGTCATCTATTAATTAATATTTGACAAAAATAAATTTTAAAAATTCAAAATCTTTTGCATTTTTGTTAAAGGTGGAACTTTCTGTATTAGAAAACACTCTCCTTTTCTTTATTTTTTAAAGTATTTTTATTTTTTTTGTTTCTTAAGAAAGAAACCTATCCTAAAACGTAGCATATTTGTGTGGGACCTCACTTAATTTAATATAATATATTCTTTTATATTACAAATATCTTCTTATCAAATATCCACACATTCATTTTGATAAAAAGATACTTTTAAGAAAGGCGTTTTTGATGCAGATTTCGATTGCGTAGAAAAATAACATCATTAAGTTTTCTGTTTCTAAAACAATTTAAGTATTAACCAATTTAGGAAGAATAAAGTTTATTTTTTATGAAAAAATTGCAAATGTTTCGTTTATAAAAATATTAAGGCTACAAAATACCCTACAAATTTCAAAAATACCGATTTTTTTTTTACATTTTTTTGTGGCCCATATCATTGGAAAGCTTGCCTCTAAAATATTTTCAGTCACATTTAATTAAAGTAGTGTTTCAATGTAGAACTTAATTTGGAAAATAACATATTAAAAAATTAAAACTTTTCACTAATTATTAGATTTTTCTTCATGACTTTACAAACTTTAATTGCGTTTTTCTCAGACTTTTAATTTTTAGAATATAAGTAAGGCTATTTTTTGTTTTGAGACAAAGTCTTGAAATTTTTTGTACATACTCCCAAACAAATGTTCTATAAAAGTTAGTATGGATTTAGGTCTAAGATTTCTAGTTATTTTTCTTAAAAAAAATGTTCAAGTTATTATTTAAAAAAATTTCTTAATTTTTCCAGGTTTATAGCTAGAAAAATAATTATTAAAAATCAATAAGGAAAAAGATCTTCTAACCCTACTAAATTTTTTTAAAAATTGAACGTTTTATAAAAATTTGAAAAACTTTAAAAATTCTTAATTTTTTAAAAATTGTAAAAAAGTGGCTGGTCAAACTGATTTTTTACTTTCAGAATCAGCTTAAAAAATATTTTGAATATAAAAAATAAATTATTTTTACTGTTACTGTCTCCGAAAAATGTTTTTGTAAAAGAGTACTGTGTAGTCTTAATGATCTTAAAATTTTTTCAAATTCTTTTTATAAGGGAAAAACTCAGTAATACACCCACCATGGAATGACTTTTTTTTCTGATTGAAATAGTATTAAAGGTTGAATATCATTAGAAATAAAGACATACAACTGGAAATCGTTTTTACTTAAAACGCGATTTCTACTGTGTGGCACATAAGTTTTAATTAATTAAGTAATATTTTAAATATACTGAAACTTCTATTTATCAATTATTAATTTAGCTGGTATGTATTCCATACAGTTGTTTAAATTTACGCTCTTAACTACTCATGTTAAAATTATTTTGAAAAATATTTAGTTTTCTACACGCACACTTTTATATATACATATACATACACATGTATCAATTAAACAGAAGCACAACATACCTGTTGAGAAGTCCAAGAGCACCGAGATATGTTCCTTTCAACTGTTCTCGTTGCAATATTAATCCACTGAGCAAACTTTCAGTATATATACCTAGATGATGCTTTATTTGTTCCGTAAATCACCAATTAAAACTGATAATTAATGCTAGTTTTTAATTAAGAAACTATTTTAAGGTAATCATCGAGTTCCTTTCCTAAATTAAGAAACCTAGATTCCCTATTCCTGCAGTGAGGCTATTTTTAGAAAAATAGAATTTTTATCACCTTAGAGTTACTTTCGCAAGATTTCAATGTCAGCGGGAGCCTAACAAACGATTGCAGCTGGCAATGAAGTAGGTTGGAAACGCGGATAATGTGTGCGGAGTTCGATGTATTAGCGTAATTATGTTCTTAGAATCTATTAAGGGGTGTTTTGAAATAAAAAAAAAGCTTTGGAAGGCTTATTTGCGAATATATGGTAATATAGAAACTGCAATTATTTTTAAACATTATTGCAAAAGAGGAAGGTGATGGTGCTAAATAATTTTTTCATAATAGTTTCATCCCTTTTCGCCGACTTCTATTTTTCAGTTGAATTATGTCGTGTTTTTTTATATATTTAAATAAGTTTTATACGGATGTTAAAGTTAAAACCATATTTAATGTACTAAATTTAAAAATAATTACAATGTTTCAATAATTATTAATGATTTAAATAAGAAGCATAAACAAAACATTAATTTAACCGCAATGTGGCCAAGATAACTGAGTGGTCATGGGCACGAACTCATGATTGACGTTGTCGAGGAGACACTGAGTTGATAGAATTAATTTAAGAACAGTTCGGAACAGTTAACAGAACATCAAGTCAGAATTTTCATATTTTAATCAAAAAGACTTTTATTATCATTAACCATTATATTGCATAATTTTATTCAGAGCTATGAATAGAATGCTAAAATGTTTTTTATTTATGTTTTAATAAAACGATTATTGAGTCATCGAATACCAGACTGGAATACGTGTTTAACACATCATTAAATATTCATTTTTTTCTTTCTTTTTCAATGGATTTTCTGATGATACTTCGTTGCATTTTTTCCCTTTAGTCGCGATATCACTCGTCATATTAGTTTTCTTTTTCATCAAACATTTTTTCTTGACATTTAAGTTCAGAAGAGTTTGTTTCATCTTTTTTTCTGGTAGTATTTTATCAGCTTCAGCTTTTTTACAACTCTTTTCATTTATCCCATGCACTTTTCTTATGTTGGATGTTTTTCTTAACTTCTTTGTACTGCTATCCTTTTCAATATTCTTTTTATCAATATCAATGCCTTTCTGAAAATTACTTGATACCGTGTTCTTTAAGCTGTTTGGAAAAAATGTTGGCTTATAAGAAGTCATTTTATTAGTTGAATGAGACTGAAGGACAAATCTGTGTTGGTTTTTTGACTGAATTGGATAAAAACAAGGTGCATATTTTATTTGATCTGTCCCGGTTGTCATTTCTGAATTTATGATTTTTAAAGATCTTTGATTGTTTGTATTCTCCGCTGTATTGTTTGAAATGCGCCTCGAATTATCTAGATTCGTGGTTTTTGTTGAACAAGATTTATTCGAAATATTACCAGAGTTAATTGCATTGTTTTCATCCGAATGATTGACTGGAGTAGAGTTTGACTTAGATAAGACTGAAATGTTTGAGGAATTTCTATTTATTTCATCGCTATGAAACTTCTCTGCATTGCTCAGTGAACTGGAAATATTAGAAGGCAAGTCCTTTCTGTAAGGTAAATTTGATTTCATGACGTAAGTAGTTCCTGCTCTAGGCTTCATATCCTGAATTTAGAAAAGTATATGTTAGTAAATTTTTCATATAAATTTTATATTAATCAATTTTTAAATAAAACAATTTTAACAACAATTTTTTTATATAAATCAATCATAATTTTTTTTGTAATTATACATTACTTATACTGTACTTTCTTATTATAGGAACTTAATATTTATTAATGAATTATTTATGACATTTGTTCATTTTTAGAAGTTTTTTTCACTTACCTTTTTTCATTTATTTTCTTTTAATATATGAGGAATATATTTCAATATATCTTAATGCAATTTACACCTATAAATACTAATTCTGAATTAAATGTTCTCGTTTGATTCTACTGGAGCTATCATAGCAACGATTTAATAAATCATTGCTAATGTTTTTCATTTCAAATATTTTAAAAGCATTTTTTTTTCCTTTTTAAAGATTTAGTTATTTTCTTAAGCAAATCTTTATTCTTGTTAAAAAACTAAATGTAAAAATTTTATCATTAAAAATCTTAGCTGTAATTCTTTTTTAAAACAAAATTTTTCCTAAAGTGAACATAAAGCATACAAAACAAGCACGGGGTAAAAATAAAGCATACAAAACAAGCACGGGGGAAAAATAAAGCATAAGATGAGTATAAAGGTTATAAAATATAATAAACCACAATTTATAAACAAGACAAACGTTCTGTTAAATTTTTTTTCCAAATAGTATATAATACTGACATAAAAAATCATTATAGATGAAGTGGATGGTGTAAAAAATCACAGCTAATCTTTAGTTATCCGAGCAGTTGTTTCCTTATTAAAAGTATTCCATTTTTATAACTTACGATATAGCTGTGTGTGTGTGTGTGAAATTATGATAAAAACTACTCAAATCAATATAATTTGTTCAATATTTTGCTAACTGATAAAAAATAATGCTTAATTAATAATTTTAACATAATTACAGAATTTTAACATGATTCTGTAATTTATTAGAAAGCAAAGGAGATTTTTTTTCTCAGCAATGAAATGTCGTGACGTTTGTGTGGTAATTTAAAACAAAGTTTTTCCATTGCTGAAAATATAGTTTATAAAATTTAGAAGCAATTTTTATATAAGTGATCACAAAAAATATGTTTCAAAATCTTGTGCTTTTATAAAATTTAATATATGGCACAAGTTTATAAGTTATTTTAGGATATTGATTATTATTAAATTATGCAGAACGATTAGTCGTCACACACTGAAACATGTGTATTTAGAACGTACTTCGCTAATTTTTGTAGCTGGAAATAATTCAAGATTTGTAAAAGATGCTCTTGTTTCCACTATTCTGCACTTTTCTCCACAAATATTTCCAATTTTCTTACTAAAATCTTTGATAAAAGAACATAATGTCAACTTAGGATTCATTCTTGGGACTGTTGTGTATCTAAACGGTCTCACACAAAATTGTGGATATCTTAAAAAGGGGTAAGGAAAGGAAACTTGTGAATGTAGAATTTGATGTGTATTGCAAAATATATTAAAAATTAAATGATTATAAAAATTAATAATAGAACCATTCCATATTATTTTTGCTGTTGATTTCATACAACTAAAATAAAAATTAATTTTAATAATACTAAAAGTTACACAAAAATATTTTTTAATGATTGAATGTGTATCTATAAATTTTAAGACTGTAATTTTAAGAGATAGAATAATTACCGCGTATTTACTCGAATCTAAGGCGCCATCGATTCTAAGCCGCACCCCCCATTCTCTAGACGTTCTTCAGAAAAAACAAATTCGTGTAAGATGTTCATCAACATCCGATACTTAAGAAATTTTTTAAAAAATTTTTTAATGAGAAATTATAAGAATTTAATAATTAATTTATTTTACCACTATTAAAAACTTTCAAATACTTGTAGGAACCTATAATTACTCCAACCCTCAGTATCATATTTCGAAAATATTACGTCACTCCCATTGTCACAGCTGACTTTTGGAATTGGTGCGGGCATCGCCCTTTTCCAAAACGATGACGTCTTCGGTGTTATCAAATCCATTTGTTGTGCAACAGTTTTTTAAAATAATGAATTATAGAAGAATATGAACTGTCGAACATTTATAAGCAAAAATTATATCATTTTGTTTAAGCCATCGGCGTGTATTTTTTTCATTTGTCGTAAACTTTCAGTGTCCACCTCTATGTTTCTGCATATAAAATTGCCTACCTTTTCATACTTGCGTCTTCGAGAAATCGTCTTGATGCTATTACCGATATCTTGGAAGTTTATAGGTGATTAAAAGAAAGAGTATACAAAAAAAAAAAAAAATTTGTTTGCAGCAAACAGCGAGGTTTTTTTGAATAGACTGAATATTGGAGATAAACTGCGGATGGGATAAGTCATCGATGCAAGTGGCCAGAATGAACGGTTACGTTTTTCCTTTCAAAAAGCGTGGAAACTCAATTTCCCCATCCAACAAATGTTATGCCTTCGATTCTAAGCTGCTCTGGATTTTCAGTAGCATTAACATTGTAAAAATACTGCGGTTTAGATTCTATAAGTACGGTAGTTTTCAAGAAAGTCGAAACAGAGCTTTTCCGTAAGAAAATAGTATATTTCTATTTTTATAAATGAAAAGCAAGAAAATTAGAATAGTACACCAAAAATGTACATTTTTTAAAGTTAACTTTGGAACTAAACAGGAAAACTGGTAATGATTATATTGTGTAAAGTTTTAATTAAATGAATCATTTGAAATAATCTAAAATGTCAGTTTTGGGCAAAAGTAACTAGTAAAGATTGCAAAATAATTTCTAAAGTCTGTGTTGTATTTAACTCATCACTTTGCAATTTTTAATCGTTTCTTAATTAAAGAATCTATTCTACTTATCAAGAAATTAGCACCATAAACAATTAAGAAATATACTAAATGATTATGTCATAAACAAGATTTCTGTAGAATATTTCATATTTTATTGAAGTTGCATTCCTCTTTCTATGTATTTTCATTTTTTTTTTAACTCTTAGAAAGATTAAATATCGTGATTTATTGTTAGTTTTGAACTTTTGTATCAATTTTACAAAATAGATAAAATGTAGCAATATCAAATTTTTAAAATGGTGCATAAAATATTCTATTATTTAGAATAAATTGTATTTAACTATTTTCTTTTCCAATTTGTTAAATGAAATTTTTGCCATATAATCATTTCGTCGTGTGTGTGTGTTCTAGATTATTTTATTATTATTCGAATCCGTAATTTATTATAACAGTTTTATTGTTGATACAAATTACATATTGATTATGAAATATTTTTTTAAAAATATATCTTTAGTATCGGTCATACGAACGATGTAAATTATTTTTTTATTTGTTTTTTATTCAAAATTCAACACACATTTTCTTTCATTTTGACTTTGTTGTTGTTGCTAATCCTCCAGGGTCTAACGAAGTCAGACAAGATCAATTAAATCGTTGACTCTAAAAAGTCGAACCCAAGAAAGGGATCAGTGTAGATATTTTTGCTTGTAAGGTCCATGCAACGCATTACGTGTTCGGGGTAAGCCTGGTAACACTTTGCACAGATGGAGAAAATCTTTTTGTTCGCTGAGAATGAGAGGCACTTGATGTGACCACTGGCAAGACGATAGAGTGTTGAGTTGGAGCATCTGTCACACTTGAGGGCTAGGGCCAAACCGAGTCTATTATCCGCATACCAATGATGAGTAGAAGGCACCCTCCACTCCAACACATTTTGAGATTTTTTTAATGATAATTGATTGGTTTAACGAGGATTGAGATTTTTTTTAAGGACGGATGTGGAGGGAGTTGGAAGATTACAGCCCTCCTTCGCCAATTTGTCAGTCATTTGATTGCCGTAAAGTTCTACATGAGATGGGATCCACTGAAAATGGATATTATGGCGCAGCGATATATGTTTCAGTTTGTGTAAGATGGAGACACTAGTTTTGTCACCAACAATAAACCATTTGTAAACGTGTTGAAGCGAACTACGGCTATCGGAGAGAATCCTATACTCCGTTCCAACTTAAGTTGGCAGCGCTAGGAAGGGTACGACGACCAAATCACAGCCGCTGCCGGGTTACTCTAGAAGAGTGTGAGTATAGCAAATAAAATTCAACATATTTGGCGAGTAAAAAGAAAAATGGCTATTAGTTCACTTCTGACAACTGAGCGGAATTCTGGGTTGTGTTTTTTCAGAGACAATTTTTCCTGCGGCGTATCAATATAGATACCGCTACCGGCTTGGTCAGATATTTTACAACCGTCAGTATAAATCTTGATTGCATCATTGGGGTGCGGTTAATGATCTCCAATGCTAAGTGTCTAAGAAGGCTAGAGACAAAATTTTTCTTAATGACGGGGGAACTTAGGTTGAAGTGGAAATAGACCCCGGAGAGTCCCTTCGAAGGATTCAAGCTACATTGTAGTGAGCTCTACTTCTTCAGTAAGAAAGTTCTGGGACTCGATTGAAAGGACCGTCTTTCTGTAGCCTTTGTCTGTTTACCGAGTTATTCAGGCACGTAGACGTTTTGTTTTGCTGACCGAAGCTTGAAAGTTTGTTAAAGTATTTGACCAATCAAGTCTGTCTACGAAATAGAAGAGATTGTAAATCTGCCTCAAAAAGAACAATGATGGAAGGGCAACTGTGCTTCAGACTAGTGATGATATGGGCGGCACTCAGTTGGACTTGCTCTAATTTCTTCAGAGCAGAGTTAGAGGCACAGCAATAAATTGGAAATCCGTATTCAAGAATCGGGCAAATGAGCGTCAAATAAGTAAATCTAAGCGTAGCCGCATCAGCTCCCCGATTTTTGCCAGCGATGTATTTTAAGATGTTGAGGCGCTTTTCCTACATTTCAAAACTAGATATTCAATATGTTTATGACTTGTAAGTTCAGGGTGTAAAATAAACCTCAAATATTTAGGATACTTCTCAAAGGTAAGATCCTGACTATTTAGTCACAGTTTGGGCTGGTAATTATATAGATGCTAGTTTGCAGTGAAAAATGTGACAATGGGCTCATTTCATGACGTCACATGATAAAGACAAAAACTTGTTCCTCATTGAATTCAAAATAAACATTAAACTAATTGTACTTGTTGTTCTATTTGTAAAACTCAGATAAAATTTCAAATTTCATATTTGGGTAAAGATGTTTAAATGTTAAGAACAAAATTTCTTCAAAAAGATTTTTTTTAATTTAAGAAAAATCATATTTTAAGTTTATACTTTTAAATAAAATGCATTTTGTTTACAATGTACTTTTTAAGAGAAAGTTTCTGGAAAGTACAAAACTTGGCACCACCGGAGTACGAGAACTGATTAGCTGGAAACACTAGATAGTTTATATATATCGTATGACTATGACGTCGCATGAGTTTTTGAATTGATTGGCTAGAATCACGTGGCTTTCACTATCATGTGACTATGACGTCACATGAATTGAGCCTATTGAATTAGAAGGGTAAAAATGAAGTTTTAGCACTGGTGCAAAGTTCGACAAAGCTGTCAGAGAGTCATTGAGTTTTAATTCCAAATCAGGTATAGCTCCATAGAACAATGTCATTTGCATACATTCCGATTCTTATCCCAGAAGAAGGAACTTTATCTACATCAGCTAAACTTTATACAGCTTTTAACTTTGTAATAATTAGTATGCTTCGTTTTTTTTTTCTTTAAAAATATGATTTACATGATACATTTTTTAAAAAAGGGAAATGAAATAATAATTACTCATTTCATCGAAATATTTTTTGGGGAACTTTTAAAATTTTAGCTTGTTAAATTATTTTACCAGTTCCTAACATTTCTTAAATATAAATATGAATACATATTTATTTCTTAAATTTTCATTTCATTAAAATTTACAGTATTTTTAAAAAGTTGCAAACAATTTAAAAATTTTAAATGCATTGATATACGTAGTTTATATAAGTTATGTAGTATTAATTTCTCTAAATATATATTACATAATTATTATATACTATACTAAAGGATACGTGTAAGGGGTTGCATTTGGTATTCTAAATATGACATTATAGTACCAAAAACCTTCTTTGGGCTCATCTGGTAAGACATAACCATACTGAAAAAACAGAAATAACTATTAATAAATAAGAGTACAGAAAAATACTTTGAAAACAATTTAGTATTAAAATACTATACTGTCTATACGCTTTTTATAAACATACATATTTGTATTCAAATAAAAATGCACAATTTTTAATTCAAGTGGTGATATTTCAAATAAATCGTAATCGGATACTAAACTAAACTCAGTGGCGCCATCTCAGTTTTCATGATCTTGGACACTGAAGTGCATGAGCAGATGTTCCGGTCACAGGTGGTCAGTCTGGTGCGAAACCCCCAGTGTTTAGTTTTCAAGCAAGCTTGGTACTCATCTATCAACCCACTGAAGGGATGAAAGGTTAAATCAACCTTGTCCAGCCCGAGGTTAATCTGACATTAAACTGCTCATAATATAAATTATTAAATTAAAAAGGTTCTATTGTTATTAATATTATGAAATTAAAAAACAAACAAACATTAATACATGAATAAACATAAAAATATCTTGTTTTAGACAGATATTTTTCACCTTCCTTAATTTCTTATAATTATTTTGTGAGACTCATTTATTTAAGTATTGTAAAAGTAAATAATAAGGAAAGTAACTCAAAGGAACGTATACAATTCATTTAGGAATTTAAAAGTATAAAGATGGTGAAAATTCAAATTTGAATAATTTTTCTCGTCTTTAACATTTCTTACCCTTTGTATGCTGTTTTGTCATTAATAATTCACAAATCCTTGTAATATTTCAAAAATATTTCATCTTTTGAATATAAAGATTCAGTAAATTTTTTCATTTATACTTCTAAATTTATTAAAATGAATCAAATTATCTATTTATTATTTTTGTGACTTACTGTACTTTATAATTTCAATGTTCTCTCTCTCTCTGAGTTTTTATATAACACATATTTTATATTACCCATATTCCTGCTCGTGAAGAAACGATATCCATGACCTTATGTGACAGTATCTCGGGATGTATCGCTTTCCAGCCTATATCATCACACAAGCTTCAAACCATCCCCATGTAGACATTATAGTTTGAAGCAATATTACGTTTAATTAATGGACAACTCGACTGCACATTGAAGACTCATGTGTACATGACTGATATCTAACACGAGCTATGATGTCTATGGTTCGGCCATTAATGTCGCAATCCTGGCTTGTTGTTCCGACAAAATAATGCGTATACCGCGCGTATCTCTCAAAAACCTGAACAGAATGTACATTCTATCCTGGCCGACAATGGCGTAATGTAGAATATTAGGACCCTCTTGCGAAGTCAGGTTTTGGGCCCCAAGCTGGACAAAGGATTGCAGAACCATAACATAATGGTGTCAATAAGGCCTTGGGACCCCCTTCCTCCCGGGATTTGCGAGGGTGTACGTTACATTACTGCTGGCCGACATCCTCAATTGATTCTTTTGCCATGAACCCATGTGGAATCTACTAAGATGTGAGAATAGTTAGGAAATTATCAGTGCGTACTTTATATAAGCTGTATGTTGTTGTGGACGAAGTTAGGAAACAATTACCATATCTTCCAAATGTTTCTGGATTTCAAAGAGATTTTTAAAAGCACCAGTTGTCTATAGGTTTTCGAAATTGAAATACTTTTTCCCTTTTTCATGCTAAAAACATATAAAATCAATATAAAGATAGAGAAAAATATTTGCTTTTATATATAACCTATTAATATATCGTACTTTTTAGAAGTTAATTACTATATGAAAATTATGTGACAAGATATACAAACTGCGTGTCGTAGTTGATGCTATTCTGCAAGGATTATCCCAAGCAATCATTAATAGCTAAGTCGATATGTCTCGCCATTTAGTAACATATATAGCTGTTTGTTGGAACTGTATTCCTCACTGAATGAATAAGCCTTTTATTATATATCTTTGTTTTTATAATCATTTACAAATAAGTCTTTCTACTACAAGTATTGTGATTTGTGTACATTCATGGTGTAAGGTTTACTTATGTTGAATGTAGTATCTTGTACTCTTTATCTTATACACAATAAATTTTAATGCAAATTCTGTTTTTCAACAATTAACATTTACAACAAAATTAGCTTTTATATATAAAAACTAATGTTGAAAATATGAATAAAAAAATATGAATGCAAATTTCATTCCTTCACTCTTTCTCTTTTTGTAACCCATACATTTGGTACTTTATTTTGTATTCAAATATCTTTACATCGCTTATTTTGAGATCAAAATTTTCAGAAGAAATCTTATACAAATAAAAATGAGAACTTAATTAAAAGTTGCTTAAAAATACTATTTTCGTAATTTAAGAATTGAAAGTTATTACAAATCTGAAAGTAAAATAAATTAGAACTGAAATTGCTTAAAGCGACAAGTTTTTATAACGTAAAAAAAATCGAGAAAATTTCATAATGAATTAATTATTAAAGTAATTATAAAAAAAATTTCGGAATGAAGATTTTCATAGCCATTAAAAAATTTTTACTCATGTACATATATAGTTTCAGAGAGAGAGGATTTATGGAAAACTTTTTGAAGAATAAGTAACCGAGTTAATGATTTTTATAATTATAAATGTAATCAGATAAACAATAACAAAAACTCTCAAATATGTATTGATTAAAAAAATTAATGGAAGTTTTTAATTTTTGAGAGGTTATAACATTTTGAATTTTCCTTTTATTATTTGTTTACCTTAGGAAACAGTTAAAGGTGAAAACAAAGGCTAAGAATAAATAATTTAATATTTTTTCGTATGAATATAAATGTAAAAATTTGTAAATCTGTACACACTTTTGAAATGAAAAACACTTACCATATCCTTCCAGTGCTGTTGAATTTCAAAATAATTTTCAAAAGCTCCAGTTGCTTTAGGGGTTTTTGATATTGCAATAATTTTTCCTTGTTTCATGCTAAAAATATAGAAAATCAGCTAAAAGAAGTTTGAATTCACTTAAAATTTATTTATATATTTTTCAAAAGTGAATGATTGTGTGACAAAATTATTAAATAAATTTTCTTGGTATCCTGTTTTTGCCAACATCGTTACTTGTAAGACGTTTTTAAATTGGTAAAGCTGCTATCAAATAATTGAACAAATATGTCATTGAATTGAAAATAAACGTAAGTTGAAACTTTTGATATTAAAGTTTCGTCGCAAATATTTTTAATATGAATGATTTAAGACACCATTGAATGGAATTTTTGTTCTTATTATTGTCATTTAATAAGTAGTTCTTAACGACACACTATTTTGAGATTCTTTTATTTTTGTTATCATGATTCGTTTTTAAATATTTATTTACAATGAATACATTAAGCTAATGTTAAAAGTGAATGAAGGTATTTTTTTCAGAAAATAAATAATTCATTTTCTAATATAATTTTCTTCAATGTGATTTATTCAAGTATTGTGAAAAATATTTTCTGAAATTACTGCTATTTACATGAATTGTGTTTCCCATCATTTTTACGTATACTTATACTTCTATATATTTTCTATATATGTAACAAAATAAGGTTTGACATTTCTGGATTAAAAATTTATTGTAACTAAAGTATAAATAATGTCTTGAATAAACAAACAACCTTGGTAAAACATGGCAGTCCTCTTCAACTTTTATTACAGAATTGGTCTGGAAGAATTGACTCCTCTCCGGATTTATGTACTGATCAGTCTAAAAAAAGTAGGATACATACAATTATTACGCCAACTTTTCAACATAATGTGCAGTTATAGAAGAAATCAGCTGCAGCTTAAATCACACTCTTATCGAAAAGTTCTTATTGAAATAAGGTAACCGATAATGTAATACAATTATATTATTGAAAACTTACCGAAATGTTTGGATAAAATTTATTAGAGGTGTTAACTAAATAAATGCTGTGTGTGTGTATGTTACACATTGTATTATAAATTTTATCATAAAATGAAGTTTGTTGATGGATCTTTGCGTTTCATTGTGAAAATTTTCCATTATCGAGCGACAAATTCGAGGCGCAATTTTGAATTTAAGATGAGGATTCATAAGTTCAACAATTAAAAACGCGGTAAATTCGAATTAAAAAAAATGAATTGAATTAAATTTTATGAAAAGTTCTTTAAAAAAATTCAATAATTTTTTTATTACCTGAGCAAAACTAATACATCTTGTCTAAAAAATTGTTTACCAAATATTTAGTTTGAATGCTGAATTTTTAGGCAATAATCTTTCTGGAAAGTTATTTCAGCTGGAATAAACACATTAGTTACACTTTATAAAGATAGAAGTATCCATGTTAATAGCTATACTATTTCCTAAACATGTCTTTAATTAAAAATTGCGAAGAATGAGAGAAAGACCTAATTTTTTTTCTTCTGATTTGTAATTTCCCTCTTTTTGTTTTAACCCTTAACTTCGCAATTTTTTAAATTTCTATGAAAAGATTATATCAGCTAGTTCTCAAGTAATAATAAAAGGGAAAAATATGAAAAAAAAATTAAGCAGTTTTAAATTGAATTTCAGTCATTTTTTTGTTTGTTGCAGAAGTGCTGTAAATTACAAAACTTTTTTTTTATGATTCATTTATATTTATCATAAAATGTTTAAATTTCTTACCTGGTAATTTATTTCGTCAATAAACAAGAGGAAGCATAAAATATAATGGATTCTTTTTATAGCAAAAACACAGTTCTTGAGGTATCAGAGATTTTTATAATTGTTGTGATTTCTGGAAAAAATGTACTTCCATCTAGTGACAAAATTAGAAGGTATTTCGTTGCAGTAATCTTTTTTTCTCTCAGATAAGTGATTTGTAGGTAATTAAAAAAAATACTGAGTCTGTTAAATTAAAATAAATCATATGTTGCAAAAATGCAACAGTGCGAAGTTAAGGGCTAGTAAATACTTAAAAATATAATTTTTTTCCTCTAAATCAACCACACTTTTCCTGAACAGAAAAGTATTAAAGCATAGATCATACAGGGTCACCTGTTTTACTCTACTTTATTCAATACTTGTGAAAATAATTCTGCAATACATGACAATACAATATACACAACGATACTATCCAGAAACAAACACCATAAGAAAGTAGAAGCGATCTCATTGGATCATTTGATGCAGTTAGAAAACTGATACTCTTATTAGAAAATTACTCTGGAAGTTAAAAAAACTTGTTCTCTCACACAAAAAAGAACAAATTTTCCTGATATATTTTTACAAAATCCACTGGTCTTAAAGTATTTGCCTTTTAATTGTTGAATAAATCTTTCACTTTTTAAAACACATTGTACAGGTAAGAAGCAATTTTAGAAACTGTTCATAAATTTTTCTCTATTTTAAAAAATTAGTTGTCATTCCATTAAGAACAAGTTGCGGATATCATAAAAAATTCCGATTCCGATATATTAATTTTTATTAGTCGAAAACATTAAATTTTATAAAAAATTGCAAGTGTACGAACACTTTTGTGGTTCACTGTATATAAGTAGATATATTATTCCTATTAAGAGGACAAATAAAAAGAACTAAGTATAGCGTCTTGAAGGATTCAAGACTAATATAAATGGAAAAAAGCTCTCTCTCAAGTTTATTGAAATACAGATATATACTATGTGATCAAGCGTTTGTGTTTCCTGGGCCCACGGTATCATATAAGTGATTTCGCTTTCCCTGCTCTGAGGCCCATGATCACACCAGTGTGATCTGAGTTTGGAACGTTTTTATATTACTTTTTACAATCACTAGATGGAGGTTCAAGTCCGTTTTTTTTCAAATAATGTTTTACAGAATTTTGAACTTTAATGTGTGTTTTCGGCTCCTAGTTTTTTAGTTAGATCCACAATATAATGATTAATTAAAAATAAAAATAATAAAAAAACGATGTATTAGCTGTTATTTAAAAGATTTTCATCAGTTTTGAACCCATAACAAGCTTACGTGAGAGTAAATTTATTATTTGGGATTTGAAAAATAATATTTTGTAAGTTTTGCGTCAATTGTATTGTAATCATCATGGCGAAAAAAAAATTTTTTTTTTTAATTAAAGTAAAAACATTTTGTTTAAAATTTTCCATTTTTTTTAAATATAGCGAAAATTTTTGTACTGTATATGTTCAGATATTATTAATGATAGTAAATAGCAAATTTTAGTTAATTTGATAGCATTAAAGATTTCATATGAAATTTTTAAATGAAATTAGGCTTAGCGGGGAAACTCGTCCGGTCCCATGCGTGCGTATACTCTCGGAAGGTGCGGGCCTGGGGAAACGCTTCTTTCTCTTTCCGCCGGTCCTGAAGGGTTTAATTAAAAATATACATATGTATATAGTATGTATTATTCTTGATATAATAGCTGAATATAATTGGCGATCTAATCTTGATATAATAGGTGAGTAAAACCCGGTACTAGATAATGTATACAAAACTAGATAAAATTTTCAGCTAGTGCTTTTTTTATACATTATTATAAATGAACCAAAATTTAACTTTGTAGATTTTCTTTATAATTAATGTTAAATAATGAATCAGAATTTAAAATCCCGATAAAGAATCATTGTGTTACTTCTAATATTGTAAACCTGTAAGTAATTCCCAGCCACCGGGCAGTGGACCGGTCGGTGGATCATATAGTACCGGATCGTACAAGAAACATTAAATTATTTCCATTTTACTTTTTGTGGTGTATTTCTCTCGGGTTTGTGTGACTTTTTATGGATATCGCTTGGTTTACTTTTTTTAGGGTCACTGTATTTTATTGTGTGTGAAGGCATGTTTAAATATAATTACATTTAAAACATTTTATCAAAACAATTTAAAATATAAACAATCCACACATCCCCTCACAGACCGCGGTTAAATTATCCAACACTGACCGGTTTGCGGCGATATAAAGATTAGATAGCACTGTTATAAAGGAGAAGAATTTAAAAAAAAATATTTTAGAGGTAAAGGAACATGCTCTTTATTTAACGAATTTAAAAATATGAATGTATAATTCTAAAAACAATTTTGTAAAACGTTTTCTCATTATGCTTAATTTCTTTGAATACTCAAAAAAATCTTGTTCAAATCATCGCTTATAATGCTCTCTATGCTTTTCAAAATATCTTAATATTCTTTTTATACGTAAAAAAGCGTAACAGAAATACGTTACGACTTTGCTTAAAGAAAATGAATTACATTAGAAGGGGGAGAGGGGATTAACGATGCCAGAAGTTCAAAGGTCCAACAATTCATGAACAAAAATATCCTGCTGCTTCGGTGAAAAGTGAGTAATGTCCCCCCCCCCCCCCTACACTTAATGTAAAGTATATTTTAAAATAAGAATAGTAATGATTTTTTTTTATCTCAGCATTATATTAGATTTTGGAACTGAGTTTAGTTTTGTCTATAAAAGAGAAGCATTTTACGTTTAAAAAGAAGGTGTAATAAAAAAAAATTCTCGTAGGGGGTGGCGGGAGAACACAGCAGATCAAGCAAACGCATTTTTGATTTGTTATTGGATCAAAAACATAGAACGGAGATGATGACGCGCGTTATGTCGCCCCAGTTAGATGAAAAAAACACACACTTAAAACTTGAATTTTAAGAAATCTCAAGTGTATTTCAAAAAATTCTCTTCGAGGTGCTCATTATCGTAATCTACAGTTTCAGCGTCTCTGCTTCACACATCTGGGTTGCTCATTTTTTGTAATACAGCGAAAACACCACACAAATTCTCTCTTATCGGTATCGATAGGGGTCTTCAACCCGAGGCATGCTGAAGGTTCCCACATTTGAATGAGGCAATTTCGAAAAAAATTGCTTTGTCAGCTTTTTGTCATTAAAATTTTTTTCCCTCATTCTAGATATTTAAAACATTCAATTGATATGTTTAACATCCATTTAATATAAAGTTGTACGAAAATGACGAATGTTTCAAAAATTTCACTGTATCTTAAATATTTTTTTAATTGACTGCGTAAAAAAAGGGGAATTTTTATCTGACAGGATGTCTCTCAATCTTTAGCTAATACTTCACTTAAAGTGACAATGAGTATGTCGCTACCGTAGAAAGGTAGAGAAAACAAATGAGAGCAGACTTTTATTTCTCATGATTGAGTGAGTGAATATTAACGTCACACTGTTTACCTACACGAGGGCTTTTGGCGACGGACCACGTAATTTCGAACAATGGTCAAGAGACGTGGACGACACCTGAGCTGGCACCCCCTCTCCTAACTACCACACCACGCCAACGGGAGGGTGTTTCAGCACTCGACAAGATTTAACGTGCATAACTGCCCTACACGGCGGGTCTTTAGTGGTACTGGGCTCGAACTTATGACATGCCTGCCGTGATCCAATACCTTGACCACTGGGCTACCGCAGTCCCTTTATTTCTCATGATGCTACGATCAGTTGTCAAAGGTCCGGGTGATTTGTAAGCATCCTGATTATTTAATGTTTCATACAGTTAATCTTAAGCTAGATTACTCACTAATGGCGTAACAAATAATATTAGACTCCCCCTCTGCAAAGTAAGGTTCTGCCTTTAATATTTTATAAATTGGTTAAACACGTACTTAGCCTCAGTCATGCTTTGGGCCCCCCGCGATGAGTTGGTTGCGGGGGTGAACGTTACGCCCCTGTTACTCCCACTCATTCCACTTTCTAAAATTTAGAAGTGTTAATGGTCTTTCAATGAGGGCACAATGGCAAGCCTTGATAAAAACAAAACAAAAAAAGGTGAAGGAAAAGGGCGTTTTTTTTTCAAGAAAAGTGGTCATATCTTTATTAACTTTTTGTTTATTTGTTGAACATAAGAGTGTGCCTCATTTGAAACGAGAGTGTTGCTGCGATGAAAGAGCAGAAAATTAAGAGACACTGATACCAACCACAGCAGGAAATTTTTTGCATTAGAAGTATATTTTCGAAGTGAATTAAAATCGAAGCTAAATCGTTAACAGCCTTTTTTCACCAGAGCGAATAAAGAATCTGAAAATAGTGTTCGTGTTACCAATATGATAGAAAAAATTACTGAGACTGGGAAACTTTCCGTTGATGGAGAGTTTCTAAAAGAATGTCTTCAGAGTGCAGTTGGAGTACTTTGTCAACCGCAGGCTCAAGCCATGTCGAGTATTAGCTCGTCTGGTGTAAAAGTAACCAGACGCGTGGAGGATCTCGGAACTGATATTCACAATAAATTAAAGTCTAAATGCAAACAATTTGTATTGCATTCTGTACAATGGATGAGTTATCAAATGCAATTGATACTGTACAAGTAACCATTTTTATTCGTGGCGTTGACAGAGACTTCACAATTGTCGAGGAATCAACCAGTGTCGTTGTACTTGCAGGTACAACATGAAGAACAGATTTGTATTCGAGCCTGATACAAATTTTGGATAAATGAGGGTTAGATTTCATCAAAATATATTTGATATAACTACAGATGATGCTATATCTATGAATGAAGAAAAAATGGGAGTAACCACATTACTCAAATATGATGTGAAGGCAATTATGTGAAAATAATAGTATAATAATTTTCGACTTCATCATCCACCAAGAAAATTCGTGAAAGAAGTTTTTCTCAAACTTTGAAAATCTGGTGACTGTTTTAAAAGTGGTTAATTTCATCCGGTCAGAAGGACCTAATCACTGAAAATTTCAACAGCTCTTAAGGAATTTGGAAATTTAAAATGGTGATGTGTATTATGTGGTACATTGGTTGAATCGAGGAAAGATGCATCAGTGCCTGTTTTCATTAAAGAGCAAAACTCAGCAATTCATGGAATCTAATAGAAATCTATTCTCGAGTTCGATGATGAGAGCTGATTGAGAGACTTTGCATTCTTTGTCTATATTACAGGTCATCTCACTGATTTGAACTATCGCTTACTGGAAAAAGATCGACTTGTTCATAATTTTTATGTCTGTGTGAAAGCTTTTGGGAAGAAATCTCAATCCTATGAGAAAGTCAGAAGCTAAATAAGAATTCTATTCATTTCACAAAATTAATGAAATGTGTGTGAAAAATTTTACATCAGGGAATTTCAGATCTGAAACAGGAATTCAAAAGTAGATTTTCCGATTTTCCTGAGAACTAAATTTTAATGAGAATGTTCTCTTCGTCTTTTTCGGTAGACACTAGAAGTTTCAAAACTGAACTTCATTTAGAATTTACAGATTTGCAGTGCGTCTCTGAAGTAAAATGTAAGTTTCGAGAAAATCCTTCATTGATCGATTTTTATTCGAAGTACATGGCCGAAGACAAGTATTCAAAAGTTCGTTAACATGCATTTTTCATGTCATCTATCTTTGGCAGTACCTACATATGTGAACAGTTTTTCAGTAAATGAAGAACATAAAATCAAAAACAAGAACACGGCTGACAAACAGACAACTGGAAGAAACTTTACCAATTGCAAAAACACAGATTAAACTAGATATTGAAGCATTAATCACGCAAAAAAAAAGTCTGATTCCTCATTAAAGCATTTACAATCTACAGTCAATAATGTTAACTTTTTAAAATTAATTTTGTAGCATCATTCAGCACAATCACTTTCATTTTTTTTCATAATTGAAAAAAATACGAAGTATTATATATATAATTCGATTTCCATTTAACTATTTTTTTAAACCAATATAATATATACAAATCTATAACATTGTCTCTTCCCCTAGAATCATAGTCTAGTAAAACTCCTTCTCTCCTCTTTTTATATAAATTTTCTGATTAGTCTATTTCTTTTTTACAAACGTGGGGCCCACGGATTTTTATGAATTTATTGATGTAGCTTTCGGGCTTGAAAGGTGTAAGACCCCTAGTATAAAAGAATATTTTGCAAAAATATAACGATGAATTTAAGTTAAAAGGAAATAAATGTATGTTACCGTTTAAGTGTGAAATACGTTATTTCATAGAATATCTAGGTATTTCATGAAATAACTAGACAAGTCAGCTGAAGTATCATTGAATTCTAAGCTTCAACTAGGTATTCTATAGAATAACGACTACTTGATAGTTAATGTAGGAAATACGGCCTATGTTCGAGTTTCAAAGCAGATACTCAAAAATCCTAGGAGAAATGATGAATTTAAAAAACTTTAAAGCGCGTAAAATGGGGGAGAGGAAATAGGATTATTACAATGAAGTTATACGTGCAGAAAGCTCATAGGGATATCTATCGAATCAGGCAGGTACGGATGACCAAAGTGGCCTAAGATTCGAGATATAAAGGAAATAGCCCTGTGTGTGGGGGGAGGAGGAGGTTGATTTCTCGTATATCTCGCGATATGACATAATCCTATTGAACCTCCCAAATATC
The DNA here is from genome assembly GCA_019973955.1 of Trichonephila inaurata madagascariensis. NCBI lineage: Eukaryota > Metazoa > Arthropoda > Arachnida > Araneae > Nephilidae > Trichonephila > Trichonephila inaurata. Next base: position 282,745 of record BMAV01010006.1, read on the forward strand.
AAGACCCTATCTCAATTCCGAAGGGGGGGGGGCAAAATTTTTACCCAACCCCGTAGGAATAACAATAACATGGGAACCTGATACTTTAGTGCTGGAGCCCTCCCCTAGGCCTACCAAAAGAGGGCTAAGTGAATAAATGGATGGAACTCGCATAGGGAAATCTGTGGTTTAAATCTCAAAGCAGAGACTCAAATACATTTCAAGATATTACAGATTTAAAAAGTTTAAGACATTGAAATAAAATACAAGGAAATAACCCTATGAGCAAGAAATTTGGCGAGAATATGCAATGGAGGCAGAGAGATTGAATGAGTCAGGTCCGAGCGGACTGAGAGGCTCAGGTGTCGAACTATTGGCAAAATGCTGTCCAGGGAGGGAGGCATCTGGGGGAGAGTCGAGTCCTTGTTCTTCCCAAATAAACAGGTTGCACTATCAATCCCCCAAATAGCAACCCCATATAATAAAAAAAAATGGCACCATAAGATTAACATGGGGATTGATATTTTAGTGTGTAAGCCCTCCCCTGCCCAAAGCAGGTCATTATTAGTAAAGAAACTATGAAGGGGAGTACAGGCCAGATGTTACACATCAAAAATAATTATAAACTAGTTTTTTAATTGTTTATCTTTCGCTTTAACGGTCCATCATCTCTCTCATCACAGTTATTTCATAGAATAACTAATTATTTCATAAAATAACTTGGTAAAGAATGAAATATTTCATCTATTATATACTATAACTGACTTGCCTAGTTAATTCATGGAATACTTAGTTATTCTATGAAATAACTGAATTATGCACTTTAACGGTAACATGTACAATAAAATAAAGTATTAAAGCGCGGTATTAAATAAGAAATATTAAGTTTGAAACATTCATACAAAATTTAAAAAAAAAATTATTTTAAATTTAATATTGGTATAATTTCATAAAATGCATTAAATTAAATTAGAGATCTAAGTCATTGATGATCCAAATAAACGTAATAAATAGAAATAAAGTATATACCATATAAATTTGACAACATTAGGGATTTGGAGCTAAAATGATTGATGATAAGGTGAGCAATTTTTTTACAATGAAAAGGGGGACGAAAAATTTAAGAAAAAATTACAACGTAAATATATGAAACATTTTATTAATTCAAACAAACATATACTAATTACGCTTACATATCTTTTCTTACTTAAAAGGGTATTTTTTCATTAAATCATTTTTTTGTTCAATATATCATTTTTTTGTCAATATATCATTTTTTAATTAATCCTAAATTTCGGAGCAAGAAATATCCTTCATATTGAATTTCAAGGTATGTGCTGCAGCTTAAGTATCTACATTCAATCTTGATTTCTTGCTTGTCGAAAAATCATTACCGATTGAAAAAAAACTCTTTCAACTGCTGCATTAGTACCAGAGCAGCACAATGTATATTCATCAAGAATAACTAAATTATCACATGGAAAGTGTTCATTTTTGAAATGGTTAAGTATTTCTACCCATCTTTTATCAATTTCAGTTTGCTGATTTATCAATTGTTCCAATTTATTAGAATTTAAATATACATTCAGTCTTCTAATTTATTCAAGCAGACAATTGTCATCGATTTTAATATCAGGCATTTCTTTCGATAAAAACTCAAAACGATTTTCTGTATCTACTCAATGTGCTTGCGATGAAGTCAAAAAATACCATTGAAAACTATTATTTCCTGTGGTATTTGTTTCAGACCATTCTTCGACGTATTGGAAACATATTTGGTTCATCTCTGACTAGAGATTAACAGATCAATTTTAAAATATTAAAAAGGAAGACAAGCAGGAGGACACTTTTCGAGGAAGGACAGAACCTATAAAAGGAGGACTGTCCTCCCTAAAAGAGGACGATTGGTCTTCTTATTGATGACAATCAAGCATTTATGTCGGCGTTGTCAAAAAAAGTATAAATTAACAAACGAATTAAAAGTTTAAAAAAAATATTGTGTGTTTGAAATTATTACTTTATGTTGCATATTTTTATAAATTAAATTTTGTACTGGATATTTTTTACTTAAAATGTAAAATAAAAAAATGCAAATACCTTCATTATAGGAAGTTTTATGCATGTTGGCTGGAGAGAAAGAGTAATCTCTCGATGTGACACAAAGATGTCCATTTCTGGAAACGAAAGAATTGTAAGAGAATATTGATAATATAAATAATATTTAGTACATATTTTTCTGGCTTTAAATTAACAAATATTGATTATAATTCAGAATTTCCTAACCGGTGAAATTTGCATATTTAAAGCCATTCAGAGGGATTTATTATAACGATTAGAGCAATCTCTCTCTCTCTATTGTTGATTAAAATTTAAAAATAAAATACAATTACGTAATTGGATATTATTAGTTTATTATTTTTTAAACTTGATTCCTCAAATTTATATGCAGTTATTTAAAATAATTCTACTCCTTAATCTTTTAAAATTTTGATTTCTCTTTGTCATTTTTACTCTTATTATTTTATTGCGAATTTATTACAGTACAACTAAAAAAAAATCTGGTTTATGAGATTCTATATTTGTAATAAATTTTATTTTTATTTCACGCATTTTTCAAAAATCGTACATCTGAATTCTCTAATTGATCAGAAATAAAAGATATTTTACTCCGGTTTACTGCCAAAAAATTTTAAAAACTGTAAACTAGATTTTAAAAGTACACATAATATGATACGCAACAACATAACTCAAAAAATTCGCGTTTACTTTTTTAAACTAGGTTGAAAATGCACTTATTAAAAGCCCCCTCTGGGCAAATTAACGATTTTTGAACGTTTTTTCCCCTCCTTTTTTCATTTACATGTACATACATTTATCCACTTTTGTCATGAATTTAAAATGAAATAATTTTCTATATATACTTCACTCTTCTTGTAATGGTAAATTTACAGAAAGGAACCTCTTTTTAATTTATGTAAGGAAATGCACAATAAAGAAAGCAAATGAATGCAAAAAAGAAAAAAGGTATTAGTAATAATAAAACAAAACAAAAACAATGACAAATGTCGGTAATATAAATTGTTTATATTACTTTGTGACAGCATAGCAAAAGCAAGGAAGGAAATATACGAGAATATCTTCATCACCCAACCCCTGAGAAACTTCTGCACGAAATTTTATTTGAGGATATTCATACGAATAAAGTAACCAATCGGTCGTATTTATGGAACAATAAATATGTATGCTAGAGAATAGCACGTGGCAAATTTTCGTTCTTATTAAAAAGCTTAAGATAACTGTATATTTTTAATTTTATTGTGTGTGCAATGTCATTAACACACACGTTCATTGGTTCGAAATAAAATTTGTGAAGTTTAAAAAAATATTTATTTGATATTATAAAAATATTGCTATATTGATAGAAATATTGAGCGTTTTAGGAATTTTGAAAACCAACTACAGCTTAGTAACAGAATTCTGCCTTTTAGACAACAATTAAGGACCAGTGGTATCGAGATTTCGCACCACAGGTCCGGAATCTATTCCCGGGCTGGGCAAGGTCGACTCAACCTTTCATCTCTACTGCAGTAAGTCGATAAATGAGAACCAAGCTTGCTTGGGGACTTAAACACTGGGGGTCTCGCTTCAGACTGACCACTTGATCCGGACATATGCTCATGCACCTCAGCGCCCAATGGTCCCGTATACTGGGATGGGCACAGTAGGTCCTGGCCCTCATGGGCTGTTGCGCCACTGAGTTTAAGTCAATTATTAATGAATAAATTCGAATTTACATACTTAACTTATGTTCTATTAAAATAATTTTCAACAAATTTAAAATCAGTGTGATACGATGATATTTGTGTTTATTTATTATAAAACCAAATTTGTGAAAGAATTGGAGAAATTTTCCCGTTACTTCATGTTTTATCCATTAAGCAGGCTTTGCACAATTCCTTAATTATAATCTTTCACTATGTCAGTTTAAAAGAATTCTAACGAAATTTAGTCATTTATTATGGATACTGAAAGTAAAACAAGTAAAGCAAGTTCAACTTCATTAATTCAAAAGAGAAAGATGCATCATAAATTGTTTAAATAAACATAAGAAAGGAGTTGTTTTTGTATATATATATATATATATATATATATATACCCTCAGTTACCAGAGCTCAACAATATTGAATCTATGTTTATAGAAATATATTGAGCAACAAATGAAAGTACGATTTCGTCCTTCTTTATAATTAGCAGAATTGTGCCATATTCTGCAAGAGGAATACCATTAATTTATGCAAGAAAACGAGATATATATATATATGTAGTTAAATTCTTGCTGTTCCTAATATTCATGAGGAATCAACTCAACAATAACAAAAATAAATCAGTTTCCAAATATTTCTCCTGTTTTGATTATCAGCTTGTAGGATAAAAACCAGTTAAATACAATAATTTGGAACATCTCTAATACATATGCGTATAAAATCCAAGGGTAAAAAAAATAACTGCTATGAATACCATTACAGCTATGAGAAAGGGCGCTGAAAAATGATGATGGATACATTGGGTGGGGCAGATAAAAGTGACCTGGAGAACGGAATTCCAGGATCATCCGGGCTACTTTTATTTTCCTCACCCGGCAGAATTTAATATTATACGGAATACCATTGCTTATTTTGATATGTTTCTACTTAAAAATAAAATTTGTAAACTCTCAAGATCCAGAAAAATATGGACTAGAAAGCAAATTACCGGAAATGTACAGTTTATAAAGTTTATTATAAAAAAATTCCCTTTTTGTTGTGGGTTACAAAAATGCTACATTAATATTAAAAAATCTTAAAAATGCAACAATTGAAAAAGCGATCATTGAATCATTAACTTTAGATACAATATAAGCCTCCGCTTTCTTATTAAAATTTAAATGATTGGTTATTACCCAAAGATAGAATAAATATTGAAAACAATTGTTTTTTGTTAATAGTGGTATGTAAAGGATTCAAAGTTAAAAGGTTTGGGCACAAAAGTAATGAGTAATGTGATGCAAAATTTTAAATTATCGTTGCGCTACAAGTATTACGAAGGTTAATGATGACGGATCTTGAAATTTTGCTTATATGCTCAAAACCACTAAAGAACCTTGAAACTTAATTCAGTTTAATGTTCAATAGCCTATATTCCTCATGACGGTCTTTTAGTGAAATCAAGATCTATGCACACAGTTCTATTTGCAATGCATCCCTTATAAACCATGATCACTTAGCGAATGTAATCAATTGTAATGTAATATTCACAGACAGGCCCGTTCCAGGAGGATACGCAGCAAATGTCTCATATGCAAAATTTAGGGATACTTAACTCAGTATTGTATATATTTTAAAATAAAAGGGAGCACACACATGCACACACAAAAAGATTCAGCACGAAGTACGTAGCACCCCAGGAACGGGGTTGTTCGCAAATGTTTCAATTGCGGTAGTCCACATTATATTAACGCAATCAAGCTAAAAGAAAATAGATTGTATAAATTATGTAAAACCAGGATATTTCGCTATGTAGTGTATTTTCCTACAATACCAAAGATTATTCAACCAATCAAAGTTATCTAGTTTCAACCCTTGCATCGCAATTTTTATTCAAAATTCCCTTACAAGAACTTACAAGAATGCTTCATTTGCTAAAAAGCTGACAATACGCTGAACTCTCCCAATATCCTGAATATACTCAGTGGCGCAATTGCCCATGAGGGCCAAGGCCTACTGTGCCTATCTCAGTTTACGGGACCTTAGGCGCTGGGGTGCATATGCAGATGTTTCGGTCAAGTGGTCAGTCTGATACGGAACCTTCAGTGTTCAGTTCCCAAGCAAACTTGATACTCATTTATCGACCCACTGAAGGGATGTAAAGCTGAGTCGACCTTGCCCTGCCCGGGATTTGAATTCCGGACCTGTGTCGTGAAAGCGCGATGCACTACCACTCAGCCACTGGGCTTCTTTAAAACAATATATCAAACAAAAAAAAAATTCTCAAAATTAAACAATTTATTGACTTTTCCTCAATCTATGTATGTATTGTAAACTCAATTAAAAAAAATTTAGAAAGACATGTAGATAATTTCTTGTGCTTGAAAAGATCTTATCTAAAAAGTTTTACTCAGAAAAAAATCTGTTTTGTCAACCCATTTTTGCTAAAGTTTCTGTTAATCAAAAAAAAATTATTTTTTAAAATATTTCCAAATTAATATATTGTTGCGAGTTTGATATCCGGGATAATAGTGCCAAGTTGTTGTTTATGTTCGCCAACATGGGCGATAAAATTGCAATATGGCTGCCTTGAAATTTCTTTCATTTGGTGATGTGGTTGCCATGGAGATGACGTTTCTTATACTTCATTCTTATTGGTTTCTTTTTATTGCGCGATAAAACTCTGCATTTCAGACGATTTTAATTTGAATTCCTAAAAATTGCTATCATTTTCAATCCATTCCTTCATAACCTGCTGTTGTTCTCTATTCTGTTTTCGTGCTTCTCCGGAGAAAATGGATATTTACACAGTTATCGGTGAGTACCAGGATTTTTTTTTCCAAGGAATATAAGGGCTCTTCTTTCAATTTGTTCGGTCCAAAAGGTGTTCCGAATTTACACTTTTGGTCAACTTTATTTTTAAAAAATAATGATTTTCTTTTCTCGTTCCCTTCGAAGATTTCAATTATTTCGAACGCGGTCCAATATGAAAAATGTGGCCGTGACATGAAGGTTGCTCCGGATTCATCCAGAAAATTTGACGGTCGAATGTTTCGCTGCGGAAATTCGCGCTGCCGCAATAAAAAATATACGATTCAATTCATTTTTTTTAGGCAGCAAATATTGCCAATTTCAACCATTCTACTTTTGATTTATGAATTCTTCAGACGTTCCTCGTTCGCTCAGATTCATAAGGAGCTCGGGATTTATTCGCAGGCTGTTGCCGATTGACTCAACTATGCGTCCGATGTGTTAATAGAACATAGTATTGTTAACACAGAGACGCTTGGGGGGAGGGGGTAAACGGTTGAAATTGACGAGAGTAAAATTGGGAAAAGAAAATATAAGGGTCATTTCGTAGAGGAACAGTGGGTTTTTGGCGGCGTGGAACGCGAGACGGGACGTTGCTTCCTGGTTGCAGTTCACGACAGGACGGCAGAAACACTTCTCGGCCTTATCGAATCATAGATCGAACCAGGAACAACTTTTATAACTGACTGCTGTGTGGAAATCTTAGGAAATGTTTAGCGAAAGAGGCTATCATCACCTTACAGTCAACCATTCGCTCGAATTCGTTGATTCTGAGACCGGCGCTCATACTAATACTATCGAAGTTACCTGGCATCACTTCAAAGCTTCCTTGCCTGAATACAATCGGAGAGGAAGATTTGAAGGATATATCGCCTGGTACATGTTCAGGAAAATTTGTTTCTCTCTCAAAGAGGACCCATTCATTAAATTTCTTGACCTTGTTCGAAATATTAATTGGGCTGAATGGAGAATCATTTCGGGAGGGGGAGTCAAGGAATCGAATTCATAACACTTTCGTAACATTTTCAACCGTCCAGCATTGCACCTTCTTTTTTTTTCAATTTTTAACACTTTCTTTTCCATAGTACATCTAGTTCCAAACATGCATTTGTTATATTTTACTTCAATAAATGATCTTTTGGACTTTCGTTAACCCTCATATATTCCTTTCCCTTTTTTTTTTTTGATGCAAAAAAAAAAAAAAAAAAATCTTGGTACTCATCATATTTCATACTTTTGTCCACATCTATAAAAGGTAAGTACACTATTTCACTATCAATTTTCACGATTTTTATCAACATTATTCTTTGGTAAAATCAAAAATCGTCGGAAATCATGCATTTCAAATTGTTTTTCCGTTCTGATTCATAAACGGACGCCGCCATCTTGGATTCCATTCCAGCAACAGCAAACGCTGCTAGGCGTGATCTTTATCGCGCTTAGCGCAATTACCCCGGATATCAAACTAGTTCCATTATATTATTTATTCTGAGCTAAACTAGACACTTTCTCTGAAAAAAATTATTGATCGAAAGCAAGACAACTCTTCTCTATTTTTTGCTGCCATTAATGAACAGTTAAGCGTTTTTGTATTCTCATACTTCCTTCACTTAACCCACACTCAGTAAAAAAAATTGCTTTTGAAGTGTTCACGATATAACGAATAAATATGGCCTCATGTAATCTATTTAAGTAGCTTTAAGTTCCTATAATTTAAATAAATGAATAAAATATTTTTTTTTCAATATTCCTGAATACACTATGCACTAATTAATTTAATACATATTTTTTTTTGTTTCGAAGTCAATTGAAAATTATTTACTATTCAGATTTCTCAAATTCGAATACGGAATTTATTTTAAACTATAAGGTTATTTAAAAAAGTAAGCAAACTTTTATCTTAATAGAAAATTGGAAATTCAAAAGTAAATCTCTATAAAATATTTTCAGGTTGAAATTTTAAATTCATACTTACTAACAGTACTTAAAGGACCAGCTGTTGTTAAAAAATCTGAACCTAACAAAAAGTATAATAGATTATTTATAGTTACAACTGGGAAAAAAATAATTGTGTATTAGTAAATTATGTAAAATTTCTTGCCTTGAACAAGAAAGTTTTGTAAAATATTCCATGAAGGTGCCATTTTTGCTGTCCATGTGTACTGTAGGCATTCCTGTAGTACAAGTGGTGTCGTTTCTTCAATTTTTATAATCTCTAACTCCATTTT
>BMAV01010006.1:296505-311530 GCA_019973955.1 Trichonephila inaurata madagascariensis
GTAACATGTATATAAAAAGTATTAGCCGTCACTAACCTGTTTCACTGAATATACTAGCATAATGTTGTGTGACAACATATTAATTTTAAGTTATTGATATCTATATAAATCCAAACATTAAGCTTTCCATTGAATTAAAAACATTATTATAGTCTCAAGCCTTTTGATTTAAAAGGGACACAGGACTTGAATTTCTCTAAAACGGGAATTTTGACTGTAACATTCCAGCAAACTACTCGTACTTGGAAGTTGATTCTCACAATACTTATCCTTAGCGAATCTTTACTGAATAAAAATAACATGCCGAACAATTTTAGTCAGAGTTCTAATAGTAGAGTTAGTACTGCTGAAGATTCGCCTGGTAGGGAAGCGATGTTCGTTAAATCTCCTCAAACATCCTCTCTTTGGTGTGGTGTGGTAGGAGGGGGTGTCAGCTCAGATGTCGTCCTCGTCACTTGACCATGGTTCAAAATCATGAGGTTCGTCGCCAAAAGCCCTCGAGTAGCTGAACAGTGTGACGTTAATATTCACTCACTCACTAATAGTCGAGTAACAGAAATTTTTCTATTCCTACAGTATTAGCTCGCACTGTCAATATATTATTTTATTTATATATTTGTATATTTATTTATTTATCTTGTGGTGGAATTTTCAATCGTTAATAAAATACATTTTAAAGTTCTGAATTGAGCTGAAATTTTTAATACAGGATCATTTTGGATGAAAATACAATCATTTAATTATAATTAATAAAAATTAATTGATTAAAACTAATTATTTAAAGAATTACAAATACAGTCACGTTGGCGACCATTTTGGCGACTTGTGTCAAAACTTGAAAAGGTTTTTTTCTCACGTGTTAAAGCATTCAGTTGGACTGAAATTAAAAGGACAATACGATACTTTAATAATAATTAAAAAAATTAATTACCACTTAATGTTATGATTCTGTCATATGTATATACATATTTATATTAATTGTAACTATTAAATAAAAAGTAGCTAAAATAAAATTTTTCTTTGTTGATCTAAGTAGGAATTGTGACTTAAAATTTTTTTTTAATCTTATTTTTATCTTTCTTTTATCTATCCTTTTATGTTGATTATTCATTGTATAACGATTTTGGGAAGATTTTTTGATATATTTATTCATTTTTGCTTTACATACCTCAGCCATTAGTTCTTAGATGCGTAATACTGTTGTCTTTCACAAATTTAAAAATTTATATTTTTTTTAGTTTAATAAAAAAATGTTTTCACAAAAATAAAGACTTATTCTTTATTAAGGAATGAATTTTTTTTTCTACTTTTTAGTTTTAAAAATATAATTATTTAAAGACTTATTCTTGCTTTCAATTGCTCTAAGACGAGAGTATCATAATTAATATTGTTTGTAATAAATTTTTATTCTTTCTCAGTTTTCAAATTTTTTGGAAAAAGATTACCTCAATTCAAAAAGTTCTTGGTTAATGTGTAAACTGTAGTTCTTTTTATACTTCCATTTTAATAAAGAAAACTCTTTAACTATATGTTACCATTGACCGATGCATCTATAATGTCTAAGGATGTCTTTAAAAATTTTGTAAGAGAAAAAAAACCCCGGGAAACCTGCCATGTAGAAAGGCTGATGCATAATTAAATCTATTGAGACTCAAAGTCCTCACACATTGGTATGGTGTAGAAGTTAGGAGAATAGGCTCCCGGCTTCAGTATCGTCCTTGTCGCTTGACCGATACTCAAAATTATGAGGTCGTACTCCAGTCGCCCTTGAGTTGCTTCAAAGGATGACGAAATCAAAAATCACATCAAATTGAGAAGAAAAAACACTAACACAAAGTTTAATTCTGAATCAATCGTAGCTTTATAGCAATAAATCGAGAATTTGCTTTATTTTACGCAGAGTAAATTTCCTTCTTTTTCAGCAATAGAGATAAATTTTTCTTAATTTTAATGGGATTTACACCCATTTTGTTGCACTCTATTACTTTTATTTTAAACATCAAGTACTAATAATTTATAGTTAGAAAATATTCGCTACGCTAATTCTTTAACCATATTTAAAATATCCTAAAATTTTAAGTATGGTATGAGAACGTTCTACTCACAGTATTTTGATGTACTGCTGACCGAGTAAATTGTGAAGAAATTAATTAGAAAAAACCCTTCATTGATAGTTTTCCAAAAAAGTATTAGTCGCCAAAATATTGGCAGAAGTCTCAGGGATTGGAATTATTATGCTCGATTGATTATAGCATCTCTGTTGAGCAAAAAGTACCTTATATTTTAAGATTCTGAAAAATATTCAAATTATTTCTACAGTATTTAAGAGAAACTTTTAGTGAACGTATTTCAAGAATGCAAATATTTGTGAAATAAGAAGTGTGACTATTTAAGATTTTAAAGTAAATTGAGTGAAAATTTAATAATGATTATTGTGATAAGTCAAATGAATGCTAAAAATATTCTTTGTTAAAAAAATATTTATTTTTATAATAATAGCCATTTCTTAAAATATTATGATTAAAACATTAATTAATCACATAATTTCATAAATAATTCCACTGTTCTATTAAGATAATCGAAAGATTGTAGCATAAAATGAAAAAGAACTCAAGTATGCTCATGTTTTTGTTGAATTAAAAATTAAAACAGCTTATTAAAAATTAAACATGTATAAATGATTTCCAAAGCTTGCTTGGATAATCATAATAGTCCATGATTTAGAATTTATGATGTAGAATGAATTATTTCACATAAATACATGTACATACCTGCATTTCAATATCTTTAAATGAAATAGACTTCTTAATCTAGGATTATTTTCTGAATGAATGTTTAAATATATAGTTAATAAATTGTTTAAATCTGGAATATTCAGAAAAAATAAAAATGTTTTCAGTAAATCCGGCATTTTTCTTTATTCTAAAAAATGAAAAAAATAATGTGAATTAAACAATAAAAGTAAAATTCTTCTGAAATCTAAATTTACACACACACACACAAAAGAGCAAACGATAAATAAAACTTCACAAAATTCATGATATTTCTATTTTTATTTGATACAGACGATAATTTAAATTTGACAAATCTCTTTTACTTAAAAATACATATAAGATAATATATATAATAGTGTAAAAAAAATAAATATATACTAAGGCATGATATATTTTTGGAATAAAGAAATTAATATTTTTACTCTAGTAATTTAATAATATGAAATTTGCAAATCAAGTTTTTATTTGTTATTAAAAAAAACATTTTAATTTAAAATTACAATAGCATTAAATTTTGGAATGATAAAACTCTCGTGAGTGTTGATATTATTTTTCTGCCATAAATGTAATTTTTAGTCCCCTAGAATTAGGGCGTATTTGTGTAAGATTTTCCAAAGAGACATCTTGGTAGTGACATGGGGAAAATAAAAGGAAATGCAAATAGATTGAATAGAATAATACTGAAAGAAGGCTAATTAATGATAAAATTTCAAAGTAAAACCAACTTTACAACTTTTCAAAATAATCAAACTTTCAGATATTCGCATGATTACACTTTAAGTTCCATAATTATTCAAATACTTCGAATTCACCTGCCTTAATGAGTTTCTAAAAAGATAAAATTTAAGGCACAGGGTTATACCAAGCACTGGCAACGGGTTCTATCTTGGATTGCTTTTTATCGTCATTTTTTATTTTTAGTATAAATTTGCTTTAGAGCCTAATAAATTATTGCATAATTTACCAATGATTTTATGCATGTATTTATTTATTAAATTAATTCATTTATTGTATAATTAATCACACATTGTGACGTTTTTTCAATTTAACAAATAAAAAAATTAGATAAATTTTTTTATTAATAATTAGATTGTTTATTACATATGTATTTTACGATTTAGATGTGGCATATATTATACAAATTACTTCGTATTGAGATTTCTTTGCAATGACTTTTAAAATATCGAGTTAATGGAATGGAATGTTTGTTCTGATTGTTCTTCTAATTAACTCTTATACAGAGAGTATTTGTATGATGCAATAAACTCATTACTGATGTAGTCATTGAAAGTAAGGTCATCGAAAATGTACTCATTACAGAAAACCTAATGGTTAAATTTTTAATTAAAATTTTTAGTGAACGTGATTTTTCATTTGTTACATTGAAATATGGATTACATAAAATGTCTTAAAATGTTTACACGAATGACACAAATCTAATAAATGAATATACAAAAAAAAAATAACAAATGAAAATTAAAAAAAATAATACCTCCCCCTCCCCCCAGTAAAATATTTTGTCTGCTAATAAAACAAAAATTGTATATTAAATATACTTCTCAAAACATTAAAAGAATACTGTGACTATATTGTTAAAGTTTGAAACTATCATATATATACAGTGGGCCACAAAAGTGTTCGTACGCTTGCAATTTCTTATAAAATTTAATGTTTTCGACTAGTAAAAAATAATATATTGTAATTGTAATTTTTTTATGTGATATCTGTAACTTATTCTTAATGGAATGACATAACTAATTTTTTAAAAATAGTGTAACTATTTTTTTAAAAAATTAATAATCAAAAAGCTACTAAAAAATTACGCCACAAAAGTCTTCGTACACTTAACAAAAATCTCAACTTAGCTTTAAAAATTGTATTTCTTTCTTAATTTAGTACTTAGTAGGATAGGTTTTAGTGTCTACAACCACTTTTAAGCATCTTGGTATAGATTTAATCAGTTTTTGTAATTTCTGCATCGATTTTCCTCCATTCTTCTGTGATTATTGTTTTTACTTCACATTTTGTGCTTATTTGTCACGTTTTCTTTTTTTTTACATCTAAATCTCACCAAATATGTTCTACTAGGCTAAATAAAGTGAATGAGGTGGTGTTTCTATAATTTGGGGACAGTTATAGAGACACCAGTGGCGTACAATGAGAGCAGTGCACTTGGCGTCATTACCCTGTTAAAAAATTAAGTAGACTCCAATATCCAAATTTCGGGCGGATAATTTAAAATTTCTCTTTAAAATAATTAAATAGAGTTCATGTGATTCACAATATAAACAAAAAATATCAAATTACCTAATTTTGAAGCCAATTTACACCCCCACGCCAGAACACCTTCACTTCCATGCTGAAGCATGGAAATGAAGGAGTTCTTGTTTCACTTAAATTCATGGGATTAAACTCCTTATTTTTTCATTTACAAGCTATTATAGGCGCATCGGAACCAAAAATGTTGAATTGTCTGCCATCCCAATCAATTTGCTGTCAATTTTGAATTTTCTGAAACTTAATTCCAAGAATCTAGTTGGATCATTAAAACATGGAGGTAGAAGTGTTCTTGCGTAGGGGTGTAAATTGACCACATAATTAGGTAATTTGGTATTTTTTGTTGATATTGTGAATCATGAGTTCTACATAAATATTTTAAACAGAAATTTTAAATTATCCGCCCAAAATTTGAATATTAGAAACGACTTCATTTTTTAACAGGATAATGACGCCAAGCGCACTTCTCTCAATGTACGCCACTGGTGTCTCTATAACTGTCCCCAGATTATAAAAGCACCGCCTCAATCACTTCATTTAGTCTAGTAGAACATATTTGGTGAGACTTTGATGTAAAAAAAAGGAAAACACGACATATAAACGCATAATGTGAAGTAAAAACAATAATCACAGAAGAATGGTGGAAAATCGATGCAGAAATTACAAAAAACTGATTAAATCTATACCAATATGCTTAAAAGTGGTTGTGGACTCTAAAAGATATCCTACTAAGTTCTAAATTAAGAAGGAAATACAATATTTAAAGCTAAGTTGAGATTTTTGTTATGTGTACGAAGACTTTTGTGGCGTAATTTTTTAGTGGCCTTTTGATAATTAATTTTTTAAAATAATAGTTATACTATTTTTAAAAAATTAGTTATGTCATTCCATTAAGAATAAGTTGCAGATATCATAAAAAAAATACAATTACAATATATTAATTTTTATTAGTCGAAAACATTAAATGTTATAAGAAATTGCAAGTGTACGAACACTTTTGTGGCCCACTGTATATATATGTAGCGTAGGCCGGTGTTGTATTTTTGAGTGTTAATAGGGTTTCAGGAAACATCTTCTGAATGGAGTTCAGTATTTGTATTTTGACACACACATCAAAAGCTCATAATCACAGTGGTATTTCATATTAGAACAGGGACGAACAAGCATACAGATAAAGCACAAAGGATAAAAGAGCTGCAACTATTTGCACATTTTCTCGTCGACGAGCCGGAGACGAAAGAGGATGAGCACAAAAGACTCGCTTTTTATACTGGCAGTGATGTTCGCTTGACTCCTTTGTAACAAGAGCTGTGATTGGTTGAAACGGGCGAGAAAGAGATTTCTGATGTAATATGAACTAAGTTCATGTGACGTCATAGTCACATGATAACTGAGCCAAGTGTTTACGGCCAATCAGTTCATAAATTAAAGTGACGTCATAATTATATCATAAATATAATCACGCGTTTCCAGCCAATTAGTTCATATGCTTCACTATTGCCAACTTTTGCTTTTACAGGAACTTTCTTTAAGAAAGTACATATTTGTCAACGATACAATAATGCTCTTAGTTAAACAAAATACACTTAATTTAAAAGTATTCGTATAAAGTATTTTTTTTTAATTTTGAAAACTATTTGAAGAATTTTTTAACACGTGAACTCTTTACCCAATCATCAAATTTTAAATGTTATCTAAACTTTACAAGTTGAACAACTAGTATGTCAATTTTTAATCAATGGGAAACACGTGATTGACGTTATCATGTGACCATCATGAATTTAGTCTATTACTATTTGATTACTATTAAGATTAGGGATTAGATTACGATTATATATATACAATATATATGTATGCATGTAATACATTATCTTTTTAAAAAACCAGAAACAAAAGAAGCTAAATAAAACCCACGCTTACAAGCTTGGATATGTGTACATTATGATTTTAATAAAGAAAATTATACATTCGTGGTTCAGAATTAATGAATCTAGGCAGGGAATCGCTTATCGCCTATCACTTCCACACTTACAGAAACAAAAATCCTTTCAATAAAGATTCAGTAGATGAAAAGAACTTAAATATACTAATTTTTTATTCCGATTCAAAAGCTTACAAGTGCTGTATATATTACAACACTAGTAAAACCTGTACCAGTCAGCTTTTAATTGTTGTGAGCTGCATACATTCGAAGACATACAGTTATTAAATGAAATTTCCGACAAAACGGCTGTCCTCCGATGATTGCATTAGCATCAAAGTGTGACTATCTAGAGCTTTTAAAGAGCTGTAGAATTTTAAAAAAATGATTTTTTTTCTAGAACACATGAATGGTTACATCATTCTATATTGTGGTTTTACTCGTACTAATGGATCTCAACCAATGTAGAAAATTTGACTGGAACGCTTGATCTATTCCAGTTAGCTTAAGATATATAGATAACCTTGCCAAATTAAATTGTTTCTGTAAGAAAAATCGGTATAATAAAAAAAAAGTTTTACATTTAAAATAAATAAGAATATTATTGTAGCAATTCAAATTATAATGAACAAAAAAATAATAATAACTTTTATAAAATGTAATTTCTTTATTAAAAAAGAGCTCCCGTTTTAGAAATGTAAAGACGTTTATTATTCAGTGCTGTTAAAAGTGAATAGAGATGAAATAATTTTTTTTCATCCCAGAAGTGATGTAAGAGTTACATTCACATTAAAAATGCGATTAAAGTATTTTTAAAATAAAAATCGATTATTCGTTGTAAGTAATTCTTCTATACTTAATTTCAATCAATAAATAATCCCATTTAATCCACCTATTTTTTTTTATAATCTTGAAAAGTGAAACAATTTCTTATGCATGAATATTAATTATAATTTATTAAAAGTTTTCTCTCCTTCATATGATGAAGTTTTATATTTTATAAAATACATTAATTAGTTATTTTCACATCTCACATTTTCATGATTAATTCAGATATCTTTTAAAACAGTTTCAGTGTAATTAAACAGTTCAAACACACACACACACACATATATAATATATATATAAGTTATCTCTTTTTCAATTTCTCATATAAAGCAAACATTTTAATTCCAATTTTATTTTAAGTTATTCACTTTAAAGCATGGATATGTGCTGTTAACGCTTTTCAAAATCTTAGTGAAATTTTGAACAATATATATATATATATATAATTTTTATTTCAAACATGTGCAATCTAAGGAAATTTGGGAGATCTAATAGAGTCATTAGAGTTACATGAATTATTTTAACGTTTTCCTAATATTTTAAAAAATATAATAGATACATGGGCTAGTTTCAAGAAGGGCTCTCTTCATTTTGTCTGTAAAAGTAATTATAATTAGTAGCAAGCAAACAAATCCAAAACAAATAAGATTTTTCTATTATCAAGTGAATTTGATTGATTTCGTTACACATGGATAATAAGTATCAAATACTGTTATCCTCATAATATAATTAAAAAGTTATTAAACGATACAACTCAGTATGATAAGCTATTTTAATACTGTCAAACCTAATTCACTTCTTTAGATCTAAAAACTTATTTAGTCTTAACATTTAAGCAATTGATGATAATAAGTAATTGCTAACCTGTAAGCTTCATCTATACAACTTCTACTTCCAACAAAACAATGATCTCAAACATACGGTACGCTTTACCAATTTGTAGCTGCTTAATCACACACCACTTATTCTCAAACATTCAGCTTATTACCCTGAGTTAAAACCTATCAAACATCTATAAAAAGAACTTGATAAGAGTAAGAAAATGCCATATACTGAACGCACCGTTTGAAAAGGCTTCTCCTTGAAGAGCGGGACAAAATCTCTTCTGAAACAACGAAGAAATTGGAGTAATTCCATGCTAAACAAATTCACAGCTGTTATCCCTTTAAGACCCAGGCCGGAAGTTCGGGCTGGAACACTCCGCGTTCCAGGGGGTTAGCGAATTTTTTTAAAAATTATCTTTTACTGTGTTATTAGGGTCAATATAGTGTTAATAACCAGAAGAATATGATACTTAAAGATAAAAATACTTCGGGTCTTAAAGGGATAAGAATGTCTAACCCGTGCTATCGTGCGAGCTGGGTCTTAAAGGAAGAAACTATGGATTCACTTTCAAATATTGATCACACACACATTCTATTATAATATTTTGATCACTGTACTTTCATTTTCGTCCTTCATTTTGATGGATTGAAAAGTTCAGTTTATTTTTGCCAGATTTTTAATTTTAGATTAAATTTTTCTAGTTATTATAATTTAAAGTATACACAAATGATGTTTGTTTTGATGACATTATGAATTTTAATCTCTTCCTCTAATTTTTGAGAAAGTCTAAAGCATGCCTTTACTTATGTTCATCTTTTTCTTTCTTTTTTTTATACGGGGAAACTTAATTTGATAATGTGTAAATTTTTTACTAACAATTCTCATAACTATTTCATTCTTTATATAATTTCATTTCTTTATAAAAGTGAAAATTTTGAAGTATTTAGTGTTGAGAGGATGAGTGAAAGAAGAATTTATTGATGAATAAATTAAAACTAATCGGCTATTCTATCTTAGCTTTTAGAATGATTTCAGAAATGTTGTAGGGAAGCTTGCATTTATTCCAAACTGCAATCGATAGCTGAGCTTGAACAGAAATCAGTAGAATGTTTAGTAAGGTAAACAATATGCACAGATAATTTAGATTACTTCACAGCATCACTAGATGGAGACAGTGGGACTTCTAGCTCTCTCTTTATTTAGGGTTAATACATTTGTTCCCTAGGAGAATTGAAGGCTGTTCTCATCGAATTACTGCCGGAGCTACTTGTTTCAGTTAAGTAAAATAAATTATTCTAACAGCTTTCCCAATAATTTACGAGAATTCAAGGGTTATTTTTAGCTACCACCGTATCACAGCTGAATCAAAGATATGAGACCCCAAGTACTGGGGCTCCAATATAAGCAAGCAAAAAATATAGAAATATCAATAGCCCCATTAGCAGAGCTCCCATTTTCAAAAAAAGGATCCCTCAAGGGATTTTGATACAGGGATCTCTTAAGCTGCATTCACACCAAGGCAGTCAGCGTCGAGCGTTGAACGTCTAGCCAATCAGAGACTTCATATCACCCGATATGAAGTCTAAGCGCTCGACGCTGACAGCCTTGGTGTGAATGCGGCTTTAGGGCTGGCTACGCCAGGGAAAAAATAAGTAGAAAACTGCTACAGAAGTCTATTTGATTTCAACCAGTTTATCACAATTACCACTCGCAGGTGAGTGAGAGTTTATTAATGTCGCGCTACAGAATAAAACGAAGGCTATTGGCAGAATGCCCAAGTAAATGGAGCTCACCATCGAATGGGCTTGAGAGCTGAAAATCGGACTTTGATAACACCTCGTAATTTTGAACCATAGTCAGATGACAAGGACGGCACTTGAGCTACAATCCCTATCCAACCCCCCCAAATAGAAGGACTTAAGATCTCGATAGAATTAACATGCATCAAAACCTCTACACGGGGGAGGGGGTCTTCATTGGAATTGGGGCTCAAACTCATGACACATTGACGTCGAGTCTGTGAACAGGACCACTAGGCTGTCGTGATCACGTTCCAGTAGCTGATCACTTATGAACTTTTAGATTTATTATTGATTCAATAATATATAATTAAAAACTTTTCACACATAAAGATACGATATTCTGTTAAAATGTTTGCTACCTTTGGAGCAATTAGCCTTGATTAAAAATTAATAAATGTGAATGGCAAGTGAGCCCCAATATGCTGTTTTAGAGCTATGCGGGACTGTTAGAAACTTTCTAGACCTTAATGGGGACCTGACAAACCATACCATGTGATCATGTGAAAAATTTGAAGCTTGCTTCCATTTGCCATGAAGCGTCTTCATTATTTTTTTATGACTGGCCATTGATGATAGAAAGAACTGGAACACTTTTATAATCAAAATCACTAAACTACGTGTCTTATTTCAGGAAAAGCAGAAAGATTTTGAAAAGGGAGAAATGTACAATATGGTTTTCTTAAGCTTTAAAAAAACAACTATTTATTACGTTATTTAATAGAATATACCTGGCAACAAATAAATGTCAACACATTAAATTTCAAAAACGAATGCGTGAGAGTAAACATTCGAATTTCACACACTAGAGTTCTAATACTATTATTATACGTATTGTCATTAATAATAATAATTTTTAGAATATAGAGGTTTCTTAAATGTTACCAAGGTTTTAATAATATCACTGTGTTTAATCAAATAGTTATTATTTTCTTTATAACAAAACATAACATGAATAACACAAATGGAAGTAAGATTTGAATTTGTCATTTTTATTTTTTAATTATTATATTTAATCTCCATTTTTATGTGTTGAATTGCATTTTCGATAGGACTTTATTGTGATATTAATTTCATGCATTATGATATAATATGTATTTGTTGTTTCAGTACTGAATGCGTAATAAATTTTTGCGAGAAATGTTATTCATCTATTGAAAAGTCATTTCAAATCACCTGTTAAAGCGTTAAAAGCTGATTATTTATTAGTTATATCGTTTTATATGTGCAGTCATTAAAAAATGGGACACTTTATTGAAACCTTATTAATTTGACCTGTAATCTGGCATCAAAATATCCAAATCTTGTATTTGAATTTCCTTTCACAAAGCATTGTTATGTTGAGTGAAGGAATTGCTGCTCATTAATTCAAGCTGAGCTTGTGAGAATCCTAGAAGTAAATTCTCATTTCTAGGATGATCTGAGGTGTTTTATATTGCCTTTTGAACATTATTTAAAATAAGTGAAAATAATAGCATACTATAAAGCTCTTGATGAATAATGAAATAGATATGCCTGTGAGATATTTATTATTCTTTCTGTAACATAAGTGTTGCTCTTTCTAAACTGGCTAACAAACTTTCTAAACTAATATTTTGGAACAATTTTTCACAATAGATATCAGGTTAAAGTGTAGTATAGGGGGGGGGGCACTTGGCGCAGTCCTTTATTTTGGTAACTAAAAGTGGTCTCCAAGGTATTTTTTTTGGAATTATTTATTTTCGAATGAATTCGATATCTCACTATGACATTTAGATAAAAATCGCCAAATATCCGAAGTGGCCCCTCTATACTACACTTGAACCTAGATATCAATATACGTATTTGCAATTTAGGTCAGTCTTGTGTATGTTTAAAAAGCAAACAACCAAAAGAAAACCTTATAGGTCATGTATAAATTTTAAAAATAAAGTATTTTAAGGTAATTTACGGTATAGAAAAGCTATTTAAGTTAGGCCAAAAACCAGCATTTTGTATTGTTTGTTATAGAATAGGCTATATTGCTTTGAGTTATAGATGATATGTTATATTTTAAATATCAATTTTAAGCACATATAGATAGTCACTACAGGAAATTCTGATTATTAATTGTGACTAATACCTATACTGTGGGGAATGGTCAACTTTAGTGTTTTCTTTTATACATATTTATGTAACATGTTACATTTATTTGTTAATATATTTTTGGTGTTATTGACATATTTTGGTTTTTGTTTTAGATGAAGTTCTTGATTTGGAATCAGAGGCTAAATTAGATGACTATGTTGTTGTACCCCGACCTCAAGTACTTATACAGTCACAGTTGCAGTCTTCAAAAGAGAAACAAAGTATTTAAATTTTCTGAGTTTGAAATTTTGCTTTATTTAAAATATTAAACTCAAATTACAAATAAGATTACATTTGTACATATAATTCACCAAGGTTGAAGTGACTATTTTATCACATTCAAGAATTTAAAGACATTTGCTTAATTTTATTTAGATTAGTTATTCAAATATTCATTATGTTTTCAATAAAATAATGAGACTCTTGACTAGTGGTGAAATTTTCTCAAAATTTTGAAGTGTTCCAAAATTGGCTGTTTCTTGTATGGTATTGTAAATATGTAATGTTATTTATTTTTACTTTTCTTTTTCTATAAGTTTGTATTCCTTCTCATATACTGAATTAGTTCATTTAAGCTAATGAAATACCGATATTGTTACACTAATTAAAATTGAAGTATTTAACTATGTACACCAGGGGTGTCAAACTCGCTGCCCACTATGAGCATTTTAGCGGCCTGTGACCAATATATCCTCACACAATAATACATAAGAAAGTAAAATAAAATTCTTCCGAAATTAGAAAGATGGAAGCAGAAAAGAGATGTCAAGTGTCTGGATAAGAACATTAAACTGTTTTTGTTCTTTTATTTCTATTTATTATAATATATTATTTGAAATAAACCTTGGTTTCTATGAATATTGATTTTTTTTGCAGCCCGCTTAAAGTTAAACCTTGCTTGTTTGGCCCGATTTAGTTTTTGAGTTTGATACCCCTGCTGTACACACACTGTAAAAAGTTGATGTATGTTTTAAAAATATCATAAATGTTTCAAATCAAAACCAAATTTACAGTAACAGAAACATTGGGGAGGGGTCATGAAATTTTTCTTTTCTAATTTTCTTAAATAACTTTTCATTATTGATATTGATTTCAGTTATCATTTTTGAAAAAAATTTTTCATTTAGAAAAAAAAAGTTTTTTATTTAACAAATTAGACATTAATCATGATAATAAATTGTTAAGGTGAATTGGGGGAAGATGCCACATTTAAGGAATTTCTGATTAGTGCATTGAAAATTGAAATAACAAGACCATGAAAAAAATGCACCTTATTTTTCAATGTTTAATTGTTAATGTATACTAGCTAATTCTCTTAGTATGAAAATAAATAAGAAAGTTAAATGTTAAAGAAATTAATTTAATTGGGGTATGTTCCCCATATATAGGAGGAAGATGTCACCAGTCATAGAGTAAGATGCAACAACACCGCAGTAAACGAAAAAATAAGACAAACATTACCAAATTAAAAGTGAAATAACAAATAACTATAGAAGAAAAAAAATTCTTTCACAATTAGTTTGCTAAAAATAATAACAGTACAGGTTGGAATGAAAGTCTACACAACATTTCACTCAGTGCAAATGATTATCATTGCAATCTTGCAACCATTTGTTGCAAATGATGCACTGAATCAGTCACACTTGGGACCTTTTTTAGCATAAAAGTACCCTTAACACACAACGAAAAAGTTGTCTTTATTATCGTCATTAAAACTGTCACCACTGATGTCTAAGGAAACTCCATTAACCTTTAAAAATACAATATGGAGGAAGGAAATTACCTTCAGCATTACAGCATGCCACTACAGTTATGGTCACTCCCATCTCTGACATGAAGTGGTTGATATTACCCGATCCTTTCTTCACAATAACTTTCCTGGGTTCATTATTCATTTGTAGACCACACTCTTCTAAGTTATAGATCTCCCTTGGATTTACTAAATATGAATTTTTCTGCAGAACGGTCTACACAGCAGGCTGAAGTAGTAGTTGACTTCAGCCTTGTGTTCATCCTCACAGCATAATGTTTAAGTGTAGTTATATTTTATACATTAATATACAGTGTTATAAAATAAATTTTTTTTTTTAAAGTTCATTTCATTTATTTCTGAGCCATGTGCCATCTTCCCCCAAGTATAGGGGGCAGCTGCCACACATGCTTATTTCCTTATTGCTGCAGTGTTATGGCTGTTTCTACATGCATTGTATGTGTAACATGTGTAACTCACTTATATTGCTAATATCTTATTTAAAATAACAAGTTTGTTTATGAACTTTAACCCTCCAAGCGGTCTGCACGTAAAATTCCGTTATTCCAGAGATGCTTTTTCTGCCTTCAAGCAAGATTCCCAAAAGCGGCCGAGCCACTTTCTTAAAAATATGGCTCAACCACTTTTGAGAACCCCACCTGAAAGCAAAAAAATATGTGCGGTGCATTTCTGAAGCATCTCCAGAATGGCAAGACTTTAAGTGCAGACCGCTTAGAGGGTTAAA
>BMAV01010006.1:311930-338566 GCA_019973955.1 Trichonephila inaurata madagascariensis
AATCAGTTTGATGCTTATTTAAAAATTGATTATAGTTGTATTTTTATTTAAATTTATTAATGTTAAAGTATCATTGAATCTGTTAAAAACCGATTTCTGTATGTTTATGTGAAGTAACTTTCTTTTATTGATACAATTACTTTTATATGAATTATAAAACCACTTACAATATGTTTTCCTCGACAAACTTTAGAAAGAAAGAAATTTAGAATAGAAGGCTTAGAGTTAGAATTAAACTATATATTATATATAAACTGGTAAAATTTGAGAATTAAAAATGTTTTGTTTAACTAAATGGGACATAACATTGTTGCCCATTTTGGAATTTAAGACAGTTTTCTTATAGATATTTTTACTGTAAACTCAAAATTACTCTTATCTAGGTTTCAGTATAATCAGTTAAAAAAAAAAGTCTGTGGAAGAAGCCTGAGATTAGTATTTGAATCAAATTTGCTTTTAAACTATTCTGTTCTATAATAAACAGCAAATCTTGAACTTAACCTTTCAAATAAAAATCAGCACATTTTAGAATAAAAAGTATAAGAATCGAAGGAAATTAATAATGAATTCATTAATTGAGATTGTAAAAATGAAAGAAGTATATTTCAGGGAATGCTAACCTATTGAAAGGAGGAATTCAAATCATTTAGGACTTATTTTTAGAAAAAGCATATTGATAAGATTCTTTGACAATTTGAAAAAAAAAAACCTATTAATTTTGTTTGTAAGAATTTTATTATATACTACTTTCTTATATGTTTAATAATTTTTGAAGATTGTGGTTTAGTGAAAATAATTCTGATTTCCAATTACATTTTATGGTTTTTTACCAATGAATTTTTTAAGAAATTATTTTATCACAAAATACTAGCTGACATTAGTTTTGACATAGTTACTTGTATTTCTTTTTATTTGGAGTATCAATTACAATTTTGTAGTTCTTCAATGAAACTAAAAGTAGTATTTAACAAGTAAATTTCCCCCCTTGTTGTGTGTTTTAGTGGCTTTAGAATCTGCTTTAAGGAAAAGGTTAAAGGAAACTTTACGATCAAAAGAAAAAGCCTTATCTAAAGATGGAAAAAAAAGTAAACTTTATATTTATTTTTTTAATGTGAAATATTTTATTTCAGTTAGAATCATTTACTGTCATTAAATGTGAAATCCTGATGTTTATTATTATTTTTATAGTTAATGGTACATGCTGCTTTATGTATACTATAGCTTTTAAGATTTTCCAGTATTCATGTATTAAATAATGAATACATTTGAGTTCTTAATATTTTGAAGTATAGTTAGATGAATTTAACTTAATAGTGTTGAATTAAATGAAAAATCTCCAGTGATGAATCACTTAAAAAAACTTTAAAGGCTGATTTCTCTAACTTTCTCCGAATACATGCATTTTTTATATTGTTAATTGATTTATCCTTTAAATGTAAGTTTTTCATCTATTTTCAATGTACTTTCTAATGTAAAAAATGAATGTTATGTTATACTAGTTTATATTGTCTGCTTTTTACAAAAATAGATGAACTAAAAAAGGGGCAATAATTGTATGTATGTGAAAAAATAAGAAAAATTAGGTTTTAAATTTGTAACTCATGAATAATCTGTAAAGCAGATTACTCTTTTTTGATTTATAAAAGTCTATTTAATTGTCTTTCATTACTGTAAAATCCGGAGTAAAACGCACACCGCCGTATAACATGCACCTATATGTTCAAGCTGCAGTTTTTAATTTTTTTTGGTATGCTCGACGTATAATGTGAACATATGTTTTCAAGCTGCAATTTTTAATTTTTTGGTGTGTTCAACGTATAATGCTCACTCCCTTTCTTACTAAGAAACCTGAAATATACATGTGTAATACTCTTATCTTTTGAAGTCATTTGTTTGAAGTACTTTTCAAAGTTTTAGAAAAAATAATGTACTTTGAGTACTACAAACATTTAAGTTCATAAGGAATAGCATTTCTTATAAATAAACAGTATTTCGGTATATAAGGAAGTCTAATTTTTTTTCTATGCTCATCTTTTTTTTATTTTTAAAGCTCTCAATTTTATACCCGGTGTATAATTTGCACCCGTAAACTTTGATCTTATTTTTCAATTCCTACTATTAGCTCACTCTCTCTATATATTTATTTATATATTTATCTTGTTCAAATTTTCAATTGTTAATAAAATACTTTCAATTCATCCAATCAAGTTCAAATAGTTTTTTTTATGTTTGTAGTTGATGACACTTAATGTTAATATAGTTTTTTCAAATATTAATTAACCGGTTTTTGATGCCAACTTAGATTCGTCTATTGTTGCAACAATGTAACTGTTAAAACAAAGACAAAAGTTGGCATCGAAAACCTGTTTTTCAGCCAAATCAGGTGTGCATTGTTACAACAATGCAGACAAATCATGCTCTTTTTTTCAGTTCCTACTATTAGTTTACTCTCTTCCTTATATATATTTATTTATATATATTATTCAAATTTTCAATCGTTAATAAAATACTTTCTATTCATCCATTCAAAGTAGGAATTGACATAATTTTTTTATATTACTTGTTTGTGTGGTATAAGTGAATGTTATACGCCAGATTTTAAGTGCATTATTCTATTAAAATTTAATAGATGTAAAGAATTTATCCAATGAACTGATTTGTGTAAATTTCAAGAAAAGGCTGATAGTATTAGTGATCAGTGTAGCAAAAATGTTTTAAACTAGTATATTTTTAAATTTTGTTTTTTTGTTTAAAATATTTTTAATAAGCAGTTACAAAAGTAACATTTTTGTATACATTTACTATAATTTCAGCTTTTGTAATCTTTTTAAAAACTTTGCCAATTTGGATCCTGATTCATTTATGTTAAAGTATTTCTGCAGCTTTAAAATAATAGTTGCTTAACATATAAAGCAGTATTAAATTAATTATTTGATTCATTTATATATTTTATTTTATAAGTTAAATGACTTAATAAAATGCTCTAATTTTCTCACATTAAGAGGTTTTTCTTTCAAATTTGTTGTCTATATAAATTATGTGTCAAGTATACTTTTAGAATGCATTTAAATATTTTTCATATAGTAATTCTTAATTAAAGTTAATTTAAAACAGACAGTCTTCATAATCATAAGTACCAAACATTTGTCCAATATTAACTATTCTGCATTTGTTTATGTGGAGGACGATTGTTATGAATTTGAATAATTTTTTTTTATGTTACAGATTTGACCAAAGGAAAATCCACACTATCATCAAAATTAGTTTCTAAAACAAGTTTTAAATCTAAGACTTCTAAAGAATTAGGACTAAAGTTTGATGCCTATGTGAAAGGAGCAAAAAAGGCTATCAGGAAAGGTAGTCCTAAGCCTGAAATTTCAAAAACTGCTAAAGAGGACTCTGAAAAACTTGCTTATCGATCTTTATCTTCTAATGAAGATACTTCAAAGCAAGGTAAAATATTTTGATTATTAATAAATAATTTTTTGGTTTGATAGTTTTTTTCAGACAAAATGTTATTACCATTTCAAGATTTGTTATATGTAATGGAATTAATATAATAATTATATTATATTATTTATTGACTGTAAAAATACTGGCAAATCTTTAGATGGTTTCTTGATTGAAAAGTAAAATACTTTGTTTAATAGTGAAAGATAAATCAGCATGCAAATATTAATCAGCAAATAAATCTACAGTTCAATGCTTTTTGTTTCTAATAAATGTTTCTTAAAAGTTTTTTAAGAATTATTTTTCGGTACATTAATTTTAAACTGATTTGTATAATTTTTATCTCTCAATTTTTTTTTTCATATAATTAATTTTAAGAAATGTATTCACAAGATTATTGATACAACTCCCCTTATATTAAACTATTAAATTCTCAATAACTATTAAAGTTTGCATGACTGTAATACACATACTGATGGTAAAACCACCAAAGAAGTCTTTTTATTGATGCAAGAAATGTCGATACAATGCATTTAGTTTGGATTTTAAAATGGTGTTAAGAATAGACTTATTTTAAAATGTTCGTGAAGAATTTTTATAAATTAATGAAAAAAAAAAATTGTACAGCTTTTAAATAAATAATAAGTTAAGTAAATTATTTCGTTCAATGAACAGTTACAAAAATATTTATAGTTGAAATTTCTAAATATAAAAGTAAAATCTTTATGCCATGTGTATTGTACAAATATGGATCATTTTGCATATTCTTTCTTAAACTGGGATATTTTTATAAATTATATATATAAATTACTGAAAATATTCATGTTGTAACATTTTTGAATGTGGGTTTTTTTTTGTTTTAATAGAATTGCAACTTCTTAAAAATATGCAAGAAGCAGCTTTTACTCCTCAAGCACGCTATGAAATTCTAAATACAAGAGATAGTTACTTGAGACTGAGTAAGATTATTTTTTATGTTAATATTAATAATAATTTAATATCATTTATGTTGAAGAAATCGTTTTTTAAGACTGTATTTAGTTGAATCTAAAATGCCATCAATTCTAAGCCACACCCTGAATTCTCAGAATGTTTTTGTGAAAAAATGTTGTCATTGATTCCGAGCTGCATCCCCAATTCTCTACTAGTTTCTGAGAAAAAATAAAAAATGTGTAAAAGGTTCATCAATATCCGATACTTAAAAAAATTTTAAAAAAATTAATGAGAAATAATAAGTTAATAGGTGTTGTGTTTGATCAGTATATATTAAAAACTTTCATATACATACATGAACTCATAATTACTCTAACCATTAGTATCATGTTTGGAAAATGATTCATCACTCCCATTGTCACAGTTGACTTTGCAATTGGTGCCGGCATCACCATTTTCCCACAGGATGTTGTCTCTTTTGTGCCTTTCCATGAATTTGTTATGCAACATTTTTTTAAAAGAGTGTATTATAGAAGAATGTAAGAGAATTATTAGAGCCTATTGAACATTTACAAGCAAAAATTATATCATTTTGTTCGTGCAATTGATGAATATTTATTTCATCTGTGTCAAATTTTCAGTGGTCACTGCTATATTTCCATTTTCTTTCTGAATATAAAATTGACTCCCTTTTCATACTTCCATCATAGTGAATTCATCTTGATGCTGTTACCAATATCTTTAATGTTTAGGTGATCAGAGAAAAAGCATATTAAAAAAAAATTTCCTAAATACAAGCAGACAATGATGTTTAACCCTTTATCTACTACATTATGATTTACTGCAATTTTTTTTCATGCAATATTTTTTTTTTAATCACTACATTGAAAATTAAGGGATATATGTAAACAAAATACTCAACTTTGCGAAATTTAACCAGTGAGAGCTAATTAATTAATTAAAGATATTCAACTGAAAAATTAATTATGCACACATGTTCACTTAAAATAAATAGTCAAATCATTTTCTAAGGCTTTCATTTACATACAAAAAAAAAAGACACTTAGATTTTGACATGTAACGATTTTTTCGGAACAAAAATGACAATCTTTGCAATCCACTGAAAACACAATTTCTGCTTTAAAACTATTCGCCTTCTCCTCTAAACTACTCATCAAAGAACCCATGTTGCCATATATCTTGGAAGAGGGGATTTCAAAGAATATTTCTGCTAAGTATTGTCAGAGTATTTGTAAAAATGCTTATTCTATGTAATTTAAAAGTAAGTGGTACATATAAGTATCGTCAGTAGATGGGTTAAAATAGACTGAATTACTAGAGGTAAGCTGCGGAACAGAATAAATCAACAATGCAGGTTGCCAGAATGGGCAATTTCATCTTTCCTTTTGCAAGGGATTGAAACTCAATTTCCCCCATTGAACAAATGTTTTGCCTTTCGATTCTAAGCTGGACCTGATTTTCAGTAACATTAACACTGGGAAAAAGTGTGGCTTAGATTCAAGTAAATACGCTAAATTAAAAAATCATTTGACAATTTTTTTATAAACCTGTGAATGACTTACAAATTTTTAAAATTATTTCTTTCTAATGTGTTTTTGCTACTTGACATTTATATGTTTTAATAAAAATTTTGTGTTATTTTTGTGACGGATTTTGGTTGTTTTTTAGAAGATAGTAAAAAAGGAGATTCTAAAGTGAAAAAAGTCAGTGGAACTTGTCCTGACATGTGTCCTGAAAAAGAACGATATGGTCGCATTACCAAAAATTGTTTGGCTATATTTGAAACCAAAATGGCTTTCGACTCTATGGTAACTATCATTTTATAAAAGATTTTCATATCTGAAATTTGATGTTTCATTTAATAACTTTCAATGTGTATTTCTTTTTCTTTTTAAGGATTGATAGTTTTAAATATGAAGCTCAGCTTATGTATTTTAGTATAAATATTTGATTAATATGCATCATTGCTTTATTATAGAGTTCTACCAAAGATGTTGATCATCGTTACATGGTGAAAGAATACAGTCGTTCATCTGCAGATCAACAAGAACCACTTCCTCATGAATTACGCCCAGTTTCTGTATTAAAATTTACAATGGATTATTTGATTTGTAACCTTGTTGACAGAAAAAATTATAATATATCAATTGCTGAATGGTATGATTTCATTTGGAATCGAACTCGTTCTATAAGAAAGGTTGGTTCTATGATATTTCTAAATTTTACTTTGAACTCAAGTGCATATTTTATTTACCTTTTTTTTAGTTCTAAAAATTATGATATTTCTTATAACTTATTTTAATAATATAAAATGCATAAAATGTAATACATGGAAAATTCATGCATAAACATTTTAGTTTCTGCTGTATGAAATAAATTGATAATGTTGATAATGAAAACTTTTATGTATTTTTTAATGAACAATTAAAAAGGGATTTTCTTTTCTTTGATTTAAATTCTCTGCTTTTTGTCTCTGATATAATTTAATTCTTTTTTGGTACTTATCAGTTATCCTCAATCATATTTTCATAGCCACTCTGTGTGTCAGAAAACACATTTCATGTGCTTTGTTTTTATTTCATTGGGAAATCTAATTCATTTTTAATTCTCTAAATTTACTAGAAATAGATATAATTTTCTTACAATTTTAATAAAATATAAATATTTGGTTATCTTTTCTATGGAATATAATAGATTTTCTATCTCCAGCTCTCTTTTTTGATTTCATTTCATGATAAAACCATGCATTTAGCTCTTAAATTTTATAGCATTTGAATAAATTTGCTATGAAAAATATACTTAACTCTTGAAATGCAACTATAGTTATTTTAGCTGTGTCTGCAATAAAGTAATTTTTTTGAAGCATTGCAATATTAGATCTGTTTTGTATTACTTAATCCTTCACTATAAAATTGGATTATTTAAAATTTTCATTATGTTTCTAATTAGCAATTAATATTATTTTGGCTTAATTACAATGAAATCTCTGTTTTTGTTTAGTCATGAAAAACAAATTTCACCTAATAATCAAATTTCCAACCGAATTGAAATATTTTTTTTCAATGTGTGGAAAAATGATTAAATAATTAATAATTATTAAATAATTAACAGCAGTGATGCCACCAAGGAATTGTGTTTATGATTTAAATGTATTGTAATAGTTTATTTACTGATTTTTTTTTTTGCGTTTTTAATTTTGATTGATAAATTATGCAGAAGTTTAAATAATGGATAATATTTCTTTTGTTTAATATTTAATTTGTACTGTAATTAGTAAAAATTTTTTTTTTGATTCATTTTATTAACTACTTTGTATCTGTAAATTATAGATTCTCATGTTGAAAAATATTTCTATAAGTTTTGTTCAAGTTTTTCTGGATTTAAATCATTTCAATGTAAATGACTGACTATATAATAGACATATTACACTTAGCATTGCAATTTTTCTTTTTTCCTCTTAAAACTTAAGAAATTAATATTTTACTGATAACTTATAAAATACTTTAATGAGTCATTCAGTTCTACTTATTATCATGGATTAAATTTGCATCATTATCATGATTGAAAAGCATCTTAAATATGTAATCTTGTAATTCTCCAAAAATTACTTTGAATTAATCATTGTTTCACAAAATTTATATTACAATTAGTGTTTTTATTAGCACTGTAGATTGAAATTGTGTTCAAAGTAATTTTAATGTTTCCATATTATTTCAGGATATTACTCAACAACAATTATGTGATATTGAATGTGTTGAAATACTTGAGAAGTGTGCTCGTTTTCATATTTTATGTGCTGAATTATTATCTGAAGAAGATACTGCAACTTTTGATCCTAAAATTAACAATGAGAATCTTACAAAATGTCTTCAGACTTTAAAGCACATGTACCATGATTTACAATCAAAAGGAATACAGTGCCCTAATGAGGCTGAATTTCGAGCATATGACATTTTGTTAAGTTTGACAGAAGGTGAAACTTTAAGGTAATTATTTCTCTTTGCTATGGTTAGAATTTTTTTTTAAATGTATTATAAATCTGGGAACTTGTTACATATAAATCTGGGAACTTGTTACATCCAGATTAACATCAGAAAGATTGTTAAAGATTATAAAATTAAAGATTTATTTATATATATTTGTGTTAGTTTTTAAGATAAAGTGTTAAATCATCAACGAATGAATTCATGCTTAGTAAAAATCTTGTTTTGCAATTATCATGCTCTATTTATAGAAGAATGGGTTAAAGTGTTGAACAGGGGGCGATGTCAGTTTTTTAACAACCAGAATCGGCCACCAAGCAACATAATTTATTGATATATGTTCCAAGTGATATATGTTTATTGAAAAGTTGTAATTTTGCAATAGAAATAAAGAAATATTAATGTGAAATAAAAAATATTTATAAAGCTGAGTATTGCATTAAAATTAATTTTTTTTTAAAGTAAAAGGAAATTGTAGATACAAATATTAAAGAAAAAGGCTTACCTGTGCACACAGGAAAGTTTTTCTAAAAGAGGGTAAATTTCTTTCATGCACATTTTCCATAGATACTTCTCTGCAAAAACTCATCCAATCCGTGACTGTTATCTTCAAAACATTAAGTTTGAAAGAAATGAAGTCATGGTTCGACTTTCACACCCACATATTCATCAAAATCAAAATTTGAAGCATACTCAGCTTACTTTTTCGAACCAGCTATTCTTCCTTACCGATCTTTTTATACGATGCACATTTGCTCCTCTCTTTCTACATTTCCAGATATATCCACCACTTGAATCCTTTTTAATCAAATGCAAAGCTTTCTCACAAACTGAACATTCAGCATTTTCAACAATCAATCTGTTTTCCATGCACCACTGTATTACAGACACTTTCCCCTTTCATTCCAAATCAAAAAAAGAATACAAATCATACCTTTCAGACATACTTGTCTGAGTAAATCGAAGGAACAAACGAAAAAACAGGAAAGTTGAAGAGTAAAAAATTATGCAGAAAAATTCAAAAAATCTCCTTTACGGACAAAATCTAAATGCAAAATGAAAATTAAAAAAATAAACATTGGAATTTTTAATTTGAAAATTGTCTGCTTTTTAAAAAATATCTGCAAATTTTTCAAATAACCAATAGCAATTAATTAAAAAGAACAAGTGACCTTATCCACATAAGACCACATATTAAAAATCAAGGGTTACCAAATTATACAGTGTGTCAGAATGAATTCATTATCTCACCATGATATCTAGATAAAAATCGCCAAATCCAAAAGGCCTTCTGTTCTACACTTTAGCTGAAGACTGCTTTGCATGTTTGAAATGATTGATATAGAAATATAACAGTGGCTTAGCTGTTAAAAAATCAAATTGAGGCACTTAAGATGTGTAGTAGTCAATTGTCATATGGAGACTCATAGTTTCCATATGATAATTGAGGACAACATAATGAATTATTCCAATAAGTTCAACATTTGTTAAATACTCTACATAAAAAAGGATGAAAGTAATAATGTTCATTTGAGGCAAAGTCTGTGATATAAAAATGTTTCCTGTTTTTTCAGGAATGTGGGGCATTGGGAAATGGCTTTTGTACAAAAGAGTTATTTATTAATTAGTGTTCATAAATTTTTTCCATTGAGAAAAATTATTCTTTTTATAAAATAATATATACTTTTTAGTTGTAAAATTAATTCTGGGAGAGGAAGAAAAAAAAACCCAAGAAAAACTAATTTATACATTGTTAACTATCGACTGTCTTGAATTTTAAGTTTTACTTTTTCATGCTTCAGTAAGCTTTTTTTGGTATTTAATCAGAATATTTGTAAGTTAATTAAATAATCATAGAATTGAATATTTATATTTTTTGTTTAGTATTTATATATTTTATGTAAGGTAGTTTTTAGTGAAATAAAAATTGTATACCTTCCAGAATAATTACAATTTACATCAGGCATCTAAAATTTAAGAAAAAAACTTTTTAAATTAAGGATTTGATTTTATAAATGTGAGATTTTCCCCTCTTCAGTTGCTATTTATTGTAATTAAAAGTATTTTAAGTTTTTGCGATAGATATTTTTTGATTTGAGATTTTTTAAAAAATTATGAAAATGCATAGATTAATGTCTTAATTATTTTAGAATTGATTTTAAATTATAAATGTTGAAGGTAGATAATTCAAAGAGGGAAGTTATTTTGTAAATTTCCAAAATATTATGCGAGTTCTGCATGAATACTCAACTTTGCATAGTTATAATTATCAGCAAAATGTTGCAAAGTTGAATTGTAATTGCTATTCACTGTTTAGGTAAAATGAACAAAATTTTAGAAAAATTTTTTTTAGCAAGTTTTATATTTATTACTAATTATTAAAACGTTTTCTATACGATTAAGTATTTTTATTTTTACTTGCAGGCTTGTGAAAGATCTTCACAAAGACATTTTTAAATCTCCACCTGTTAAAGCAGCCTTTGAAGCAGCTTTAGCTTTCAGAAGCAACAATTATGTCAAATTCTTTAAACTCATGGAAAAAGGAACATATTTGGATTGTTGTATCTTGCACAGGTATATTAATGAAGCTCGTGTTCAAGCAATGCAATTGATAATACGGGCTTATTCTGTCCCAAATAATCCAACATCGGTAAGCTTTGAATGCACTTTATTTGTATTATGCAATAAATTTTAATGATTTTATTATGAATAATATATGATAAGAATAACAATAAAGTTTATTACTTTAAGTCCCTGTGTTATAAAAAAAATACTGAAAATATTTTTTTATAGTTACCTTTGACTTGCTTGGTTAAAGATTTGAAATTTGAAAGCACCATTGATGCAGCCAATTTTTGTAAATGGCATGGGTTGACCACTGATGAAACTTATGTTACAATACAAAGACAAACTTTTCAAAAGCCATCTTCAGTGTATCCCATAGCTAGGGCCACATCACTGGTTGGAAGTAAATTACGAAAAACTTATAGTGAGGTATTTCTTTTTTTTTTTGCATTTATTTTATTTCAGAATTATTTTATTATAGGGTATGTTTCCAGATGAATTTTTCCTCCATTTTAATTCTGCTTTTAGATTAATATATTTTGATATTATAAGAAAATATTTAGTATCTTTCTGTATTTTAACTATTTTTATACTTTTCATGAAGCACGATATTAAAAATACAAATTTAATTAAAAATTGTGGTAAAATCCTAGGAGAGCCCACACCCTTGGCGACAAACCAAAAAAAGCGCCAAACCAGAACAAGATAGTGCCAAGCGAAACCGACAATGGCGGCAAGTGAATACAGAGAGATAAGGTGGATGCGTAATGAAAATATATGTAAACAACACAGAAATTAAGCATTTAAGATAAAAAAAAATTAAAAAACAGCACTTACTTTCTTACTGTGCTGATCTTTTCCGATATACAGCATAGCAACAGATTTTAAAAAAGTCTTGAAGGTCTCATCGCTAAGTGAATGATCGTGTGAGTGCCGCCATTTTTATTCTGCGAGGTAATGGTCGAGCATACCTTCGGCGTGGCTGGTGCAATTTCGAAGAAAGCGTTTTATTTTCGACCATGTTACATCATGCCGACCGTTACATTTAGGACATTCATAACTCTAAGTAATCAGTCCTTCCTTCATACACTATTCAATCAATTTTTTCTAACCTTTCGCATTCAACAAAGTAAAAAAATTCTATAAGATATACATTCCTTCACACACGCAACCATTCCAGCCTGGTTAGCCAAAACAAAATGAAATTCGAAATGCCCACCGATAAAATACGAAATTTCCAGAAACAGTTATGTTTACCATATCTAGTGTATCAAAGTAGGGTTACCAAGATGGCACAATTATCGCCAACCCAAAATAATTCGCGCCAAGGGTGTGGGCTCTCCTAGGACTGAACCTAAATATAAATGAATATTAACAAATAAATCATATATATATAAATAAAAAAAACATGCATTAACTTTTATTTATAAAAAGTTGCAAAAGAAAATTTTTTCTGATGCATTGTGTTATATGTATATAAATAAAATACACAAATTTGTTTGTCATTGTACAAAATTATCATAGTTATTAAAAATAATGAAGCTTAGTAGCTGAATGGTAGTGTATCATGCTTTCAAGCCTCAGGTTTATGGTTCAAATCCCAGGCTGGGAAAGGTTCACTCAGCCTTTCATCTCTTCAGTGGGTCGATAAATGAGTATCAAGCTTGCTTGGGAACTAAACACTGGGGGTTTGGTGTCAGACTGACAGTCTGACCAGAACATCTGCACATGCACCTCAGTGCCCAAGGTCACGAAAACTGAGTTGGGCACAGTAGGCCTTGGCCCTCATGGGCTGTTGCATCACTGAGTTTAGTTTAGTATTAAAAATAATAAAAGTAATTAATTATTAAAAAAGTGTTTTTATAAGGGTTTATATATATGTATATTAATTTTTTTTACTATGAGAAAAAAAAATATGGAATTGTATTAATAAAATAGTTTTAAAAAAGTAAATTTATTATTTATTTTTGTTTTTCTTTCAATTTTAAATATTCAATATTGATATTCACGTTATAGAGCGTAAAGTGATTTTTGTTCCTTGTGTAAATAATCACACTAATTTTTAATGATAAGAAAAGGCAGCTAAACATTTACTTTTGTTATGGAACAAAAGCCTTGTTAATTTATTAAGGGAAAGTGTTTGTGATTAATAGGACTTGCCAATTTTTTTCCGTCAACGTAGTCTATACCAGGGGTTGGCAACCTATGGCATGTGTGCCACATGGGGCATGCAGTACTATACTCAGTGGCACACTGCACTACTTTACAAATTTGTTAATTTTTGAGTGGATGGAAGTTGACAAATTTGTAATGGATCTCTCTCTCTCTCTTATTTGACAAACATTTTCAAAATCATGGACATTTACAGAATTATGAAATAATCTGAAAGATTACTCTAAAGATAAATTTACAGCTATTTTGTAAATTATTAAATGTCATTGCTGGAGAGATTGAATTGTTTGAAGAGAGAAAATATCATGTACTCTGCTTTCCGCTTTTGATTCTACATGTATAAGTAATACATCTTTTACCATATGAAAAATGTTTTGAATCCTCAAAGAGAAATTGTTTAACAACTGAATGCTTAGAATCGTATCAAATTGAAGATAAAAAAATTATACCCCTGACTTTGTGTTATGAAAGTAGAGCAGTGCAAGCATTAGGTTTGCATTAAAATTTATATTTATCTTTTTATTTAAATATATTGAAGGGAAATATTTATATTTTATGTTGTCTATTTCTTATTTTAATAAATATGTTTAAAAATACATAGCATATGTATAATTTTGATTATTTAACTTTTTTTGAAGAAATGGTTATATTTTTATGCTGTTTATTTTTATGTTAAGAAATATCATTAAACAATAAAAAATTAATATATAATAAAACTGTAAATCTATATTATTAACCTCTATTCTCGACATCTGCATGGATTATTGTGGGAATCAAATTATTCCAAAAATATCCTACTGTGTGGCACGTTGAATCATATTGGTAGATTGGTTTGGCACATAACAGCTAAAATGTTGACAACCCCTGGTCTATATATCCCCCTCCCCCCAATCAACATAGATGATCATTTTCACATGTTATGTTGTATCAAAAAAAATAATTCAACAAATATTTTTTTAAAAAATATTAGTGATTTTTATCAATATCTGTCTCTGTCTTGCTTTGTTTTCTTCCATTTGAGTTATTTTGCTTCTGATTTCTTGAAATAATTTTGTATTACTTGATGTTTTTAATCAGTTCTAAATACATGTAATTCTAATATTCTTCAAAATTATTTTGGATAAATTTTTGTTATTACATTATTTTAAATATTTTAAATTAATTTTATTTGAAGATTTATTTAATTTTGTGTATTTGAATATGTATTTTAAAAATCAATACTAAAATTTATATTTATTATTTAATAATGTATCTCATATGGGAGTTTATATTTCTTCAATTAATTTTAGTAATTAAAAATGACAAATTTTTAAAAAATCCATCAGATTTTTTTTTGTGTAATTAAGTTTAAAAAAATATTTTTATAGGTAATTTGTGAATGTTAAATGGGAAGAAATGAAGGACTAAAAAGGGAGAGATTGTTAGAATATTATGCTTAGTACATTAAAAATGTATTTACATTAAATTATTGTGTTCTTGACTTTTAGATTATAAATAATGGCCCTTTACAACAAAATCCACTGGAGTGGTATCAACCACATAACAGCTTCAATGATGAAGGGATACTATTAAATAAATTTATCCCTTGTTTTGAAACAGAAGGTATGTTGATCGGCCTTTTATTGAATTTTAATATAAGATAAAAAATCTTTATTAACATTATTTTAATTAAATTGCTAAATTGTTTTAAGAATTTTATCATATATTAAAAAAAAATCAATTGATATATATCATATATGGACAGTCTTTTTAAGTGTTTCAACTCAATTTTATTTATTTTTATAGTATTTATAGTTTTGTTAATTTTTATAACTATACAAATTTTTTTGTGTGGTATTAATGAAAAAATTAAGTCAAACTTTTTTGTGTTATTTCTTTTTTTTAAATTTCAGAAGTGGATGAAAAAGAAGATCAAGAAATGGATGTCGAGCAAATTGAGGCAGCTTCAGTTATTTCAGAACCTAGTGCAATTTCTCTTAAACCAAAGAAATTGGAATCAGTTAAATTGGAAAACAAAACTATTTTCAATACTTTAATAGAAAAACCTAGTAAAGATGAATCATTTAATTCCCAAAATGACAAAAGCACTTTGTTTGGCATCTTAAAGGAAAATAGTAATACATCAAGTAATATTGCCTCAGAAGATACAAAATTTGTTAGCTCCAAGGAAATGTCTGCCACAAGGATTTCTACAAGCTCTTTTTTTCCAAAGAGTTCACCTTTAACAAAAAACTCATTTAATTCCAATAAATCTTTTATGTCTTTTGAAAAAAAGAAAAATGATTTCCAATCTAGTGAAAGTTTCTTCAAAAAGTCACTTGAACAATCTGATTCTAAAATCTCTATTCCTGCTCCAGTTTCAGCATCTACTTTTTCTTTTAAATCTCCACCTGAGCATTCCTCTAGTTTCCAAAAAGGAAGAAAAAATTCAATTTTGCATTCATCTGATGATTTCAATGTTTCTTCAGCTGATATTTCTGCTTCTAAGGTAATGTTTTTCACTTTTTCTGTGATTAATTATTTTTGAAGTTTTTAAATTATAGATTTGCACAAGATCATTTAATAAATTTTTTATATAATTTGATTTGTTAATGTATGGGTTAAAATTGTTTATTTTTTGAGTTGAATTTTTTGGTTAACTATCCATTTCATAGCTAAATATAATTTATATGTTTTTCACAATCTTAAATTATAAAATTGAGGTAAGTAGCTTGACAAACTGTAAATTAGTATTTAACATTGTGACCAACAGTTTGATGTTATTTGATTCTTGGTTATTAATTTATAAATGATTTTTTTTTCTATCTTTGTGGAAGCTTACATTTTTCATATTAAGTTTTAAATGCATTTTGTGTTTATTGGGGAACTTTATTTGAAAATCTATCAGTGGGGTGCCTGATCAAATTATTTATTAGATAGCAAAGTTATCACAAATATTTTCATTTTTTGTTTTGTTTCTAGAAAAGTAAATTCTTAAAGTAATGAAAATTTTCATTTATTAAGTATGTGTAATTTTACTATGTGATTAAATTGAGTGCCAGTTTCTCAGTGATTAAAATTGTTAATTTCATGGTGTGTAACTTTTGGTTTAAGGAACTATATATGGAACAAGTTTGAGTTTTCATTCCAATAAAAGATATATGTAAGGAAAATAAAGGACTGCTTTGCCTTAAATTAAAAGAACCTTGAAGTCCTCATGGGATTCAGTGTTGAAATTAGAAGAATATAGTTCTGGCTATGATGTTACTTATCCATAGTTTTAAATTATGAAATCTGTTTCTCTAGTTACCAGAGAGAGAGCTGGGTGGCATGGTTGGTTTGTTGCTGGCCTTCTGCACCCAAGGTTGCGGGCTTGACCCCACCCCAAGTTGGTGGATTTTTATGATGCAGAAAATTGACAGCAGCCATGTCATATGATTATACGGCATGTAAAAGATCCCTAGTGTGTCTGTTTGGCTTGGGTGCTCTCACTAAAATTAAATCCTAGTGCAGGTTCGTATCGTCAGAGCTCGGGTGCCTCACTGTGGGGAGGAAGCTGGGCATTAAAATTACTTGCGGCAACTGGTATCGCCTATATGGTGCCATGCTAAAGAGTGATACCAGCTCCTGGGGAATGTACTAGGTCTGCAAAGTTAAAAAATACCAATTTGCAGCCCTATTAGAAGAGCTTCTCTAGTTCACCACCACACCACATCTCTAGTACACCATAGCTCTGGAATTAAAATATTTTAAAACAGTCAACCAGTTTTAGATGTGCATATCAGGCTTCCTAATCCTTATAGTGTTTCCTTTTTCTTGTGGTTTGAAAAAAAATTCATTTTTGAATTTCTCTAGAGTTTCCTGTATATTTTTATGTATCTTTAATGTTTGTATTGGCAGTCATTTTTTATGAGTAATGTTCTTTATTACACATGTATTTTTAATGTTCATTATTGATTTAATTATTAATCCTTGTTCCAATTAAGGATTCCTTTTTTAAGAATGAGATGTGTCTCATATTAACTATTTACTTTATACAAATGTAACCTTTGAAAACTGCATTAAAATGTATAAAATGTGTCCCTTTGCAAAGTTTATGATATTTGAAAATGGTTGCCTAACTATTGATGTGTGTTCAATAGTTCACAAATATAATGACAAATTCCAAATTCATATTGTAAAATATGAATTTCAACATTTTTAGAAGAATTATTGGAATTGGTGAAATGAGGGCATAATTTAACATTATGAAATAAAGTAAGAATTATATCATTCCTAAAAAAAGACTTTTTGTGAGAATTAAATTCTTCTGAAAAAAAAAAACCTTTTTCATATCACCAAAAAAAGATGCAATACTGCTTGTTCACTTTGCTGTTTTTGTATCTTTTGCCATATGAACTCGGAAAGTTTATAATGAAATTGGATCTCACATAAAGGGATTAAGTTTTAGTTATATTCAAGAAGTTTGTCCTTTTATGCGCTAATCTTAGAAGAAATGAAATCACAATTGACCTTACAAACCCACATACTTGTCATCATTAAAATATGAATCATTTACAATTTGTTTTCTTCAAACCAACTGTTTTTTATAGCTGATCTTCTAATACAATGTGCTCCATTCTTCGATTGTATTCTCAAATAAATTTATCAATTGAATCCTTCATGTTCAAGAGCTTATAACTTTTGTATACTAGACACTCCATATTATTCAAAATCAAACCTTTGGCAATGCATCATTGTATCACTGAAATTTTTTCTCTTAATTCCAAAAATTATATAAAAGAACATAAATTAAACTTTTTGGTCATACCGTTTTGGAAAATTAATCAAAGGCAAACTCAAGAAGGGGAAAAGGTTCTAATTGGCTTTAAAGTATGCAGTGAATATTGAAATCTTTGTTAAGTTTTTCATTAGAACAATTAAATATTTATTCTAAAGAAATCATTTGTTTTTGTTTTGCAAGCATCTCCATTTTAAATGATGATCAGGAGCCTGAGAACTTGTGACCATATTAGAACAATTCTACATTTTATTGTATCCAAGTTTAACGAAATAAACAATTTGTCTGAATTTAATCATATTTGCACCATAAAATCTTTAAAAAAAAAAAAAAAAAACACCAAAATTAACAAGTATCTTATTTTACATTTAAACTGAAAACTCTGTTTTAGCATATTTATAATCTGAAAAAGTTTTTAGGCCTAGTAATATTTATTATCTGTGTTTTATAAAATTGTTATATTTACATGTGTATAAAATAATTGTTTATAAGGAAATGGCTTTTTAAAATTTCAAACTTTTCTCTATTTCAATTTTATATTCAATATTAATGGCATTTTAGACATATTTTTATATTATGAAAAGTTGATTTTCTTTCTTTTTACTATATTCATCTAAAATTTGTTCTAAAATTTTTTCCTTTTTATTTGTATATTTTCCTTTTAAAATATGAATCATATCTTGAAAATCTGAATGAACA
This sequence comes from Trichonephila inaurata madagascariensis, assembly GCA_019973955.1. Taxonomy (NCBI): domain Eukaryota; kingdom Metazoa; phylum Arthropoda; class Arachnida; order Araneae; family Nephilidae; genus Trichonephila; species Trichonephila inaurata. The sequence goes on from BMAV01010006.1 coordinate 330,513, forward strand.
AATCCAAACTTTCTTACAGTCTTCAACATTTGGCTGTGCAATACAATAACAAGTCCATTTGGCAATACTATTTTGTATGTCATCATTCACTGCTAGTTTTATTTAATAGTTTTAGTAAATATACTTAACTCCCTCCATCTCAGGAGTTGCATATTAGAATTAAAGATGAATAACTTTATAATACAATCTTTTTATGATAATAATTAATCAAACTTATATTTAATCTCTAGGAGAAAAATTATGTACTTTTTTTTGGATGAACTTGGCAAATTTCTGTCTTGTACTTTTTTTTTGTATGTAAATAGATTTCTGTTGTTTATGTTGCAATATTGAAGGTATTATTCTGCATCCTCTTTTCATATGATAATCCTTTTTTTTTTTCTTCTAATTTCTGATGCAATGTTTTTGTATTTAATTATATGTGTTTAACTTTGTCAAAATTCTCTTGTATGTTTAGTGTGAAACTTTTGAGAAAACCAGTATTAAAAATGTTCATGAAACAACAGAAGATGAAAAGTTTGTTGAAAATGATGAGTTTTATGGGCAAGAAACGGATGAGATACAAAAGTAAGTTATGATGCCTTAATTGAATTTTTATTTTGAAATTAACAAAACTGAATCAAACTTTTATCATCTACATGTTATAATTATAAAAGTGCCTTTTTATTGTATTATTATGTACAGTTTTTTTTAAATTTAAAGAAACAAAAATCCACAAAAAGAAATGACAAAAGTTAGTTAATTGTGTGTAAATTCTAAATCTTGGCAAATTTTAGTAACTTAAAGTTTATATGATCTTGAAAACACAGTATGCATTTCATGTTCAGTCTGATCTTATTTAATTCAATACTAGAAAATTTAAAGGGTTCCATTCATTTCTGGAACTTAGTACTAATGTTATATATGTTTGTTTTCAGTATTGAGAATATTTTTATAGTCTTCAGAAGCTTTTAATAACAATTTAAATGTATGTACTTTTAACAGCTTACAGTTTAAATAATTTTAGTGATGTAATTCAGTATAACCATAATTTGCTTTATGTGATTAATATTTTTGTAGAATATTGAAATCAACTTTCACTTTTAATTATTATATTTGTATTGTTTTTTAAAATTAAGAGATTATAATGATATTGCTTAGTTAGTTCACCAAATAACTTTTCGTCTAACAATTTTTACAAATCTGTTTGGATAAATATTTTTGAAGTAAGTTTGAGGTAGTTGTAAATAATTTTATTGTGCAAAAAAGTATTTGCTATAGTTAAAGGGCACTAAAAGCATATAATTATGGTAGACTAAACAAATATTCAGCAATGGTTTGTGAAAGAGTTTTTCTATTTAAGATTTTAGATATCTTTCATTTGTTTTGTTTTTTAAAAGTATTATATGTTTTCCCAATACTTAGAGAACATTTTGAAGAGCTTTCATCTGATATTGAAGAAAGAAATAATGATATGCATACAGAAGAAAAAGACAATGAAGATTCTTCATTAGAACTAGATAGGAAAAATGAAGAAACTTTACAAAAACTAAGGTATTTTAAACTTGTTTCGCTAGGAATTTTCATTGTGTTGATTAAATATATTGATAAAGATACAAGGAAATAATGCTATATTTTATTAGACATAAAACTGGAATATATGGATCTATATTATGTATTTGTAGGTTGTAAGAAGTAGTTTCTTATAAATTATTAGTATTTTTTTTAAATGTTTGTTGCAGTGTGTTAGATCATAAGTTTTGAATATTTTGTATTTACTTGTAAATTATATAATACAATTAAAAATTCAATAAATCAGATAAAGTGTTTACATAAGAAAATTAAAAATGAGCTTTAAAACTGAATTTCAGGGAACAGAAGATGAATGAAATAGTAGTGAATGTATCAGATGAAGTTTATACTGAATGCATTGGAAGTTTATCAACTGAAATTTCTGAAGTAATATTTAATGAAGAATGGGATAAAAAAGTAGAATGGGAAAACAATTTAGAAAACATTAGATTGTTCCTTTCTAAAAAAGCTATTTACAAGTTAGTATATTTTGTTTCTAATTTTTTCTTTGTCTAGAAATGGTCAAACTAAATAAAATGAAATCAAACTCCTATTTAATGAAACTCAAACTAATTAAACTAATTCGAACTCTTAGGTGGAAACTATTTTGTGAGCGTCGTAAACAACGCAGAATGCATCAAAATACTGAACCAATATCTCCATGGTTACCAATGTTGGCAAACACTGAATATGTCACTTCTGGTGCTAGTAGTCCTTTTTCAGTGTATAAAAAACATTGTTCTCTTTCTCGTTTAACAGGTTAGCTTTCATAATTATTTGTTTGAAATTTTGTGATATATTTATTAAACTGATTGTTAAGTTGAAGCATCAGATTTCATCTCATGTTGAAATATTTTCATTATGTTCAGAAGGTAATGAATTTTTCGTTAGTGAAATTGAATATGTTATTTTTCTTAATTGAAAAGGAATATTCTTTTTTATAAATTCTTTCTTTTTCATGTTGAAATATTTAAAAAAGAAATTTTGCTTAATCTTTTGAAATAAGAGTATTTTATATATTTTACATAAGTATGCTTTTTATATCAGGATTTTTGTTTTTGAAATGTTTTTTAAGATATTTATTCTCAAGTCTAATATCACAAGTAAGTATAAAAAATTCTTTGAAATCAAAATAAGCTTTTTGTTACGAGTAGAAACATGTCATAATCAAAAGATTTGCTATTCTTATTTAATAATATAAAGAATTGTAGTAAATTGTTACATTTATAATACAGAAGCAAAATTGTAAACTTGATAAATTTATAGCTTTCTAGAGAGGGAAAAATTAAGTGAATAGGGAATAAAAGTGAATGTTGTTTCAGTGTCAAAATGTGTGAATATTTAGAAACAGAATGATATAATAAATAAAAGGAATATACTAAGCAAAGTTTGGTAGAAAGCACATCTTCTATTATTCAGAAAAAAAAAGTATCCCCTTACCTTGTGTTTAAATATTATATTGATAAATTTTAAAACATTTGTTTTGAAAAATATATAATAAATATTAATGAAAAGTTTAAATTAAAAATTTCTGAATATAGTTAATCTCTTAGTTGTAAAATTTTATCTCATTATGGCCATTTTGTTATGCTCAGGATTATTTCTTAATTATATCAGTTTAACTAAATAATTTTTACCAATCTTTTAGTTTATTGATTAATTATAAAATTTTAATGGGAAGCTTTATGAAACTGTATTTCTATGAATTTTTTTGAAACTTTATTATTATTTATTTTTAAAATAATTTTCTTGATATTTTTTTGTGGAATAAATATTCATATTAACCTCAGAAAAGATTCTGAACAAAAATTACTCAGTTAATATTAAATATTTAATATATTAGAATAAGAGTTTCTCAGTACATCCAATTTATCTGAATTTAATGTATATTTATTTAGATTCTAAACTGAAGCAGAGAGAAAGAAGACCTGGTTGGGATTCATTAGCAGCTTCAGATTTTGAATTGTTGAACAATCTATCAATATTTCCACTAGGCTATCTTAAAACGATTGGAATCAACAGATTTTTTAAACTTTGTATTGTTTTTGTGACTTATTCCGATTTTGATATGTCTACTTTTATTGAATGGATGTGTAATAAGTTCAAGCTATCTGCATTATCTGTAAATTCTAATGAAAAGGTAAGAAAATATGATCATGAATATTTACTTTTATTTATAATTGTAAATTATTATAAGTTATCATTTATATTAATAGTTATAATTAAAAATTTTTTTTTTGAAATTTAGTGTTATATTTTATTTAAAATAGATAATTGCTTTTTTTTGTTTTGATTCTTTGTTTAAATATTTATTTTTTGAACTATTGAAGCATTAAATTTTAAACATGTCTATCATCATGTAAATATGATAGAAATGCAAAATAAATGGCAATTATTTTTAAAATTTTATGGTAAAAGGAGGAATTTTAATTAATGAGTATATTTTATAGCTTTTGACTTTTAAAATAATAACTCAGCGACCTTGAAATGACAATTATGAAGATATGTTTTAGAATGTTTGTGAAAAATATTTAAGAAAAATAAAATTTTATTAAAACTATCAATGAAACTTCTAAAGTATTTTCTTTTCATTTTGTGCAATAGAAATTAAATTAATTTTTTTCTTTTGTAAAACCACTTTATACTATCATTTAATTTTAAATAACTATTAACTTAAATATATATATATATATATATATATATATATACATACAGAAATATTGTTATTAATTATATACAACGTAATAAATTTCTTGTGTCAAAAAAAAAAATCAGACATTATAAATAACTATAAACATTTTACTAAATATTGCTTAAATCAAAAATACCCAATTAATTTTATTATTAGTTATATAAATAAAGCTATTCAAAATAGTTAGGATTAAAATTCTGAGATTGATAATAGTTTATTACTATAAACTTAAATATTTTACTGTTATAGTTATCTCCATAATCTAATAGATTAGAAATTACTTACTATTATTTTATTCATATTTACTCTGGTGTTATTATAGTTATGCTATAATATGCAACTCTTATTAATTTTTATTTCCATTCTTTCTATTCTTTTGTTAAGTGCTACATTTCAGCCATTCTTTTGATTTAAATCTGTATTAGGGTATAGAATCTGGACAACAAATTAATGTTTGCACTCAGATTTAGCACGGGCTTTGCATTTGTAAGTGCAATTTTTAGGTAAGTTACCTCTATCTTGTAATGGATTTAGATATTCCTATCCATTATTTCCTATTGGTTTTTGCTCAGTGTTATTTACAAAAAAAGGAGGAAGGTTGGCTGGCCAAAAAACATGTTCAACCCCACTTTTATATAAATTATTTTTTATATAATAGCTGTCCTAAGTCAGTAATGCTCATAACACTGCAGCATCCATTTTATATTTATAATCTCGATTACTCTTTTGTCCTTCATTGTGTGATTTTCCTGCTGTCTATGTGTTTGTCGAATGTTATTGTTTGGATGTTATCTCTTGTTTGTAGAGAATTGGCCTATATATATATATTGCCTGCTTTACCATTTAGCTTGAAATCAGATAAAATCTGCTTACATAAATCAGTATAATTTTTTTTAACATTAGAAAATTTATATGTATTTGAAATTTCTGATGATTATTTTGAATATTTTTGTTTTTTATTAAAATACTCTAGAAGAGAAAGATGTTAAAATTTTAAAAATGGATGATTTGAAACTTTGGTTGTAAAAAAGATGAATGCTGTATGCAGTATTTATAAACAGAGTAGACTGTTTCTTGTGGTGATGTAAACATATACACTATCTACCAAGAAATGATTGGACACCTGAGATAGAAAAGGATGCTTATTTACCATCAGTAATTGGTGGAGCTTCCACCAATGGCAATTATGCAGTGGTGATTTTCCAAGACATAGATTCTACTAATTATTATTCTAAAACAATCAGTATTTTCTCTCATTCATTTTTGAGAAGTTCATTTTACTCACTGATTTTTGATTTGCAGGAGCACTCCTTCAATTAAGGTTTTAAATTGTCTTATATATTCTTGATATGGTCTAGGCCTGGGCTTTGAGTCATGCATTTTAATTGCTGAACCCCACTGTCACCATCCTTCCAAGCCATAGTGGACCTTGCAGAATGAAAACAAGTGTTGTACTGGAAGCAACAATGGCTTATCTTGTAAAATTGCCATCACATAAGAAGCCCATGGTCATCCAGAATGATGCAGATTGTCTTGGCGAAGAGAATACATGTTATTGCAACCAAGTCTCCAGGCTATACCAAGAGAAAAATATCTTTAACATAACACTATCTCTGTCAAACTCCATTATTTGTACACAACATTCCAGCTGGAGGTGTTCTCCAGGCAGATGCCAAACTTGAATCCGACCATCCAATTTAAAAAAGATGAAACTTGATTTTTTGCTTCAGAGAATCTTTTTATTGTTCTACTGTCCACTGTTTTCTAAGCTTTACATCATGTTAGCCCATCTGTGCTATTATATTTTGTGATTAAAGGCTTGTGGGTGACTAATAACCATGTTAACTGCATAAATATGTGATTCGTTACTGATAGTGTTCACTGAAGCAATAACTACAAATGCTTGTTGAAATTACTGATGTGGATCATTGATAGACTGCAGTTCTTACATATAGTTCTGAATGGCACTCTTTATAGTTTTGAATACCATATTTCGTGGTCTTCCAAATCAAGCCTCATGGAAGTATTCAACACTCACCTTTCACTTGTGAATCCTTTAAGCTACTGTAGCTCTTTGTTAATGTTACATAAGTTTCAACCATTTTTACAATAGCTGATGATTGCACTTTTCGAAATTGGTGAGCTCTGAATAGCATGTCTTCATGCATGTAAATGACTGCAGCATTGTTTCCCACACAGTATATAATGGCAACAAGCATGATGTATTGGAAGACAGCAGATTACCTTATTTGCTTAATTATCAATTTCTTGGTAAATAGTGTGGGTGCTTATATATATACATATCTGCCAACTTTTATGCTTTATGCTTAAAGAAGTTCTTTTAAGCCTTTCATTATACTTTTATGCTTTAATCTTTAATTTATAACCATTTTCACAAAATTTCTATGACTCACCGATTATATTCTCTCAAGCAGCTCTTATTTATTGTTTTCTACTCACAACGACTAGAAAATGAGTAAATGAAAACCATGGAACTTTATTCAGTAAATCTTAAATATCATATCTTGCTTTCATATCATATTTTGCTCGCCATTTATTCCTAATTGATTCACAGGTATGGCTTAAGTGAAGTCTTATTTTTCTTCCTATGCAGCAACTTTTTAGAATTCAACTCCTCTTGTGCTTTGCAAGTGTTCATATTCCTTATGCATCATATTGTCGTACCATTAGTTTTTGTCCATTGATCTGCTTATCATGATATCTAGTAAAGGCAAAATATACCTTCAAACATAGTAAGAATATTATAAAAAGGAACCCAATTGTGTGTGTGTGTTATCCCAAAAGGGATAAAATATGTAATTCGTGACATATGTTGTATTGACATATGCACACTTGTCACATTAGTGGATACATTTCCTGTCATGAGAAAACTCTAAAGCACATTTTAAATGATAAATCAAATAGTATTTATTCAAAATTGTGTTATTTCAAGGAGGATATCAAGTCAAATGTAAACAGAGCTGAAGTACTGTTTACATTTTTCCTTGTAGAACATGTTTTTTCCTAATTGCAGCTGATCATGTCAGTCCTCTTATTTGGAAAATATTTCCTAAGTCTGGCATTACTAAGCAGTGGGAATGTGCAAGGACTAAAACATTTGTTGTGATTACCTAGCAAGCTTCTTATCAGAAAAAGTGTATGATTGCATTCATGCAACTAGGTCCTTTAACAACAGTATCTTATTGCAACAATGATACAAACTATAGGAATTATATCATGTGGTCACACTTACTTTGATCCTGAAAAAGGTTTAATTGAAAGTGTCCTTTTTACAATTCCGAATTTAGTTGAGTATTCCACAGAAAAAAATATTAGCCAACTCATTATTGATGAATTTTAAAAATGTTGGTTACCTTATGTGAAATTTAGTTTGATTTATAGTAAATAATGTTACTGTAATGCAATGGAAAAAGTAGAGTTGTATTACCTGTTTTAAAGCAAAAAAGAAGAAGAAATATATGTGGGTTGCTTGTGTCATTACTAAACTTGCAATCAGAAAAGTATATTGCCTCTTGACTTTTAAATGTTAAGATGTTCATAGATGTATTCTATTTACAAAAAAGTGCTGAAAGGAAACAGGCATTACAAAGCATTCAAAGTTTGCAGAATAAAGAAGCCAACATGATTATATATATAAACTTTGTAGGTAGGAACTGTTTATAATCATAGAAACTAAGATACCTGCATTTATTAAAGAGTCTATTTTGTGTATTCTTTTAGCTAACTGTAGTAAAGAAGTTAACATATATATATATATATATATATATATATATATATATATATATATATA
>BMAV01010006.1:346483-385859 GCA_019973955.1 Trichonephila inaurata madagascariensis
AAAAAGGCCAGCATTAGCGTCCAGAAAAGGAATAGTGTTCCACCATGGTAACGCTCAACCACATACTGCAATGGTGACACAACAAAAACTGAATACGTTAGGATGGGAAGTCCTTGGTTATCCACCGTATTTACCTGACATTGCACCATCTGATTATTACCTTTTCAGATCTCTGCAAAATTATCTAACGGAAAAAAATTCAAGTCTTTTGGAAGTGTTTCTAAGGCAGTTGCTGACTATTTTAACTCCACCGACGAGAACTTCTACAAAATAGGAATTTATATGTTACTGAAAGATGGCAACAAGTTGTAACAAACAATGGAGCATATATAATTAATTAATATTAAACACATATTTTTATAAATGCATTCAAATGTTTTCTTTAAAATACGACAGAACTTTCCCTCCAACCCGATACATTACTATTTGATTTGCTGTAGACAGAATTACTCTGCATTATTTATTGTAAAAATGTTGTATAACTCCAAACTTTTTACTATTTTACAAAAAGTTGAATATTTTGTCACATTAGTATTAATAATTTTGAAATATTTATATTTTAAAATGTAATTTATTAATTTATAGATTGTTTATAATTACAGATTTACAAGAGTGCTTTGAACAAGCTTCATGCTGTGTTTGAAAGCAAAACTTTGCTACCATCTTTCCCATTATTTACTTTTCTGTTACCATCAACAGAAAAATATGACATTGTTAATGAGCTGTCTTCCTACTTAGATAATAAATTATATCCCAAAAATATCTTCTCTTCTCTGAGAATGAATCAACTACCAATTGCTTCTTTTATAAATAATTCAGATGAAGTGAGTTAAAATTTATTACTTTTTTTCAAAATCATGTGTATAGAATAAATGTGTTAAATTTTGTTAACTCTTTTCTTTTGAGTGTTATGTTTATTAGATTATTTTTGCATAATTATTTATTAAGTAAATCAATTTATATTAATTTTTCTGCAAATTTAGAAGCAGAGAAGTGAATACAAATATATCCTAATATAACATTTAAAAAAAAATGTTAATACATTGCTTTGTTTTGTATCATTTTTTAAAATTTTTATTAAGGACTGTTCATGATAAATCTAATAGTAAAGTGTTTTCATATCTAGAATATCCTTGTCTTTTTCTTAAAGTTTGCTTGACTGTTAGGTATTTTTTAATTTTTCAATATAATGCTGTAATTTGTATGAGAGAAGATGACAAAACTATTGTTTTTGTTTTATTAATTTTTTTACCTTGATACCTGTCATCTTATTTATATTTAAAAAATCCTTACTGATTTATTGTTTTAAGCCATATTAAGTTAGAAAGCATGTATTTTTTTTGTTAAATTATATTTATAGTGCAGTTATTTATTAAAAACTATCTTCAATTGTTATGTTTGTTTTTTTAACAGATTTTTGCATTTTCTCTTTGATATAATAATAAAAATTCAAATATATTAACAAAAAAAAAAAAAGATACATTTTTTGTTATCCCTTACAACAATTTGTATGAAGTATGTTTTACTTATATATATTTTCAAACTAAGTTTCAAAGGTTTGATAGTTTTGCAATAGATTATTATTAAAATTTTCAAATTGACACAATATTAATTGTATATAACTTGTGAATATGTATTTTTTTTAAGGAAGTATAGTTTCTTGGAAAAAAGAGTAATTTTTTTTTTGTTCTTAACAGATTTTATGTGCAGTGAAATGGTTAATTGAAAATCAAGAAAATGTTCCTGCAGTTCTAAGCTGTAGTTTTTGTAACTACTTAGAAGACTCTTTTGCATCTATTTTTAATACCTTATTATGGAAAATATCTTTGCAAGAATATAAGCCTCTTTTACAGGTAAAATTGTGTGTCACTCATATGTGTAATGAAAGGATTCTTGTTTCAGGAATCAAATATTAATAGGGTTACAATCATTTACAAAGTGATTAAGAAAGCCTAGTTTAGTTGCCTGTTTTATTTTTAAAATCACAATGAAATTTGGATATTACAACACGAACAGATAAGTGCCCCACATCCAAGTTACTACAGATGGAGCAACAAACTTTATTTCCAGCCAAACATTCTGAGTAATTGGTAGAGAATTGGTTTGTTGTCATTCATTGACATCATTCTAGGGAAAGATCAGACATGCAGTAGTTAAAAGTATAGTTGATAAAAAAGGTTTTGGGGGTTTATTAAGTATTGTTACGAATCCAGGTCCAAAAATGATTTGATGTAAAATAAAGGTTGAGTAAATTAATATGTGCAAAAAATAGTTTTTATAAAGAATTGTAAAGTTTTTAGAAATAGAATGAAAAGTATGATTTAATAATGTTGAGTTACAACTGTTTTCTACTGGACCTTTATTTTGATGTCATGTTATATGTGAATTGGTATAATTTGAGGGGCTAATTTTTTTGCTAAATTCAGATAATTTTCTAGCTTCAGGAAATGCATATTGATTTAGTTATTTCTTTAAAATGTTTTTTCTCTCTTTTTTTTTAATATGGTTGTTCATAGAATTAAAAATGCGGTTTTGTTATTTTAAAGCAATTTTCAAAACAAATATTTCTTTTGGGAGAAGGTCTTTATAATTCAATTTTTTGACAATTTTTTCGTTTTTAAGAATTTTGCAAGAATACTTGAATTTTTTAGTGTATTCATAATATCATTTTTAGTTCATAAATTTGCTGACATTACATGTTTTTAGATATTTGTTTTTATTAAAATTAAACATTTTTTAAACTTTATTAAAAATTTTGTCATTTTTAGCAATTTTTTTTTCCACATTACTTTCTGGATTCTAATAATGATTTGTTGTACAGATAATATCTATTCATTTATTTTATTTAATAGAATTTTAAAAACTTAGAAAAATGTAGTAATTTTTTGAAATATTTCTCATATTTTATAGATTTATTAATTAGAAAAAAAATTCTTTGTTTCCAAAGAAACTTATTTTTTGAGTAATTTAAACAATTTCTGTTTACCTAGATGCCTCAACAAATAATCACATTTTATAACAAAATGCTTGAGTGTAGAGCAAATCTTCTTTGTTCTGATTTTCTGATGAGAGTTTCTGAATGGTGGCCTCCCAATGAACTTTATATGCTTAAACCTGGTAAGTAACAAGTAATATAAAATTTTCTTGAAAGTCAATTCTTACTTTGAGTGGAAGAATAGAAAGCATTTTATTATTTTATTAACGATTAAAAATTTGAATTAGATATATATCTGTATATATATATATATATAATATAGGGAGAGAGTGAACTAATAGTAGGAATTGAAAAAAGAGCAAGATTTGTCTGCATTGTTGTAACAATGCGCACTCGATTTGGCTGAAAAACAGGTTTTTGATGCCAACTTTTGTGTTTGTTTTAAATATTACATTGTTACAATAATAGAGATAATTCTAAGTTGGCATCAAAAACCGGCAATTAATTAAATTAAATTAATTAATATTTGAAAAAACTGTATTGTGATCCACTACAAGTTTAAAAAAATTTATTTGAACTTGATTGAATGAATGGAAAATATTTTATTAACAATTGAAAATTTGAACAAGATAAATGCATAAATAAATAAATATATTGAGAGAGTGAGCTAATAGTAGGAATTGAAAAATGTGTGGTTAGTGTGTTTATATTAATATCACAAAGATTAAGGTAATTTTAATCAATTATTTAAAACTCTTGATAGTTTTACAAATTTTAATAAATATCTGAAAATCATAGACCTTATTATTTTATATGTGAAGGTCAAGTATATGTATCTGTTGAAATTTTAGAGAAAACAAATATATGTAGGCCCACCTATCTTATGAACCACTGAATGTAGACACATGTCAAAAATTCTAAAAGAAAGCAAATGCTCCAAATAATTCATTTTAACCTTTTTAATTCTGAAATTATATTGATTTAAAATGCCCCTAAATTAGTGATTGGTCTTTTCATGTGATGCCATCTGTTCAGACTCTGAATGATGTTTTGCTCATTTTTAAAACTGCCTTTAAAACTCCATACTAAAGTCACACAATTAATAATTTAGTAATTAGGTAGACCATTCATTTTGCCTGGAAACGGTGTATATATTACAAAATAATTTATTTGTGATTTATTTTTAAAATAGTCAATTTTGGTGTGTTTTCACTGCCAGAATATTTGAACCACTGTGCATTTATTTTTATATGATCAACTTAGCTTATGCCCAAAGAAATGCATAGTTTTCTCTCTTTCACTGAGTGAATTTAAAAAATCATATTCCCAACACTTACATTTCTTAGGATTTTGTGAAGATTTGGATGGTGAAATTAAATATTTTCTATTCTATTCTGAACAAATTTGCTGCAATTCAAAAAACTTTTTTTTCTTGAAAGTTATTTTTCTTTTAGAGGAATGTGTAAGTGAAGTACTTTCTGTTTTTATATTTTGTTTTGATATTCTTTATAAAGTTATGACACAATATTTCATTTTCTGTATTATTTTGTGAATTCATGTAATGCAATTTTTTCTTTTATTTTCTCCATTATTTTTTCCCTTTAATCTCATCATATAACATCAAATCAAATTGTTTCGTTAAACCACTGAATTAACAGTTTTATTTTTAATACTGGCTTCTGTTACATTGTGACATTTTGTTTTTCTGTTCTTCCCATATTGTGTGCCAAAAAATATTGATTTGTAATCCAATTATTATTTGTTTTGATTTTAATAATCATTCATTGATTTTTAAAGAAGTAAAGTATTTCTTTTTCTTTTTATGTAATTTTGTATTCTAATCAAAATCTAAATTTTCATTGTACCCTCCGATCCCCCAGGAGCCCTAAAATTTCTCTCTTTTTATTTAGGAGAGAATGTTGGGCTTCTCTCTGTCAGGAAATGATTCATTATTCAAGATAGTTCATGCAGTGCTGGACCACACAGCTAGTGTATATAATAGCATATACATTTTTTTTTCAAAGAATATTTTTCTTGATAATATATAGTGTTTTTAGGAAATTACTTTTGGCTCACACTTTTAATCGATGTCTTAAATGTTGCAAGTATTACAGAGCAGCAATAAAAAAAAATCAACGTTTTTTAAGAATATACTTATTGATGATTTCTTATTCAGTTGGTGTGATGTTTTTAACTAATGGTAAATTAGTACGATTACAGTTAATTTTTAAAAAATTTTTATTGCATAATTTTGGTTAAAAGAACATTTTTAACACTTCCTATTTTTGATATAATTGTAACTTTTTTAAAAAAAGCTTAATGTTTAAAGTTGGTACATTAATTGTGATTTATTTCCTTTTAAATCTCATTTATGTATTTTCCCCTCCCATAGAATACAGATTTATAGATATAGCTTTGCAAAGAAAATGCCAAGAATTAATGAAAAGTTCCTATTTACCTGAATTTCATGGTGATCCCCTTTCTTTAAAAGATCTATGGCATTATGTGAAGCAGATTGCTGACATTGTAGATCATAATAAGGAAACACTATTCCTGTGGTAAGAAATGTTTTTAATACAAATATATTGTTTTTAAGATAAAATGTCTATTATAAAATATCAATTGTATATTTACTACATATACTTCTTTGTAAAAAAAACAACAACACTTTTTAAAGGGAAGGGTTTGCTTTTATAAAATTCATGTACAGATAATGAAACTTAAACTAAAATTTTTGACCCAAACAACAGTGTAATGTAGTTCGTTGGAAAATGACATGAGTGTGAAACAATTTGTCTTTATTGGTTGATTAAATAAAGAAAGAAACCTTTAAATGATGAAATAGCATAATAGTAATAAGCTGCACTTGAAGTTGTGTAGTAAAAGTGTCCAACATACTAGGGTTGCTGCACTAAATTCAGTTCAATACCTACTGACAATCACAGTTGTATTTCTTTTAATGGAAACTTGGCAAAAAAATTACCATGATCATGAATTTTTGAAAATGATCATGAATGTATGCTCAAAATTTCAATGGTAGTAAATACGGAAAAGATTAAGGATGATTAACTTTTTATTGAAGGGAATAAATTGTTAAATGATGTCTTTAAAGTAGTATTTAGGTTTTCTTCCAACAGAATTCAAAGCTGTAAGCCCTATCAACAGCTTGCAATTACAAATCCAGTGTTAAAATCAGTAATTGGTGACCACTCTCCTTTACACTTGGTGTGTGTGGAGGATGCATGCTTGTATGCACTGATGTAAGGAGTGATAAAGATTTAATTTCATGCTATACATTTTGCAGATATTAATTAATTATTTTGTTCAAATCTGTGATATTGAGGGTACCCAAATTTGTTACATACTATATTCTATATATGATCAATTTACAAAAGCCATGGTGACTTGCTGGCCTAGGAAGAGTATCATCAGCATGAATACTGCTCAGAGCTGTATGGGGCTTTGCATTATCTTGAACCAGGCATTATTTAAAAAATAGAATCACAGTGATGTATAATGAAATGTAATGCATCCGACTGCAGCATCTCATAAACATATCATTGAGCTCTTGAGATTATGTACTGGATAAGTAGGGATGATCTGCTATCACAGGAGATAGCGATATACACCATCACACCATTGATAATGGCTGTATGCCTTTTGTAAAATGATGGCTGATCCTTGCCAAAAATTAAGTATCATAAGATGGTGGGAGGTACATAAGAGGCTGTATCACATTGGATAATGGTCATTGATGCAATTTAGGCTTGTTGCATCCTCATATAGTTGTTTCTTGCATTAGTGCAATTTGGCCTCCCAGGCATTTTTTTATTATACTGATAATTTCTTTGCAGCAACTTTACACATATATGTTCATGTGGTGCAGGTGGTAGCTTATTGCTTGATATGACCATCTAGTTTCATACATCTCAATTATGCAACAATGTTCAAAGCTGTCGGTTGGCCATAAGGTCTTGGACAACAACATAATGGAATTACTGGTTGTGTCTTCAGTGAACTCTAAAACTGACAGTGAGGAAAGATAAACCATCCTTTACTGTTATTACTTTATACAATGCTAGTTGCGCAGTTCAAACATTCTGGCCAAAATTGCATTAATTGGCCATGAAAATTTCATCTTTGTATACTTTGTGTGAATGAATTTACATATTAAACCTAGATGATCAGATTCTTTAGAAGTTTTTTTTTTGTTGAAAAGTGTACATATTTTTTAAAACTGTATTTTAATTGCATACATTAACACATAATGATTTACGTATCATTTAAAGATTATTGGTGATCTTTTTTTCCCTCTATAAATTTTTTCATTCAAAATTTTATTATTTAATGTTGATGTTAGTGTGAGAGGTATTTTAAAAGCTGATTTTTTGGTTGATATTTTATTTCAGTATCCAAAGCACTTTGAACTCGTCCCCAAATATTGATTGGTTGAACATCATTAGCAAGTGTGCAAATTATATTCTGTGCAATTATTGTTCCAATTTTGAAGTATGGAACTGTTTTTTTATTTCCTGTTTAAGTTATAAATTTATTTTAGCTGAATTTTACTGAGAATGTGCATATATACTGCTGGAATTAAAGAAATATTAATTGTATTATAAACCATTTATTTATATATTATTGATTTTTTTGGTGTAGTTTTCTTCATTTATTTTGTAATGTGAAATTTAAGTAAATCTTTTTAAGGATATTTAATTTAGTTTTTATGAAACATATGCTTTTATAAAATACCTTAGTGTTTTCTTGAAATATATTAAATAATATTATGTTTTACAAAAGTACAAATTGCATCAAATTACAAACTTCAACAATTAATGTTGCATAAAATGTCACAAAATTAATGATATTGTATACTTTTATTAAATCAAGTTGTTTTTGTTAGTTTCAGAATTGCATTAATGAAAACATCTATTACATGAAGCCAGATTTGGATTCAATAAATTTTGATTCATTTTGGCAAGCTTTGCTGTCATCATTAAAACAACAGTCACTTAGTAAGTGATTTAATTAGTTAAAACATTACTTGTATAATTGTAATTATATAAGTGATGTTGCAATTGCTTTTATTTTTTTCTTTAGACAAGAAAAGAAAAGTAAATGAATCCATGAATGAATTCTATGATGAAGTAAATAAAGCTAAATCTGAAATGAGGGTATTATTCAACAAAACAAATGAAGTTGAATCAGAAGAATTTGACTTTGTAGATGAAGAAAATATGTTTTCTAACAAATTAATTGATTCTAATAAAAAAAGGAAACATGATCGTTCTATATCTGATATACCTGGTATGTATGCTTATTGTATTAGTTATAGTTCTTTATTTGTATTTGGCTTATCGATTGTTGATTTATACTCTAGACACTGTATACAAGAAAATTACAGTTTTCACTATACTTATCATTACACTTATGCTGAGTCGTAGCATTTTGATAAAAATATTTGGTGAAAAGTTGAAAAAACATTTTTATTTTGATATTGTAGAGTTTAATATAGTTTTTTTTAATTTATAGATATTCCAGATAATGTTAACAAACAAGTGGATAGTTTGTTGCAATCCTTAAAATCTGCTTTCAAGAAACAAAATGAAGATTTTAATAAATTCACAGATAAACTCAATGAATCATTATGTGGTAGAAATTACTTTACAGGTATTTGTATTAAACTATTTTTTGTGGAATGTTGTGAAATTATAGTTTTTTTAATGAGGGTATTTTTTTTTGTGATACTTTTTCTCATTTTGTATGTTATTTTCTTTTCTTTTCTTTTATTTATGAAATAAGATATCATTGTAATTATATTTAATCTAGTATCTGAAGAAATTATGACATATATGAGATTATTTCAAGTGATTCATTAATTTTTGTCTCATATTTTTTATTTATGTTCTAATCATACTGTAGGCTTCTGATATTATAGTTACATTGTGTTAATAAAGCCTTTTTTTTACTTAACCCTCCGAGCGGTCTGCACGTAAAATTCCGCCATTCCAGAGATTCTTTTTCTGCCTTCAAGCAAGATTCCCAAAAGCGGCCGAGCCGCATTCTTAAAAATACGGCTCAACTGCGTTTGAGAACCCCACCTGAAAGCAAAAAAATATGTGTGGTGCATTTTTGAAGCATCTCCAGAATGGCAAGACTTTAACTGCAGACCGCTTAGAGGGTTAATCCTTTTCTTGATTTTATGTTTGCAATTTAAATCTTTATTGTGATGTTGAAATTTTAAAAAAATTTAGGGATCAAATAATTGTAATGAATGTAAAATCAAAATTGGTAAGCGCGAAACAAATTAAAGTCACATTAAAAAAAAAGAAACACGTTTCATTAGATACAGAAGTGTTGTTACATAATGTAACTTTCTTGATACTTGTTATACATTAGTTTTTTCTTTTAAATTTTCTTTTTCTGTTGTACAGAACACTTTTAAAGGGCTGCAGTAGCATAGTGGTCTAGGTATTAGATCATGGCTGTCATGTCATGAGTTCGAGCCCAATACCACTAAAGACCCGCTGTGTAGGGAAGCGATGCACATTAAATCTGTCGAGAGCTCAAATGTCCTCCCATTGGTGTGGTGTGGTAGTTAAGAGAGGGAGGTGCCAGCTCAGGTGTCGTCCTCGTCACTTGACCATGGTTCAAAATTACAAGGTCCGTCACCAAAAGCCCTCATGTTAGCTGATCAATGCGATGTTAATATTCACTCACTCACTGAACGCTTTTGAATGTGCATTCCATTGAAAAATAAGTACATGAAGTATTGATATCAATTCAGTTGTAGCAAGTACAAATTAGCTTTGGTTGAAAGTATGATATGAAAGCATTTATTCTGAAAGATATTTTCATTGTTGATATGTATATATATTATGTTTTTTATTTTTAACTAAAACTCTTTTTTTTTTTAAATAGAAGATTCAGAAAAATGTAGCTCTTCTGATGCTGATTCGGAATATCCATATAAAATAAAACAGCATTTAGAAGCAGAAAGTTTCATTTCAGAAAAAGATGTAATGGAAGGTAAAATTATGATTTTTTTTTCTTTCATTTAAGCGTTTCCTTTCCTACATTTCTTTGTTTGATTCTTAGAATTAGTTACTCCATATAAAGTTAAAATCTTAATCATATTTTTCGTGATTAATAGTTTTCCAAAGTTCGCAAAGTTTCCAAAGTGCAGTTCTTTCAAAGTGTCAATGTATTGTAATATGTTTAATAAGAAATGAATAATTTACAAATTTTAATTCAAGCATTTAAACAAAAACTTGTACTTAGAAAATTTGATACTACTTTTCAAGCATATTGAGTTATTTTTAACTCTATGTTGCTCATATATTTTTTAAAAGTATAGTTAGCTTGTAGTTAAAAAAATTTATTTTTGTTTTAACACCTTTTAAAAAAAATTATGCATTTTATTTGAAGAATTCTGTAACACTACTTTATTAAGAAAAAAATCTAAACTCGTAAAGAAAAATGACAGTTTTGATGTTTATTAAATTGAATTTAATTTTATACTAAATTATTACAAAATATGTGTATTGAATTTGAAGAGTGTCTGTGTGTAAATTTTCTTTAGATATATGGAAAGTTAAGTTTTGAGAAATGTCTATCAAGGGGAGGGCACGACTAAGGAAATTGATTTAGGGATGAGACTTTGTGTAATAGTAGTATTCCATTAGGGTGTTCAACCCTCAATGTAATACCGCCGAATGGGCAGTCAATTTGGAGAACATAACTTTCGAAATTCATGCTTAGCTTTTATACAATTAAGTTTTAAGTAATGTCAGTGATGCAGTGGCATAGGTGGTAGAGTACCTGTTTAACACGCAGCCGCCAAGGTTTGAGCCGCACAATCGTTTTTTTTTTTTTTAATTTTCAAACTCATTTAATTATTTTTACAGTTAAATAAATTTATTTAAAAAAGGTTTATTAAATATTAAATGATATTTTAGATAATTATTTTTAATTTTAAAAAGTAAAATAATTACTGGAATTATATAAATATTTATGTTACATTTTATAAGTATATTATAATAAATATTAAATGATATTGAAAAAAAAAATGAGTTACAAACAGTTTTATCATGTGAAATAAAATACATTATAAATAAAATATTATACATAATATTATAATAATATATAAAATCTCTCTATTATAATTATTTATAAAAAAATTATTTCATAATTTATATAATAAAAATAATATATATCTTATATTATATATTATTAATTTAATTATTTTATATTTATACAGAATGTTTAATAAGTCTTTTGTAAAAATAATTAAAGGAATTAAAAAAATAAAACAAAAAAAACCCGATCGCGCGACTCGAACCTTGGCCGGTTGCATGGTTAACAGGTGCTCTACCAATTATGCCACTGCATCTCTCATGCTAAATAAAACTTAACTGTACAAGAGCTAAGTATGAATTTCAAAGGTTATTTTCTCGGAATTGATTGGCCATTCGGCAGAATTACATTGAGGGTTGAACTCCCTAAAGTAGTACTTCTATTACACTGTCTTGTCACCAAATGAATTTTCTTAGTCGTGCCCTCCCCTTGTAAGATCTTGTAGTTCTCATTGGAATGAAAAAATAATAATACATGATTTTTTTTTGAAAAAGAATGTTGAATACCAGTTCAAGTGTTATTCTCATCACTTGATGATGGTTCAGAATTATGCTGTCCATCACCACTAGTTCTTGTGTTGCTTTGGAGTGCAATATTAATAAACAATCAGTTCATCAAGAAAATTTGTAAAAAATATTTAGATATTGTTACTTTTAGTTGAGTTGGTGCTAGTAATTTTTTCTTTTCCAATTTTTACTACCATGTAATGTTATTAATTTGAGTCTAACTCTGCTTTCAAAACCAGATATTGAAGATTGCAATTGCGTTGAACTAATTTCCTTTCATCATTTTACTAGTCACATTTCTTTGGTATATTTTTAATTATATTTTCTAAATAAATTTTTTCTGTATTTTATTGGAAAAGAATTCTATCTTACATAAAAAAATAAATGAACACAAGGAAATTTGCAATAATATTCTTGCATTTAAAATTATTTTAAATTTATTGTACTTGATACAGTCGGATCTTATATAACGAAGTAGCTAAATCCCGAAAAAAAGTTCTTTATATGGAGGTTCACCTTTCAATATAGTTCATAAGCCTCATAAAACAAATTTTAAGTTCGTAAACACTATGTATTAAAAAAAGTAATTATTCATACCTTTTTTGTAAATTAATATGTATTTATTTTATATGTCTTAAATATCAAAAAAAAAAAAAAAAAAAAAAAAATTGCAAGGAAAGTTTCTTGATGCCTTTATCCACTTCCTGAAGAATTAAATGTATTTCTCTGATGCTCAAGCACATACGTTTTAAAATTTTCGAGCTACATGAAACAAAGCTACCAGTATGACTGATCAACACTACAAATGTGTTCAAGGACACAAGGCAACTCCACTGAGGGTGTGAAAGGGGATATTGAAGATGTTTTTAGTGAACTGGACAATAAGGTTCAAAGGTTGCACTTCTTGGATGAAATGCCCAGAATTATATTGCTCTCAGCGAATCAGGCACCTAATAAAAACCAGTTCAAAATTTATGACCACCATAAAATGTGTTAAAAGAGAGAATAACTTGAAATGTCCAGAAATACTTTAAAAATAGGGAGAAAAAAAATTGAATCACAAGCGAAAAAGTTTGTTATGTAGAAAATGCACTTCGCTATAAAGAGGTTATTTTGTGAAGAAAATCATGAAATGTTCTTGGCTCCAGGAAAAAGTTCGCTACATAGAAAAATTCGCAATATAGAGGTTCGACTGTATATATATATATATATAAAATCATTTAGCAATGTATGAAACCAATATAATATTTATTAAATCACTTTTACATTAATATTTGTTATTGTAGTTTCATTTATGAAAGTAAACGTCAGTTTTGATCTTTTTCAATTAATAAAGTTATGTGATCATGAGCAATATTGTTTCTATTTTTTGCAAAAGACAATGTAGCTGATAATTTGTTTTTTAAATTCCAGAATTAAAATTGGATAGTGCAAGGTATCCAGATTCTCCTGAATGTTTGTATAAAGCAAAAGAAGTTAATGGTAATCACAGTAATATTTATGCATGATTTTGTTCCTAATTTTATTGTTCCCCTAGTCTAGTTTTAAAAATATTATATCAAAATATAAAGTTATTAATAGAATTCCTGTGTTTGGAATTTTTTTAAAAAAAATATACTTTAGTTTAATATTTTTAAGTAAATAGATTTTAAAAAAATCTAAAAAGTAATTTTTTTTGCCATTTAAATAATTTAAATCATTAAATTTTTTCATCATTGAATCATAAATTAATTTTTTTTATTTATTAAAAATCGAGTTATATGATTTAGAAATTTTGTGCAATTGCTCTTCTTTTTATATTTTGAAGGAAGTAATATTTACATTTCTTGTAATTATTGAAAATTCTGTTTATAGATACAAATTCTTTTGACATATCGAAACTCTTGGGAAGATCACTTCCAAGTGCAATCTCGTCACCTTCCTGTATTTCTCAAAAATTGTTAGAACTGAGATACAATATTGAGAAAAATAATATTATAGAAGACAATCTTGGTTCTTTACTGGAGTTATGATAGTGAAAAATGATATTTTTCTTCAAAATACCAATGTATAATTCATCAGTATATCAGTAATGTATTATGTATTATTTAATGCATTACTGTTTTCTTCAATACAAGAAGAAAAAAAGCTGTTTGTCTTTTGCTGAATCATTGATATAATTATTTATTTTGTATGCATTTATAATGGAAATGTTTTTCATTGAAATACTTGTAAATTAACTGTATATAGTTCATCATTGCTGATTTCTTTTTATAAATACAATACAATTTTATGTGTGTGGTTGTGGTAGTTTATTTTTAATATTTGTTTTTCACATATGTTAGATGTACAATCAAAAGTAAGACGTCCAAAATGCTAATAGCAGAGGGAAGTTGTGGGGCTGTTGGCAATACTGTTGTGTTCTTTCTCCCACATCCAAACAAGCCTATATGCACCATGCTGAGACACTTGGTTTTGGTTAGGCATCTGTTATAGAACTCCCACTTGGTACTACTGCCAAGTTCACTCAGTTATTTGATTTTTTTAACATAAAAGGTTTTAAACCAATTAAAATTCATTGCCAATTTGGTGGAACCCTTATGATGAGCCATGCATGGATATAAAAATGTTTGCAAATGGGTTTAGGGAATTTGCATGTGTGTTCTTACTGAAAGACACAATAAAGAAAGAAGTTAGAAACCATAAATTTCTAATGAGACAGTTGTGAAGATTGAACAGTTAGACATCCAATAACTACTGTTTGTTTCCTAAATTGGGGGGAACCTATTTTACCAGAATGCCGTACAAGCCAACAGGAATAAGGTGAAAAAGTTCCAATGTTTCTTCAAGAATGTGGCAGTAGGTTGGTATTACATGGGTATACAAAATTTGCCACAGAGCATTTGAAACTACATCAAGAAAAAAAAGGCGATTATCTTAAAAGTTGGTAATTATTCAAGCTTTTGAACAATGCAAATATTATTGAAAACAAATGTTTGTTTTTATTAAAAATAATTAGACCTTACATTTGAGATTATCCTTCCTTGTACTTCACACATGATTTATATTTATTGCCTTTTTCAAATACTATGATGAGTAGATCTATGATTAAATAGCATGAATTATATATATAATTACATTGTAACACTGGTCATTTTTCAGCTGTAAGTTTAATCATGATTATTTTCTGAATGATTGAAATTTCAAATGTATTGTTTTTATGCTAAGAGGCATCTAAACTAAATCAAGATTCAATTGCATTAAAAGATTAAAAATGTTGAGTAATGCAAGCAGTTGAGTATCAAATCTCGAGGAGATTTTTCATTTAGGGGAGGCTGTGGTCTCATGGGGTTTAATATCATAATTTCGCGAGAGTTACCTGCGTTTTTTATGTTGATTGTTCGAGTCCCTTAATCCATACATGGTGCAGGTAGGCTTTTGGGCCATACAACCAATCAAGCAACCTGATTACGTGAAACACCCGCTGTGAAGAATAATAAGAGATGCTGTAGTTCAAACGGAATTCATCTTCGAAGTCTTTATGTGGTACAGTGTGGAAGCTAAGAGAATAAGGTGCCAAAAGCTCATTGATTGCAATTAAGAGATTCACCTCCAATAACTGGAAAAAAAATTAATTAAATCAAAATTTCACACAAAATGGTTTAAAATCTGGGAAAGAGGGAAATCTTATTTTAGATGTTGTTGCCCCTGATGCAGAATTACAAAACTCTTTGTTTGTATTCTTTGTGTATATCAAGGAATAATACTTAAATCTGATTCAACCATATGGAAATTTTATGATATTAATATGTTCAAAGTGAAATATAGGTAATATTTTAAATATCTGGTATATTTTCTCTTTCAAGTCTCAGGCAACAAAGGATAGGAATATAAACAGTTAATAAATGTTAATGAGAAATTCCTTCTCTTTCCCAGTCATCTAAAGTGGGCAAAACGCAGGTCACCGGTCCTGAGGATGGGCAGTTCAAATCTGCCATCAAGTAGCACCCAGGGTCATCGCAGGTGACCTGTCATCAACCAGCTGGCACCAAAGTTGGAACTCAGAAATATAACACTAGATGGCAGCACTACTGATAGAGTGTAAACTTCATGTAAGATCTAACATAGACATTCCTAATAAATCATGACTAGTGACGTAAACGGTTGCAAGCATCAACCAGCCCTCTCAATAAGATGCTGCCTGTTTCAAATTTACTGGAAGCGTAAATCGATTGCAATAATGGCTGCCCTTTTTGAACAACTTTTTCTATGCATCACTCAGAAAATCCATCAACAGAAAACATATTTTCCTCTCTTGAAAGGGGTTTATGGTGACAGGCAAGTCGTAAATGGCAAAGAACAAGAATAAAAGAACTTAATGATTAGCCTAAACAGGTATTCCTTTTCGTGTGAGTCATCTAACTCAGTGATCTGCAATCCCCGGTCTGGATCAAATGGTGCCAAGCTGCCTAAAGAACATTAAACTATTGCCATTTTATTTAAAGTGGTGCATTTCTCTAGGATTTGTGCAACTTTCCACGGAAATCACTTTATGTTCCATGTTAAATCACTTCATTTTTGGTGTAACTATATTTTATTCTGAAGGCATATTTAAATGTAACTATATTAAAATTGTTCAAAACAATCTAAAATAGAAACAATCAACGTGTCCCACTCTCAGTGGGCCGCAGTAAAATGATCAAACATTGACCGGTTCGCAGCGATAAAAAGGTTGTAGAACACTGATCTAACGCATGCAAAACGCAGATCTCCAGAATTAAAACTAGGCAGTTCAATCACTTTGCCCCCAGTAGCAGTCAAGGTGACTCATCATCAATGCCATGTTCCGAATATCGTTATTGTAAGTTAACAACAATATGAAATATGTCTTTAGATGTTAGCAATGAAATCAATTAAAGTTTTAATTTTTAACTGAAATCCATTTAAGTACGATATATTTTGAAAACTCTAGTATAGTATTAATTTAATAAAAAACTAGAAAAAATATGACATTAATTTTGTTCTGGACAGGTGGGATAAGGATTATGAATAAACATGATGTTGTAGATAGTGTAAATAACTACATCTCTAGTTATATTTGTTAAAGATAATCACACTTTATTAAGCAAAGGATGAAAAACACACAGCATAATATATATATATTTATTCGTCTTACAACGAGCACCATCATGGGTTTGGTTTCACCATGACATCGAATATGAAAATTTATGGTTTACATGCACAACATTCACACTAACTGAAAGGGAAAGAATCTTACAGTAATAATGCAAACATAAACAAGATTTCGCAACAGTCTCTCTTCAGGTTTTCCTACTAGAGCCCCGGATAGTAGTAGAACAACCTACTCGAGGTGCTGCGAGATTATATAAACACACATTTTGTTTTAACTCAAAAGTACACTTATGGATTTTTTGGTAAAAATGCAAACACCGAAAGTGTTTATTGAAAGCTATAAAATAATAGTTTGTGCAGTGATTCCACTGAGTGATATTTTATACAGTGATACTCTTATAACACACATCGAACAATAAAAACATTTATGTTTAGCTATTAAATATATGCTCGAATTCTCATCGATATTTGATTTCGAGTTTCCAACTTAATACTTTTAAGTATATTGAAAGTGTCTCAATACAATTTTATACATATATATTTTCATACTTCATATCAGTTCTTTCATTCTTTGTAAAACAACTGTATATAGAAGATATGGATGTTATGAAAACGATATTTTTTTTTCACATTCATTTTATACGATAAATTTAGTTTTGATATACTGTTTTTTGCAGAATTTCTAAGCTTCATGATGCTGAAATTGTTTAAAATGTTCATAGTACATTCACATCAATAAAGCGCATAAACGGAAAATAGCATTTCGATCTGTTTTTATGCATTATTAAATAATCGAAGCTCCTGTCTTGCTGCGATAGTATTAATTATAATTTCATAGTCAAAGAAACTCTTTATAAAATCGTTTCATTGGTCGAGGTGCGTGGTCCGTTGACCAGGGAATATCTGGAAGAACCTTCTCGTGCACTGGGAATACGACCTTGAAGAAAGAGATCTTTGAAAGTTTCTCTGAACTGGCGACTCATTCCACAATAAATGGCGAAGTTGACGGGATAGCTCAGAATGATCAGAAAATTGATGAACAGGATAGTGGTATTCAGGTCGTCATAATCGGCGATGTGCAAATCCAGTGCATTCTGCATCACATGCAAGAGGGTTGTAACTGCCATGGGTATTTCTACAACGAGGAATACCGTTACTACTACTATGAGCATCAGAGTGGTGCAGTTACTGTCTCGCAATTTCTTGCACTCGCTTTTCCGGTTCTCTTTGAAGAGTTTGTCTCTCTTCATCTGGGCCTTTCGTAGAGCCGAGAAAAGAAGGACGTTGAAGATGACTAGAGCCAAGCAAGGTCCCACATGTACGAATAGTATTCTGAATCCATAGTAGCCAGTGTAGTATATGTTCTCCGTGATGGTTTCACTTACCCAGTCGGCCGTCATGGACATGCAACCTTCATGGAGTTCGCCTTCCCAGCGGAAACGAATGCTCTGGAATATTCGGTCAAAAAATCTTGTTGACTGATGGATTAGGGCGAAGAAATATATCCAACCCATGGCATTCCATACTTTTGGGACTGTGCAACAAGTACGGGCTGTTGTTGGATGACACACGTAGATGTACCTCTGTACGGCAAGCAAGAGGGTGAGCCAGATGGAGGCCGTGTGGAAAAAGGCAGGAATCGTTTCTATCATACAATGGTAAGCGTAACAGAGGGCTGTAGGGAATAGTATCTTGGAATGGTTGTTTAAGGTATACATGTAAAAGTACCATGGCGCCGGGAACAAAAGTGTAAGAAGGTCAGATATTGCCATCGCAAGAAGGACCAAATTAGTTGGAGTTCGCATATGCTTTTGTGCCAGAACTATGACAATCAGTGTGTTAGCAATGAGTGTTATCAGCAGAAGAAATGGCATCATATATCCGAAGAGAGGCATGGCATACTTTATTGGAACATCTCTGGTAACATTGATGAGATAGGGTATTTCATCAGCATTGGGAATCCATTCGTCTTCGTAGTTACTGTAGTTTCCTGTATTGTTCGGACCAGAATAATCATCATCAGGGTAAGTTGTGGTTAAGTCTATTAAATCCATTGCGGTTGTTAAAATATCCATTGCTCTATATGCAACTTTTTTCTTCCCTTGAATTCTTCGATGGGAAATGTAAAGAGATGTACTCTTTATTCGAAATGTAGATGGTTGTTTAAGCCTTTTTAGTTCTCAGATGTGGTGTATTAATTCTTCATTCCTCCGAAATCATTCTGCAACAGAAAAGAAAATATCTTAAAAATTTATTTTATACCTACAAATTTAACAAACATCATATATAATTAACAATGTAGTATCACAAAAATATAAATTTTTAATAAATTTATATCTCTACATGTACAATTAAAATATACAAACAGTTCCTAATAAGCAATGTTTGTGTAAGTTTTGTAACAAAACTTTTTGTAAGAATTTTTTTTTTAAACTAAGGAAAAGATTTAAATTTCCCCCTCTCGATAGAATATTTAAATCCGAAACTAAATTTTTCATGTTTGGTTTCATATTAAATTGAGGTGTGAATTCAAATTTTTTTAGACATAAGTATAATTTTAATTTAAAGACTTTACGATAGGAAGAAAATGACAGAAACTGTTCGAATTTTATTAATTGTTATAGTAAAATATTTCTCTTTTGAGTTGCATGCTTTAACGAAGAAGTAATTTATAGAGCAAATTGAAAGGCATTGTTTGCGTTGATAAATATTTTTAATATCATTGGATGTTTTATTTATTTTTATTACTCACGATTTGAACTTCATTATTATATGAGGGTCACCTTAAAGGCAATTAATCTATACCGGTAGGAAAATAATATTTACTAAATCACTTCATAATGATGATGACGGTTTTGAGAGAATTTTGTACAATTTAAATTACTTCTAGATTATTTTTTTGATTTTAAGAGATTTGACCTGATAAAATGATTTTATTTTCAAGTAAACGGAATAACAATACCAAACGTATTGGTTACGAAAAATAAATATTTCATACGTTTTAAAATTCTTCTAAGTGTAAAATTATACGGGCATGTTTGTTAGAAATATAAGCGTAAAAACAAATGGATAGCTTAAACAATTTTTTCAAACAACGGCAATCAAGACACTCGATTTGCAACATTGAGCTTTGAATAGTCTCGATTTATAAACAAGTGGCCATTTTGGCAGTTTCTGAATGTCTGGGAAATGGAATCAATAAATGAAGACACGTTTTCTAAAAGAATTTCAAGCCATTTTGACCAAAACTTATTTTACAAGTTCTATACTTTCGACGTATACGAGTCCTAAACAATGAATAAAATTATTCTAGGAATCCATAGCATCACCCATGCAATGGATTTATTCCAAAATGAGAAACATTTTCTATCAAAATTTGTGATCCAAACTGTTATAAGAAGCCAACAAATTATTCGAAAATGAAGTGAATGAATGTCAATTGTCAAAACATTTCTAAAAGAACAAGTTTAGATTTCTTAACTATATTATATGTACGAGTTATTTGAAAAGATTAAGACTGTATTTGTGTGCATGAATTGTGTACTACTTTTGAAAACGAATTAAATGTTTTATAACCAAAATTCTAGTAAAATAAGAGCAATAAGGAAGGAAAACCTTTTTTTAAATATATTTACGTAACACACACACACACACAAAGTAACCAAGAAGTCGAATAAAGCATCTAGTTATTGAAAATTACCAATTAATTAAAAATATCTTACGGAAAAACTATTTAGTAATGTTAACCTGAAAACGAGTATTAACTACAAATATGAAGTCTAAATACGGAAAAGTATATCGAAACTTCAAGCTAAACAAATAGCAGATTTTGCTTTTAATGTTTGCGGTAGAAATATAATACACAGCTAAAAAATTAACTTAATAATTCAATTAATTTTTAAATTAATAATAATTAATAATTTGATTTTTGATTAATCATTAAAAATAATAATTCAATTGTGTGTGTGACTATATTACTCAAAATAACTGATGTAAATTTTATGCATTATTATATTAATTAACGTGTATTGGTATATAACATTATTTAGATACTGCAAACGAATCACAAAAGAAATCTCTGTATAACAGTGTTTCTCAAACTGTGAGGCGCGCCCCCCTAGGGGGCGCGAGCGTATCGGAAAGTTGAAAATAAAAGATTATTTAAAAATTATCAATTTACTAAAAGGAAACAAATCAAAATGTATTCAGACATAATAAAAAAATACACATTTACTCTAATATAGTATACTTATAAATGTATCATATTTGATATAAGTTATATTTGATACTAAGTTAAGAACACGTTTTTAATAATTACTAGTGATTTTTCAATGAGCTTATACACAAAATTTAATACTTATCTTGATACTCTGTACGGTTTAAAATTAGGGTCGTATTGTAGTTTTAGCTTCATACATTATTACTACATTTAACACATTATTACATGGGGAAGGGGAGCGCGATGAAAATTCTGATTTTAGAAGCACTGCTTTATAACAATACCTATTTCAAGAATTTATATCAAACTTAATATAATGTTGTGATATTGCATATATTTTTAGAACACTTGAACCAGTTAAAATTCCAGATTTTAATTAAAATAATTGCATGTTCCCTTCCCTTTAAGTAACATATTATCGTCAATGCAATTAAGATTAACATTTAGTAAGATTTAAAACGCACTAACAGCTAATTTTCTATTTTCCCATCAGCTTTCTAAAATGTGTTTCTCAGGTTACGATCTTAATAATATAAATTAAGCAATCTTATGCGATCCTGTTGACGAATCATAGAGACAAGCAGGCTTCAAACTAACTTTTAACATTTTAATTATAGTGTAAGTAGTTAACAGTATCGAGAGAACGGAAAAATATTCGAAGAGTTTAAGAGATAATTTATTCGATAATATTAAGTCAAACCTGATTTTATGTAATTAAGTCCCGATCGGATGACATGTGATAATTTTACCGATAAATCGATAAAAAACATATCTCAGTTATGTTTTCTGTCAATAGAGGTTCAATAGCTTAACTCATGATTAATTTATGCGTAATTGGTAGTGAAATACATAATCTGAAAAATATTTTGAACTGACTTTGAAGTTCAGGGTAGAAATAAAAATAGAAGAGTTATATTCATACATATAGTAATTATAATTAAAGTTCCACTTTTTCAAAATGCTGTAAAAAAAGAACCACTTATAAGCTTGATTTCAAATCTGAACTGAAAATACTTAAGAAAGGGAAGCGGTATGGCATATAGAAATTCGTTGGTGTTTTCATTATAGCTTTTTAAGCGTTTTTGTGGGCCAGGAACAGTTAAAAACCGATTTCCCCCATTCGATGTGGTACGACCTTACCGTGGTGGAATAGCGTTCCACTAACAGTGCAACTACTGTTGAATGACTCGGAGAGAGAAGTCATTTTTTGTTGTTGTTGTGACTAATACCACCTGCCTGACAAAGTCAGATCGAGGCCCGCGAAATTCATCGCGGCTAAGGGCTAGAATTTTTACGCCTGACGTTAGCCTTAGCTTTGAGCACCACGCAGGTGACAGCATGATTTTGCTCTGTTCCACCCTAATTTAGAGGGAGAAAACCCTGGAAGTGGCCAGAGGCCTCCCACTTCTCTTCCCCTTCCACCAACCACACGAGAGGACTTGCGGCTCGACGGCTATTTAGAGTACCCCCATGCCACAAAGGCACTATACATTTACGAACATTCATGTCTTATCCAGGATTCGAATCCGGTCCCTACGGCACCGCAGTTAGCGTCGCTAACCACTATACCGGTCATTTTTTAATCCTCTTGTATAAGCTTCACTTATATATAACGGAATCTTTGAACTTAATTTTTACCCACTTTAAAGGATCAGATTAACTTGAAATTTTGCTCACTTGTCCAGGACCGATGGCAATACAATAATTTTGTTCCATTGTTCTGGGAAGGATAATCAGGATTAATGATTTCCCAATTTCAGATCCCATTTCCAGATTTGCCGACTAAAAGATTAAGTTACAACTTAGTTCGATTAACTATAAAAGTGTGTTTTTAGTTTTTTTAAACTATAATTTTTCGTTCACGAAACCTAAACAATCATGTACATTGAGCAGCATGGTTGGTTTAATGTATGACTCATGCCAAAACCATCGTAATTCAATGCAGAATGCTCCTTGTAGTCGAATCCACTTCTGTTATGCTGCTTACAGCGCTATCTATTGGAACTTTTTTCTTTTGCTATACCGTTTCCCTTTTTTCAAGTATATTTAGTTCATATTTGAAGTCATTCTGACCAGAGGATTTTTTTTTACTGAATTTTGAAAGTAGAACTTTAATTACAACCATCTTGTTCACGAAATTTATGAGAATTGCGCTTTTTTTCTCTTTGAACTATAACTAAAATCGCTATCGCCTGCATGATGCTCAAAGCTACGGTTAACGGCAGGTGTAAAACTAGCCCTTTGCTACGAAGAATTTCATGGGCCACGATTTGACACCGTCGATTAGGTGGCATTCGCAACAACTACAACACAACAAAATAATCAAAATCGAGTATTACTAGTGGAATAAAGAAAAACTCTTACATATATGCATTAGTATACTTGCTTTCATACCTAGTCAGTTGCACCCAATGTGAGATAAAAAAGAAATTACGATTTTTTTTAAAAAAATTACTGTTTGTTTCAATAAAGATTTTGGGGTTTAAAAATACCCATATTAACGACCCATTAGATAACTCTTAATATAATCAACATAATATATTTTTTCTAGTTACTTTGCAATCGTTAAAATTAAATCAATTACAGTTAGTGCAAACTGCTGTAGTAAGTGATAATAACCGAAAAAAAAAAAATCTGCATACATTTCAATTTTAATGTATTCTCTCTGTTCCTTAATGATAATAATTATACATTTCCTTAAAAGAGAGTAGTAAATATTGATTAAAATAATGATGCAAGCTATGATAGGATGTATCTCATCTGTGAAATAAACAAGTACGAGTAATAACACAAGAACAAACACTTAAGAATAACAATTACATCATTGATGATGATAATCAATCAAATGGTTTTTTTTCTCTGAGACAATTAAAAATGAATAGTTATTTTATATTTTTTTGTGGTATTTCATGTCTAATGAAGATTTTGATTCAGCAAGACGACATATTTTTCATCGAGTTCTAACTACTATCTGTACCAGTTGCATTTTAAGGAAAAAAAAATGTTATCGCCAGTTTTCCATCTTATTTAATAATTAATTATTTTAAACCCGCAAGAATTCAGAATTGATATTATTTTTATTCTTCACTAAGTACAGCTGAGTTTTAATTACGTTGAATTTAAATTCCAATTAATGAGACTGTCAATCATTTTAGCAAGTATGAACCACAAACCTCTGCATAGGTAATAAAAAACTAATCATTTTATTTAGCAAAAGAAATATTAAACTGAATTTTTTTTATATCACTATTTTGCTTAATCATATTGTTTGTCTAGTATATCACCAATTTCTTGAATGTAAATTTAAAATGCAACTTTTGTTCATTTTTTCATTTATAACTTATGCATTATATTTTCTTTTTTCCCCAAATGCACAATATTTTTTTCTCTTTTTTTATTAAAACTGTTTATCAACATTTTTTGGATATTACAAAGTTTAATAAAAATATTTTTTTTGAACCTTGAATACTTAATAATTGAAATTTTTTGATCTTACAATTTTTAATAATCAACCTCTTCTTGGCCATTCCTGAGTGAAAATTTAAGATGAACTTCTCTCTTGTTCATTTTTACAGCATAATATGTAATCTTTTCTGAATTTCTAAAACCAGTGAATTGGCATTTTTTGTTTTGTTTTATGTAGCATTTTTAAAGATTTTTCAAAATCAAAATTGTTGTAGGATTAATACTTTTTTTTAAAAATATAAGTGTATTTCTTTATATCAATCAACCTATTTTTATTTTTTAATCTTAATTTAAAAATGATGTCTGATTTATTTTGTAAGTAAATTGATTATTTTAACTTTCACACATATTTTTCGTTAACATTTTTACTAACAATTATTTTGATCTTAAAATTCTGAATGGATAAAAATAAAACCCAATATTTTTAATAAGTTTCCCTTTAAAAAAACCAGTTCTTATGTTTGAATACAACATAATGTACTATACGTGTACGGATCAATAAATATAAATTATAAAAGCAAAGTTTTTGCTCAGTAATCTGATATTTGGAAGTTTTATACTTACGTATATATATATATAACATATACTGAGAGTTTTAATACAAATAACGATATTAAGTTTCAGTTAAACTATACGATCAATTGAGATTGTGTTTCTATTTTAATAAATCAGAGTTTGCAAGACTTTTTATTTTAAAAAAAAAAATTATTTTGAAAATTGAAGCAGCAAGGAGAGAAAATATTTGTTTCAAAATCGATAGTAAATAAAAAATTAAACAATGCGGTAATAAAAGAAACTGTATATCTTTTTTCGTTAAAATTTTTAACACACAAAAAAAACTTTTCGGATAAAATGATGTTTTAAAAGATTCTACTTGACTCCAGGCGTCAAACTGAGAGTTTCGAAAGTAGATAATGAGTTTAAAAAACAACAGCTTTAACGTTTCTTTTCAAAAATTAACATGATCGATGAATTTGAAATTTTTTTCTCACCCTGTTTGTGCACACACAAAAAAATCTGATAAGAGGACTTAAGTGCTTTTTACGAAATAATATTATGCAAAGTTTGCGCCACCTCGAAAATGAAAATTGGAGTTGAATAGCTGTGAAAAAGTAGTTACTGTATTCTTTAAAACATATAAATTTAAGTAAAAAATTTTTACTTGTCAAGAATATGAGCAAGATGAATGAAGTTTACTCGAGGATAATTTTCATTCTAACAAAAGCGAGCTACGTGTAAATCACAAAGGAGAAATACGAGACAAAAAGGAATGAAGCATTGAAACTTTTTTTGTGATAAATCTTCAAAACAAAACTTTAATTGTGATGGGTTTTTCTAATAAAATCTTGAAAAGTATATACATAATTTTTTTTTTTTTACAAAAAATATACTTACAATTTACGATTTGTAATGGTGCTAGCAAAGAGCATCATAATGTGAAGATTTGAAATTCATTTTATGGGATACTTAATTTATGATTCAATTGAGCTTAATTAGTTATTCACTAACTATTAACCATCGTTTAGAATATTTTATATAATGAATTTTTTTATTATAAAATCCAAGTTTGTTCTCTTAAAGAAAAAAAAAAACAAATGTTTATTTTGCTTTTACAATAAAAAGGTACAACTTTAAAATAAATAAAGTTTATCATTTATAATTCTAATACCCTGTCCTATCATGCAATAAAAAGAGCCATGGCTGCTTAACTGGCTAAATTCACGATGGTCACGTGACAACTGTAATCGCGTGCTTTACGTTGAACTCAAATTTGACAAAATTAGGTAAGGATGTCCAAATATTTAGAGATTCTTCAAAAAGTTTTTCAAAATAAAGAAAATAAAAAATCTATTATTATTATTTTTTTAAATATCAAATGCAAATTATTAACAAATATATATTTATAAGCTAAAGTTCCTGTGAAAAGCCAAGATTGGCTACAGAGGGTCGTATGAACTGATTGGCTGTAAACATGGTATAGCATTTATCATGTGACTATGACGTCATATGAATTTAGTCCACTGGTAGAATAAAGCTGAATTCACACCAAGGCGTACAAACGTCGGGTGTCAAGCGTCTAGCCAATCAGAGACTTCATCTCGGGCGAAATGAAGTCTCTGATTGGCTAGACGTTTGACACTCAACGTTTGTACGCCTTGGTGTGAATTCAGCTTAAATAAATTCGTAACCGAAGGGTAATACATTTAGATTCAGATCTCGTCTTTTCAGACTATCGTGTACTTAAGTTCAAAGCTATCACGTTGGAATCGGATAGCAGTTAGTATGGTGGAATATTTGCTCAGATATGAAAACATTTTAAAAATAAAGTTATTTTATCAAGATACAAATTACGATATTTGGACATAGTAACCTATCTTGAATCTACTGCGAATCAGTATATTATTATTCTCAAACTTCGAAACATTGTCTTTAAAATTGTCTTAAGGAAATGTTTCCAAAATGAAAATTGAGGAATGCAAATGTAAAGAAACTTACTTTGTTTTATAGTTGTAATTTTATTGCTTTTAAAGTCTTTTTTTTTAAGAATGAAGTCTACGCTTTCGATTATCAAACTGCTTTCTTAGCATATACGAGGGTGAGTCGGAAAGTAAGTTTCCCCTGTCGACCGTGGTCAGAGTTGTGTATGAAAGTCAAAACATATAGTGGGACATTAAAAATAAGGTATAACTTTATTTTTCTATTTAAGAACCAAGCACATTGAAGCATTTGTCATGCAGCTTGATAAGCTTTAGAAAGCCATCTAAGAAAAATTCAGGGCTTTGCATCTTTTGAGCTCGCTCATGTTCGACTCCAAGTTCTTCCGCTACTCCGTCGATGGTGATACGCCGGTTTGCTTTAATCATTTCATCCATCTTCCTCAAAAGATCATCAACGACATTCTTGGATAGAGGAAAGTGTCAGAACGACAGGTGCCCTGACAATTGACCCCGACACACATGGAACAACGCATGGCGGTCAGCCTGGAACATCTCGTGCGTTACCATGACGATGGCAATGATTTACGGTTTCGGATTGTGACGAGAGATGAATGATGGGTCTACCATTTCACTCCCGAAGCGAAGGTCACATCAATGGAGAGGAAAAATCCGTCATCACCAGTCCGATGCTATTCCGTATGCAAAGCCTTGAATTTTTCTTGGAGGGCTTTTTGAAGCTTAATAGTGGTATGATAAATGTCTCAATGTACTTGATACTTATGTGGAAAAATAAAGTCATGTCTTATCTTTAATATCTCATTCTATATTGTTACGTAGATCCGAGGGTTTGGGGATTTTATGCAAAACAATCACAAAGAAAATAAACAGTTCTTTAAGAGCGATGCGAATTCATTATCAAAAATCCAATCCTTTAAATACAGGATTCAGCGGCAATATTCACAGGGTAAATATCCGAAGGTTTTCACACCTTCAACAGCAATCAAACAC
The DNA here is from genome assembly GCA_019973955.1 of Trichonephila inaurata madagascariensis. Taxonomy (NCBI): domain Eukaryota; kingdom Metazoa; phylum Arthropoda; class Arachnida; order Araneae; family Nephilidae; genus Trichonephila; species Trichonephila inaurata. Next base: position 374,303 of record BMAV01010006.1, read on the forward strand.
CATCACCAGTGTTCAAAAATACACGTAAGTAAAGATTATTCACAAGCACAGCCGAGCTAATCGCTAGTCAAAACAATCCTCACTACTCGCTGGTTTAATCAAGACTCCTCGCCGTCCCGGCGAGCATCTTACTTATAGGCGCGATAGAAACTTCCAGAAATATAGCCGCTCGTGACATTAGTGGAGAGATCCACTACTTTCTAGAAGATTTCAGAGGATTCCGAACTCGCCAATATGGTCGCCAATGATGCCAAAATTGTCGCCAACTTGGTAGCCAAAAATGATGCCAACTTGGCTCTACCGCCAAGTTCTCATTGAATTGCCATTATAACGTAAGGGGCAGCATTGCTTGTGAATGGTACAATTTTAACATGCAATAAACATAACACATAGAGTAATATAAATGCATTAAACACTCAAATACAAATTATTTACACTATTTACACAAAATTCGTAACACTATTTTGACTTTCATGCACAACTCTGACCACAGACGACAGGGGAAACTTACTTTCCAATTCACCCTCGTATATCACGTATTGCATTAATTTTCTTGGAAATGTTGCTGATATATCTGTTTCCTTATGAACTAATTTTTCATTTCCAATACGCCTTATAATCACGTGCTGTGATTATATTCAAGACATGCGTTGAATTTCACATATTGTGAAATCTGGGAAATACAACTTGTGACCTAAGTAAGTAGGGTCTTGTTGAAATAAAAACTGTGGCAAATTATTGCCAAGTTGTTAATAACATCAGAAAACAAGCACATACACATAGTTTTATTTCTTCACAGCTTTTATTATTTAAAGTAGAATATGTATTCCTATTCGTACCGTTGAAAGAAGTTGAGTTATTTGAGAGTAGTCTTTGATGAAATGCTTTTAAGCTTCTAACTTAAATGTTAAAAGCAACATAATGCTTTTTTAGTGCAATTAAGTAGCTCGATAAACTGATAAGAATTTTTCGGTAATTTTCTTAAAAAATTTAACAATTTTGTATTGGTTTAGGAAAATAAACAATTTTTTTGCAAAAATATTTTTAATGCTTCGGAATTCCTAATAAGTTGTTTTTATCATAGATCTGAAAATGAAGCAAGAAGGTCATTGAATTTTAATTTTTTAAAAGAAAGGCTTAGAACTTTTTTTATCCATTCAAAAACTGTGAATTTCTTTCACAACTTTTAACTATAAATAATAAAATCCCATACGTATATCATATATTCTAAACATAGTTTAAGATTCAAACTTCTTATAAGTGCAAAGAGTTTCTAGCGCGGCACCATGTTAAAATTATCCTTAAATGTTTTATGGTTACCTTGGAAACGTAATTAACCTCAGAAAATATCAAAGAACTCTTGGGATGTTGCTCTAAATGAGCCGGAATCGCTGAGACGGCGTAAAAGGTAGATATCACGACAAACTTAATCGAATTTGGGACTTTGAGACTCCTAATATCAAAACAAATAATATAAGTATAAAAAGTATCAAATACTTCAAAAAGATAGGGTAGTGGTCTGCTATCACTTCAAAGAAAAGGATTAAAGTAAATACACGAAGTGGCTGCAGAGTGAAATCCGAACCATTTAGAAAAATCGCATTAATTTTTCGATCAAAAAGCATTTAAGAGGCCTACAAGGAACTTTTTAAAATGAAGAATTAAAGTCAAGAAATGGGAATTCATAGAATAATCGAGAAAAAAGGGATACGACGTATATACGTAGATATATACGTATGGGTGGATCAATTTTTTTTTATGGGAATTTCAAAACCTACCTAAAGACGTTCTTTGGTATATAAATAAAGAAAAAAAAATAAAAAAGTAATTTTTTGTTAAGTATTACCACAAAAGTAATAGAGTTTAGGTATTTGAGCTTTTGTATGTGCAAAAAAGTTCAATTTTTGTTTAAGAAAAAGAGCTATTTTATTATTTTTTTTAACATTTATTGCGACATGAGAACACGTACTGAATAATTACAAGAAAAAATTATCGGGTATATTTAATAACTTCTTTAGCATTATAAATTTTCGAAAAACATACCGTCGAAATTACAGTGTAAGCTAAAGAGAAAGATGGAAAAGGATTGATTCGGAATGATTCGACAGTACGGGGAAAGGAAGCTGTGGTACGAAATGTTATAATTATATTGTAGTTACTACTCAGTATTCATTTATTAATAATCATTGATTTTAGTTACTTATGAAACAGGAAGATAATTTTATTCTAAGTCTAAACTCATTTAACCCAAATGAAGTCTTTTTGCCATTTTTTTTTAAAAAATTCAACCCCTTTGTGGCAATATTAAATTTTGAAATTAGTTTTTAAAATTATTTTTCTCCTAATCTCTTTTTACCATACGGGCTACCGAAAATTGGCCACAGCTGGTTTGCCTGTACGCTGTACGGGCACTGTGATATTTCCTTCTTTTCATCTTTGACTTGCACGTATTTTTAATTATAGTGAGATTATATTAGTGCTAGTGTTTTTAAGAGATGTAATATGACCATGATACTGAAATAGTTTTCATCCTAGATTTTCTTCGTCTTGAAGACGGGAGTTATTCACTGAAGGCGGGAATTTAGATTCTTCAAAATATTCGATAAAGAACATGGATTGTGAAGGGAATGTACAATTTGTTGCTTCAGAAGAAATAAAAATGGAAAGATAATCCGAAAAAACCGATATTATCTATGTTCCCATTGCAATGTAAGACTTAGATTATCATGCTTCAAATTGTGTTATGTGCACACACATACAAAATCGTTTGAAAGAGAGGTATGAACATGAAATTTTTTTGTAAGTATGAGAAAAACTCTTTTAACGTGTCTGAAAACATTCTTCATAGCATGCACAATGTAATTAAAAATAAATATTTAGGGATTTTTGTGTTCCACAATTATAAAACAAAAAATATAGTGTGAAAACTTTAAAAGTGAAAATTAAAATAAAATTCTTCTATTTTCGCATTTTGTTGAGTATTATGCTTAGTAATATGCAATAAGAAAATGTGCTTTTGTTTGGAACATTTTTTGGAGAAAAATTAACCACTTGAAGGTTTAAACTATTACTTTTGTCTATACACTAGTTATGATTAAGTGTTTCATGTAAGTATTTTTTTTAAAAATAAGAGAAGCTTGTTTGCCAAATAGATAACAACTATATAAAAGTAAACACAACTCTGTTTATATCATTCCAGTATGATAACACATATTGTATACATTTATATCAGAACAATTTTTATTATCTGAGAACCGGTATCATTTTTCAATTCCTACTATTAGCTCACACTCTCTATATATTTATTTATTTATCTTCGTGGAATTTTCAACCGTTAATAAAATACATTTTAAAGCGCTCAATTGAGCTGAAATTTTATATACATGATTATTTTGGGTGAAAATACAGTAATTTAATTATAATTAATAAAAATTAATTGATTAAAACTAATTATTTAAAGAATTACCAAACTAGCCACATTGGCATCATTTTTGGCGACTTAACGACCATTTTGGCAACTTGTGTCAAAACTAGAAGAGGTTTTTTTCTCAGATCATAAAGCGCTCATTTGAGCTGAACTTTTCTATACACTATTGTTTTGGATAAAAATACAATAATTTAATTATAATTAATTAAAATTAATTTATTGAAACTAATTATTTAAAGAATTATAGATACAGCCACGTTGGCTTCATTTTTAGTGACTTGGGTCAAAACTTTAAAAGATTTTTTTTGTCACGTTTTAAAGCATTCAGTTGAACTGAAATTTTATATACCTACACGATTGTTCTGGATGACAATACGATACTTTAATGATAATTAAAAAAATTAATTACCACTTAATATTGTGATTCTGTCATATGTATATACATTTTTATATTAATTGTAACTATTTAATAAAAAGTAGCGAAAAAATAAAATTTTTCTTTGTTGATCTAAGTAGGAATTGATTTTAATTTTTTTTTTATATTACTTGTTTATCGTTAAAAAGCATATACTTATATTGTTTCTGGGATTATGAATGTTTCGATCCCACTGATGCGCATAAATTTGTTTATTGTAAGCTTTCATTGTCTACCTTTAACAGCAAAAATGAGCTTTATAATGAATTTGTTTTTCCTGTTTCGTTTTAAAACTAATTACGTTTTATTTCCAGACGTTTCATGTATCCTCAAGGGGAGCATGAAAGACTGTAAATACGTATAATGCAATATAAGAACTGAACCTACTGTTTTATACTACTCTCAAGAGACTTAGAAAGTGTTCCCTGAAGATACGAAGAATTTGTTGCTATTCCATTTTGATATATTTGGGGGAAAAACCCGATTTTTTCTTATAAGTAGGTTTATATTACGGTAATCAATATGCAAAAACAAGTAAGAGTTAATAAATTATAATTTTCCTAATGATAAAAATTATTTGTTGATCTTAAATAAATAACCTAATACTTATGATCACTGGCATAGCTAGCTCTCAGGGGGCCCTGTATCAAAATTCCTTCGGGGCCCTTTTTTAGGTATGGGAGCCCTGTTAATGGGACTGTAAATTACACTTGTTGGGGCTCCTGTGGCTAGGGGGCCCCATATCATTGATACGGCAGATATGGCGGTAGCTACGCCCTTGCTTATGATAGTTAATTCTATTTTTATAAAATAAGTAACCACACACAAAATTTAAATAGTAAATTCTTTCCTTATTCCTGAAATACATAAAAGTAACAATGTAGCATCGAGTAAAAATTTTCATTTGTATTTACTACAGTAGAACTATTACGGAACAAGCAGCTAAAAGAAAAAATAAATGTAATTTTACTAAATCACAAAAAAAAAGATTTGAAGTGAATTAACGAATGATTTATTTTCTTTCCGTATTATCAACTTAATCTAAAACAGATAAAGAGACAGAAAGGATTTGGATCGCAAAAGGTTACGGACCGTAAGCTATTTGGCCTAATCTAATCTCTACTAAATCTTGCAGCATTAAAAAAGGGGTAGTGAACTATAAAGAAGTAACTAAGGAATTGCAGACTAAAAGGAAAATAAAAGTCGATATTTCAATTTCAGATAATCTGAAATCGAAGTCGTTGAAACATGTACCAAATAAAGAAAAAATATTTGCAGAACAGTGTTTTCTTAAATTAAGACAAATGTATATGAATAAAGTCGAATAAAAGTTCTTTTTAAAGGAATAATTTAAAAATTAAATAATATCTGCAACTGGTGAAGTATATGCACAAAATTAGAGCAAGTTTATTACAGTTTGATTTGAATATATTAATGATAGTATATACCTAGATGAAATTTAAGTATATATAGATTTATCTCCATGATATATATGTGTGTGTGTGGGGGGGGTAAATAAAAAATTACACTCTTCGTCCTACAACTTCATTAAGCAAAGACAGGTGTACAACAGAAACATTATTTTTTCGATATTGTCTCCATCTTGAGCATCGCACTTGGTCCATCGAAAAACAAGCTTTCGTATGCCTTCATGGTAGAAGGTTTTCGTTTGGTCATGAAGCCACTTTTGCACCGCATCCCGAACAATCATGTCTGGGGCAAATCAACGCATTCTGAAAGCTTTCTTGAGCGGTTCAAAGGGATAAAAGTCTGATGGAGCAAGATCTGGTCTGTAGGATGGGTGTTCCATGGTCTCAAAGCCTAACTTGTGTTATGGGTCGTATGCGGCCGGGTGTTGTCTTACAGTAACAGAACTTTCTTTGAGAATAGACCATGGGGTTAACTTTGACTTGGTGGTTTCAGCTTATAGACCAACAAATCACAATATATTTACAAGCTAATATATGTATTCTTGCCTGTTTATGTGTATGTGCTTCTTATTATGCTATGCATAGTATTTGATATAATAGTGATGTTAGTCCATTATTAGTTTGAAAAAGATTTTTTTTAATATATACTTCTTACTTTTTTAAAATTTATTTCATTCTTTTGATTATAATTTTTTTCGTGGGATACCAGTTGAAAACTATTGATCTAGAGGGATATTAAATCAAACCAGCATCATCAGTTACGTATGTCTTTTTCATGTATCATCATATTACTTAAAATTTTTTAAATATGTGTTAGGTATTTAAAAATAGATGCGGATATCATTTAAAATACTCTACCCACAAAGAATCATACAATTCCTCCAGATTTTGATAACCCTTGTTTCACCTTGAAACTAACTTTAAAAAAAAAGTTTACGTGAAGTTATCAGTTCTAACTCTTAACTTGTTGAAAGTTTCTTGAAAAATTTGTTGTTTATAGAGCAAAACGAAAGTAGTTATTATTTAGTCTATCTTAGTAGATAGCTTCCCTTCTCTGGAAAAAGAAAAAATTGCGCTGGAAATTTTTTTCTCCGTTAAAAAAAATCCCGGGTGAGGGAATGATTAATGGCTGCCACAGCGATAACTCTTGTTGATATCACTTCAGCTCCAAGAAAATAATTTTGTTATATTTTTTAATATTTTATTTTGTTTTGTTTGATACATCACTAAGGGGATATTTATCTATGGATGGTTTTCAGCCAGCAAATGGTAATTGGAAAATATTTAATGAAGCAAATTTTATGACTCATAAAAATTTGAATGATACCTTAGATACCATTTTTATTGCATTCACAACACGAAAAAAGAGCTTCATAATGAAGTATCTTTTCTATTAAACCGTCAGTTGCAGTTAAGTTTTCATCCTTTTTTTCTCTTTTACTTTGATCAGTAGATTTCTTCTCATTATTTCTAATTAATCTTAATCATTGGTTCATGCAAAATTAAGGTATCAAAATAAGCATTGTCAAGATAAAAACTTCGATAAATAATAAAAAAAAAAGTGTCTCGTCTTGTTAATATTCTTCATGCTTAATTTGATTATGAGCCGGGATATTACTTTTTTCCTCGGGGAAATGTTTTGAAATTACTCTGCTTCACATGGAATAAACACATATCGACTTATATAAATTTTAAAAATATTAAAAAAATCGGTAGATTCAGATGAAATTGTCAGCCCTTTTTGTGAAAATCAGAATAAAATGAATATTTTAAGAGAAACTTAGTTTAAATAATTTTTATATTAAACATTTTATATCTTAAGAATTACAAATAATTATCTTAAATTTCTTGTGCACTCATTTGTATATTCTTAGAGGTTTTATTTATTGAAAATTCTTGATTGTAGCGTTATTATTGTTATTTAGTATTGTAAATTTTTGTATTCCTCTTTGTGTTTGATATATATATATGTAGACACAGTTTATGCTATTATTAAGATTTGATATCTTTAGTGCTTTTACTGTTTATGTTTCCTTCGTGAAAATTACTGCTACATATTTTTAAACAAGGAATATTTTAACCCCTTAACTTCTACTGGCGTATATATCCGTCTCGCTCAACCAGTGTTTCATGTACCCGGTCGTATATACACGTCTTTACGAAATATGATTCTTCTGTTTGCGTTAATATCAGTAATACAATAACAAAGGCTTTGAAATGCCAAAAAAGGACATTGACTACGTTTGCAAAGGATTTAATTATTTCAGAGAAAATTGGGCTTATTTGTGCCTTAGCTCCCCCCCTCCCCCAATGCACCGCAAACGCAGGCATATGTGAAAAACAGTGGCCGAGGGAAGCGAATCACGCAACTTTTAATCGGAAGTTAAGGGGTTAATTTCCTTCGACTTGAATACAAGTTATTAAAAGCATTCAGTTGTATAAGTACAAATATGTGTTAACTTTTTCATAAGTTTTTAAAATTTTAATGAATTTATATTGGATAACATGCACTTACAAATAATGTTTAATAAATGCTATTTACTGAATTTTGCAATTAATGATATTTTAAAGTTTTTATTTTACATTAAGAATGAAGATCTTAAGTATCAAAGAACTATTGTCAATCATGTTATAAGTACATTTTTCCTGAAATATCTTTTTCCCGTAGTCATAACTCTTTTACAATTTTTAACTTATAGGTTTTGTTTTGTACGCTTTTAAGGGCAAAGAAAAAAATTTATTTTCACAAAAAAGAAATTAAAGCAAGACATTTACAAACTAGTTTTTAAAAATAGTATATTAATATTTCTTAATGCATTTAGTATTTAAATTGATGTACATATTATTTATTACTCTAAGTAAAATTAACCCAGGAGTTTTAAAAATATCATTGTGGGATCATTGTAGCATATTTCAAATTTGTTCAGATAGGCAGATTGTTCAATCTTTAACCAAAAATTCTGCTCGAAATCATTTTTTTAAAATGTATTGTTCTCTAGAGAATGAAGGGCCTGACATTATTTTGATAATTCTGAAGGAAAACGTGCCAAATGCATTACAGGGAAATTCGCTTTAATTTTAAAATATCTGTCTTTTTTTGTTGAGAGAAAAGTTTGATTTTATTTGAATAAAAAAAAAATTCGAAAATTAAAAAAAAAAAAAAAAAATAAAAAAATAAATTTTTGCTTACAGGCGCGAGGGTGTTTGAAAAGAAAAGACGTGCATCCATTGTTGATTCTTGCATCGAATTTGTATATATATATATAAGTACATTATTCTAATGTTAAGTTAAATGGAAAAGGATAGTATATTAATTTTTTTGTGAGAGGCATATTAGTCATTAGATATCACATAAATAAGCTTTATATTTCGTTCATATTTTATTTCTTTTTCAAGTAAATAAGTGAGGAGAGAGAGAGAATTAAAAAAAAGTCCTTTATAATTAAACACTGAGAATATATAACCTACGTTCGGCAATCATAAATTTGTTCATAAGTTGTTTAACGCTAGTTGAACATGGAACACAAAGAATATTATTTTTATGTTGTGATATTTTCCAGACTATCAATATAGCTCAAGCTTTTCTTTAAACGAGATATAAAATTGAACAATTATGTTTTAAAATTTTTTTAATTTATTAACTGAAGAATGGCAGAAACATTGGTTTGACATGATGACAACGCAATATGGTAATTTTGGTGAATAGCTTGGTTTTTACTTTGTATTTGAATTCAACACAGAAAATTAGAAAATGAATATAATTATTTTTTTTTATCTATCGTAAATTTTGCAAATTTATGCGAATGAAATTTTTTGATGAGGTTTATTCTTATATCATGGTTTATTTATTTATTATGTGATTTATTTTGTTCTACGGATTCATTTCTTTAATGAGTCCATGGATATTTCCTGAAATAGTTTATATAAATATGACAAAAATTGAATGAAATATATATTATATCTCATTTTAAAACTAAGCAACTATATAGAATTTTGAATTCTTCAATTAATTTTGTAAACAAGAGATATTAATTACACTACACTTCCTATAACAAAATATACCTCGTTGCTATTATTCAAAGCTGTACTTTTCTACAATGTATCCCGCACTAGAATCTATTACACTGTAACTCCTTCCACATGTTGACTCCATATCGACCAATCAGATTGCTTCTTTTCGTCTCAAGCTCATCTGGCATAAATCCTAGGATTTTACCTCGGATTTCTTTGCTACATCCGGATTGGCCACGATAAAGCCAACCCGTTCTCTTGATGCAATTTAAGCTGTCTTTTTGGAGTTTTTCACTCCTCTTTTAGTCAGAGATTTTTAGATACTTTAAAAAACTAATTTAACCTTAAAATTCCAAGAACTTTTTTCATTTTGACATTGAATTTTTAAAACAAAATTAAATATTTACCAAAGAGAAATTAGTCTATCACAGCCACTCAAAAAGTCAAGAATAAAAATTTGAGCCCAACATAGGTTTAAGTTTTCTGTTAATTTACCAATGTATTATTAGTATTGTAGCAATCCTGTTAGTTGTACTAGAATACATAGAATCTGGATTTAGTTCATTTTCTATTTTTCAAATAAATTTAGTTGCAACTTCCATTCGCTTTCTACTTCTGTTGATTAAATTGTATTGTTTACCTCAAGTCAAGTATCTTTAGTATCACGCTCTTTCATCTAACTGAACATTTCTAATTCAAATACTGAAGCAAAAATAACTATTTGATTCATAGCCTGTATTGTAGGAAAACTCTAATATTCTGGACTATTTAATTTAATCTGAATAGATCTGAGTATCCAATATTTAAGAAAATATTTTTTAGATATGGTCAAGTGTTGCTTGGGTGTGCATAGCTTATAATTATTTGACCAACTGATTCCAGGAGATAAAAGGATTTCTATTGAATATAAAACCATCACAATTCACTTTTTTCTAAAATGATCCAAATTTGTTAAAATCTCAAGTTTGGTAGATATTTCAACTTTAAATCTTTTGCAGTATTGATTAAAATTGGGTTTTCTATATTTATATAGTAATTGTTATTTATGAAACGACACAATTTTGTATAGCTTATTGCACGTATAAAATATCCCATATATGTGGTATTATAATTTACGAGATTTTTACAACTCTATTACATAAAAGGAATTTTATTTTGCTACTATGTCCCTAAGATATTATTTTACCATAAGAATACTATCACGTAGATCGGGAATAGAGGATTTTATGCTATCAGTCTCAAAGAGCAAGACAGTTCTTCAGGAGTGATGAAAATTTGTTGTAGATAAACAATCTTTGAAATGCAGGATACAACAACAAAACTCGCAACTCCCAGAAGGCCTTCACACCTTCTGGAGCGCTCAGACACAATTAGTAGTGTCTAAAAATACAAATACATAATGATTAAGATTATTCGTAAGCAATCGCTCAATCGTTTTCAACAGCTAAATCAATAGTGACTCTTCAAAGTTCAAAGCAATACTAACTTTGTTTCAGCGAGTTTTTTAGTTTTCTTTCCCTATTTATAGTCTGCCCGGATTTTTCTGAAAAATCCGCTTTCATCATAAATCGTGACATCAGTAGATTTCTCCAGTAATTTCCAGAAGCATCCATATGGTCACCAATTCACCATTAAGGTAGCCAATATGGTCGCCAAAAATGATGCCAATTTGACTCTATTACCAACATTTCGCCAAGTTTCCATTGAATCGCCATTTTAAGTCAAGGAGAAGCGTTGCTTGTGAATATTACAATTTTAGCATGAAATAAATACGACAGAGAGAAATATTAACGTATTACACATCCAAATATAAGTTATGTACACTATTTTAAGCATTCATTACACAAAATTCGTAACAATAAATTAAGGCCAGTAATTTATAGTATTCTGAATTTCTAATTACATTTGCAGTTTAAGAGGCCTCAAAGAAATCTTTATCAAATAAGAAGTAATAAACCTAATTTGATATTGTGTCTGAAGGAAATAATATTAATTTCAAAGACTTTAAGAGAAAAAAGAGAGAGAGAGAAAGAGAGTTTAATTTTAACTTTATATAAACAGAGTAGAGGACCAGAAATTTTAATTATCCTTTCTTATTTCCGGGAGGAACGTTATTAAGCGAACTTAATAAGTGAAATATCAATATGCAATGACGCGAATAAAAAAGAATTAAGGAGATTTAATAGAGGAAAAAAAACTTGAGTACCCCTGATGATTTGTTCTAATGGCATTAGTTTAAGGAAATTGAATTCCATCGAATATTAATATAAAGCA
>BMAV01010006.1:395859-409628 GCA_019973955.1 Trichonephila inaurata madagascariensis
ATCCGAGTTGGAACCGGGGACCTCTCGATCTGCAGTCGAATGCTCTACCACTGAGCTATACCCCCGCGTCAGCGAACCTTTGCCATGCGTTCCGTAGGAACGGGTACGAAAATGCGTTATTTAGAAATATGCTAAATGGGACAGATAATTCCCGCCTTCGACCCCCTCCCCATATTATTGGTCCCTGTGCGGGGGTGTTTAAATTTATTTAAATCCTGTTTATCTCAGGTTTGGCTGGTCCGATTGACTGAAAGTTAGAGTACCGTTCAACTCTGCTCGTAGACCGCCTTTCGTCCTTTGTCCAGCTTGCCCTGCTAAATACTTTTAGAAAGATTTTAATCTTGTTACGCCAAAGAAGTATAACTCTTCTTACGGGCGTACATAAGTACACACACACTTTTTTTTAAATTTCTGTATCGAAAACCAATAATTCGAAATTATTTGAATTAAACGAATCTAATTTGACTAAATAATTTAAAAATTCAATTAGCAAATCAAATTTTAAACCTTTTTATAGAAAGAGAAAGAAGCTAGATTCTTTCATATAAGCTTATGGGAAATTTAAAATTTAAAGGAATTAATTTTCACTCAAGAAGTATTAATTTTTAATTCCAAAGGCTTAATACTTATTAATTATTATCAAATAAATATTTAAATGAAGGATTAATAGAATTACCATTAAAATTACCTCGTGCAGTCTTTTTTTTTTTAAAAAAAAATATAAAAATAACTATTGTATGGAATTTTAATACTATATAAAACTTTGTTTAAGTTACATATATATTTTTAGATCTTAAAAAAATTATAATATTTATGCTCTTTATATAGCACGATTATTTTTTTAAGACATATTATTAGTTGCATCTGATGACAATAAAAATAGAGCGACTTTCGAACGTTCTGATTTTTTTTTCCTCATCCAAACTATTTTCTTCTAATCTAATTTATTTAAAATAACATCGAATAGAGATATATATTTTTTTCCTCTCCAAATCGTTTTCAAATACTTTAAACGTTTCTCTCAAACGGAGTAGATATATTTAGCAATCGCAAATACTTTTCGAAAATAAAGTGACATTTTTTTCATTCATGAATATTTAATGATCTTACTGTTACATATAATTGGATTGAAAATTTTCAGTAATGGGAGAAAAATAACGGTTGAAAAAAGTCAAGAGAATGTTAAAGAGAGAGAGAGAGAGAGAGAGATAGAGAGTAAGAAGAGAGGGAGAAAAAAGAATTTTGCTGTTCACACTTTCCCTCGTTTAATGCGAGTCTGGAGTAAAATATCTCTTCTCAGATCTCTTAATGTCTCTTCATCGATTTCTATTTCTTAGTTCTTTTCCCTTTGTTGCAACCGTAAACGCTTTAGTTATCCGAGAACTAGAAGAAGTCTACTCTTTTGCCAAACAAAGAACCTACTGTCTCATTCCCATGTAATTCTAGACCCAAAAGACAAGAAGTTAGGTCCCGGGATTTGAAAGGATTAGTGCAGAATTGTGTTAAATTTAATGGTCTGCCGTTTACAAGAACCGTTAACTTAAAAGTTCCAGTTGGCTTTCTTTAAAATCGTTAAAATCGATGCACTGCACTTAGTTCGCTTGTTGTACTACTCGTTAATGCCTTTTATAGGTGTAGTAATGTTGTCAGTGTTGGTGTTGGAGAGCTCTTATGTCTATGGTAATGCTTGTTACGAAAATATATTGCAAACTCTTAAACCGGACCACCATTTTGTGCAAAACTCAATCTTCCTAAAAGCCTATTTATATTTTTGCATTTCCGTTTATATATGAATTCTTAAAAAGTGTATTTGCTTTTGGCTTCATTGCCTATCTGAATATATTTATAGTTATTTTTGAAGTGAAAATTCGATTCAAAGAATCCAAAGTATTATTTATTCAACAGTCATTGTAATTTCTTCTTTTAATATAATTGTCAACAAGGTGTATGTCAATATGTAGATATGAAACAGAAAACGAAACAAAACTATATTTGTGTAAATTTATTATTTTGTTCCAGAACCTTTTTTAGAAATCGAACCTTTGGAAGAGTGATTTTCCATAAAATTAGAAGTCACTTAATCTTAAAGATCGTTTTCTGCTTTTGAGGAACTGATGCATTTTCCATACTCCTCATTTTTTCTTATCCGAAATTTTGCTTATGTATCTCAATGTGTGCTTAGTTTTTAATTTTAATATTTGTGAAACTTGAACGATTTCATAGAATTCCATTTATATAAAATACATATGAAATGGATAGAGATCTAAAAAAAATTCCAATATTATGCGTGGTTAAAAAACATTCATCTCTAGCCGCTAGAGGGTGGATTTGAAATCAAAAAGGGAACACAGCAATTATGTATATTTAAAAGGAGAAAAATCTTCAACGGAAATATATTGATTAAAAAAGGGAATTATTAGCAGCGTTGGAGGAATGACATCAGCGATAGATAGAATTTAGAACACTTTAAAAGATATTTAGCATTTTGTGAACGTGGGCAGTGTGATTCTCATTCTTGTGGCAAGAACTTCTAGTGACTAAATGGATGTGGCTCATTGCCTTTTTTAGTTATCTTCGGAGGAAAAAAGCCCAGAGCGACTTCTATATTACATTGCGACTTTTGTTCGTTTTTGTGCCTTCTATTACCACCTTGCGTCAGGAGCATAATTTCAGATTCACGCTGTATGAATCTGTTTACCTCAAGGCAGGAAGAAAATTCGTTTAATTTATTTAATAACTGATGATAAGCTATTTGGACTTGTTCGCAATAAACATAAATATTTACATATTAAAAAACAATAGAAGTTTTTCATTTTTATATTAGCTTATTTACAACAATAATTAGGACAATAATTAGGAAAGTATGAAATATGTTTGATTTTTTATTTCATTTCATATTCTTACCAGTATTGCAAATACGAAATGTAATAACTGGAAAATGTAATATGCTTAATTTTTGTCTTATTTTTCAGTTCCTACTATTAGCTCGCACTGTCTATATATATATTTATTTATATATTTGTAAATTTATTTATTTATTTTGGTGGAATTTTCAATCGTTAATAAAACACATTTTAAAGCGCTGAATTGAGCTGAAATTTTATATACAGGATCATTTTGGATGACAATACAATAATTTAATTATAATTAATAAAAATTAGTTGATTAAAACTAATTATTTAAAGAATTAAAAATACAGCTACGTTGGCGATTTAGCGACCCTTTTGGTGACTTGTGTCAAAACTTGAAAAGGTTTTTTTTTCTCACGTGTTAAAGCATTCAGTTGGACTGAAAAAGGACAATACGATACTTTAATGGTAATTAAGAAAACTAATTACCACTTAATGTTGTGATTCTGTCCTATGTATATACATATTTATATTAATTGTAACTATTTAATAAAAAGTAGCTAAAATAAAATTTTTCGTTGTTGATCTAAGTAGGAATTGACTTAAAAACTATTTTTTTATATTACTTGTTTACTATAAAAGAACTAACAATACTGTTAGTGAAAAAACATATGCGAGAGGTCCAACATAGTACAAAAATACTAAAAAATGAAAGTATGGGAGCAAAATCAAAATTAGAGAAAGATAAAATAAAAACAATAATTATTATTAATACACAGTCTATTGAGAAATCCAACTCCTTTTGACTGATCCCGCATTGTTGGTACAGAAATTTTTGAAATATAAGAAATTGAGTCTTTAACAGAGGTCATGCTTATTCATCGAAAAACACTCAGAAATTCGCTAAGAAACGGCGTCTTAATTGCGAATATTGGCTTCGTAGAAATATCAAGGTCTTAAACAGTAATTAACAAAGGTAAGTAATTTTTAGAATTAGGTAAAGGTACATTTACATCGAAATCCAGAATATTTTACTTTGATGGTTATAAAGCCATTCACACACAAAAATGAGATATTTGAAGGGAATTGTAAGGTACGCAATATGAGAGTGTCACTCTGATATTAATGACTCGTATATATCACAGCTAATTAAATTCTTTGGCTCAGAATTCTTTAATTATGGGACAGTGTGAGGGTAGTTTAGTTTCTAAAGCGACGACTTAATGGTCGTAGGATCGTGGGTTCGACAATTCATTTCACCAAAGAGCATTGTGGAAAACAACGAGAACAGCTGTAAGCTACACTTAAATGGATATTAAAGCATTCACAGGTTGTAATGGAAATTTAAGTAATATCTCTATTTGTTCAAATGTCATCCTCGTGGTTGAACTATTATTAATAAATACAAAATGCATTCTTTATCATTTAAAAATCCTTCATGAAATCGATAATTCGAGATATAAGAGTGATACTAACCATCAACTTCTGAATACTTGCACTGCATGCTTGCATTAATGTGTTATTCGTGATGAATACAAAAAAAAAAAAATACTTTAGGAAAATAATGTAGTCTCTTTAAAAAGAAGTTATATGTTCTACAGCTTTCACAGACATTTTATAGTCAATAACTTTTCATATCCTTACAAAATGCTGCTGTGCATGTTAATAATAATTCCCATGGTACATACTGAGACAGGAATGTTCACTCTGCGGACGGTGGAAGAGAATATGAGTCCATATTTTGCAAAGGATATAGTACGAAATATAAAGGTAGCTGCTATATATTAAGCCTTAGAGCAGTGCTTCTCAGACTTCTAGTATTTTCGACCCAATTTTCAGTCATAATTTTTATCGCCCCCCCGTATTGATAAAATTGTATTGAATGTAATAATAACGTACTCGACGCTAAAGCAACAATACAATCTTTATACACTGTACAAATTATCAAGATAAGTATTAAATTTTGTATATGTTACTCTTAAAGAAAAGATATTTTAAGTTACTTTTAAATAACAATTAAAAAAAAATTCGACTTTTTGATATATTTGCGCTTTTCCACGTAAGGTTATTACGCCCTTCAGTTTGAGAATCGCTGCCTTAGAGTAATGTGAAAGTAGGAGTAGTAACGTATCAGTTCACGTTTTTTGATACATGATTCAGAGTCAAGAAAAAACTTTAAGTAGCCTGGCCTATATAATTTAAATTACCACACGTGCATGACGATAATTAAAGTAAATAAAATCCTACCTGATAAATAAAATTCTTAAAAATTTTATTTTTATGTTTCTTGCGAATTGATAATACATTCTTTTTCGAAAGGCATAAATTCATTAACAAAGAGAGTGCATAATTAAAAATTTGTTTTCTAAAATACCATGCGAACTTTTATTTTTAGCAAAAATACTGTCTTGCACACATTTTTTACTCCATCTCTTAAGAATTCTTTTGAAGAGGCAGAGCTCTCTATATTGTGACGTAAATACATCACAAGAATAGTAAAAGTGGTATGAATTTATATTTCATAGTTTCATCTCATTCTGTTTTAGGTTTAAGATTCCCTTTTAAACTTTAAGCTCATTTTATTCCCGTAGATTTAGCAAAACTGACATCTGCACGTATTTGCTTTACAATAAAAGTTCTTAGAAGAATATAGTTTTTCCAATGCCTTTTTTTTTAGAAGAGATGGATCTTATAACATCGTAGCTTTCGAATATAATGGAAGGAAAAATAAAATTCGCGTTGACTTTTATCGAAGCTTATATGATCTCCAGTCTTTTGATTTGAAAGAAAAAATAATTTGAAGAATATATATTCTAGAAGATAATATTTTTTCTTTTACGTTTTCTTAAGTTTTATAGTTCTTTTTTTAAAAAACAAAGACTTTATTTGAAAGGCGTTTCGATGGAGTGGAATCAAAGATGAATAGTGCTTTATTAAATTGTTATGTCTTTCTTCTGTGCATATATTTATCTTTGTCGATCGAGAAAGAATACCAAATTTTATACTCATTTGGAAGACATACTGACAACACTGCAGTGTACACACATTTCTAAAGAACAATGTATTTTATAATGTATTTCCCCGCAATAAAAAATATATGGTACTTTGTATTAAATATTGCACGTACTGACATTTTTTATGGAAATGATGATGAAATATTGAAAAACATTTACAAATATGCATAAATAAGTGCATATAACTCAATAATCTAGCAAAACATCATTAAAATAACTCCCGTAGTGTATAACTCGTAAACTTATAAAAAGATTATTTTAGAAAAAATCATATAGTATATGAATAAAAAAAAAGATGTTCTGCTATTAGCTTTCTAGAATACAACATATTGAGATTCACATAAGATTTTGAGACACAGATAACTTTAAAAAAAAGAGGAAAATGTTTTTATACTTTTCAGTACAAATTTAAAATCTCAGTAACTTTGCATATCTTAAAATATATGATAAAGTTTATTATTATTTAAAGATATATATATATTGCCCATAATTCAAATAATGAGGAAGATATAAAAAATGCAACTATTCTAAATTTCGTGGAAGAGTTATTAATTTTTTTACTATAGATTAAACGTTAATATATTATGTCTTATCATTTTGATTTTTGTTCCTTTGATCTTGTGTTTGTTAGTTTCAGTAAATGTTTAATTAAATTTATAGCAAGTGTTAGAAAAAAAACGTACATTTATTACGATTTTTGTTCTTACGGATGCATTCCACAGGATTCACAAATTCAAATTAGTCAAATTTAACGAGGAGGAAAAAAATAAGAATATTGCTTTCAAAAAATAGGTCTTGCATGCATGTGACATTTAAGAGAAACTAACTGAATAATAATATTTTTTAAAAAAAAACTGCAGTTTTGTTTAATTTATATACATTTTATCATATATATAAGCGCTTATAACGTATTTTGAATACTTTTCTCCGGAAAAAGTATGGTTTGCTTAGAAATTTATTCTGAAGAAAAGCATTCACAATTTTCTAAGCAGACGATATTCTTTCCCTTTACTAAGACGAATAAAAGCATTTTAAGTTACAACATTTCTTTATAATTAAAATATTGAATGCTTTTCTCAATTTTTTTCATGAAAGTATGACTAAAATACAAAAAGTGGATCAATAAATTAATAACCCTTTTTTTGTTCATTTTGATTCTGCTAAAAAGTAAAACAAAATTTCAGAAAAAAAATCATTTTAGTTAATTTAAACGATTATTTTTTAGAGTTTTGACAAAACAACTCAACTTGTTTAAAAGCCACATTGCGAAATCTTATAAATTTATGTGGAACGTTATTTGCTATTTGATTTTAGTAGGCTTTATAGAAGGAATTCAGATTTGCAAGGTGATTTATTCTAATTCTTGTTTAAGTTCTTTCTGACGATATAATATCTAATACTGGGTTTTTAATCCTTGTATTAATTTTATTATTTTTTATTACAGAATTTCTATGATTCTTGTATAACTTTTATTAAAAGATTATTTTTAGAGTGTCAATTATATTTCATATAACGATGAAAATAGTGAAAAATCAATGTTTTAAATTTTCCCTTGCAATTTTGAAGTTCTTTATCAATGCTCATTTACAGAAATTACTTCCAGAAAATAGATCTGTAATGTAAAATATTTATTTTAAAATTTTTAAGTCGGAAAAACGTTTGCGAATTTTATAAGTTTGATTAATCTGCATCCATGATTTTTTTATCGGAAAAATCATTTAAATTAATCTTATAAAATAGAAGTAGGAAAAAAAATAATAAGCATGCATTAATTCTAAGGTTTTTTAGAAATAATTTAGAATGGGTTGAATGAATTTTCTTATAGATCTTTATTTGATTTTACATGGAAATCACGAAGAAAATTCATCATCAGAAAATGTAGATATGAAGTAACAGAAAAAGAATAATTTGGTAAGTTTTTATTTGTGAAAGTATATAATTCATAATTCTGTTTAACAAATTGTATTTAATTTATTGTTATTTAAATTTTTTTCATTTGTCTGTTTAAGAAGCTATGTAATGGGAAATTTTATTTGTTAAAGATTTATAAATACCATCTTACTTTCGTAGAAAAAACAGTAAAAATGTGAAAAAAGGCATTTTTTGCCCTAATATTTTGCCTTAATTGTATTTAACAACAATCAAAGTAGAATTACAGCAACGAACTCACAACGATTTTATAAACGATTCGTTGCGTCTGTAATAATACATATTACATAACAATACTTTGACAGTATTTTGTATATAATATTATTTAGCTATTGACTCAAATGTAATTTAGATTCCTTTTTCTAAAAATGCATATAAAACTCTTTGAGTGATTTGGGAAAATAATTAGAACAAATTAAAAGAAAAATCTCGTATTCACAAATTCGAAGAAATGATATAAACAAATTTAAAATTACCCAGGTACAAAGAAATTCTGATTTTATATAACTTCGATGAAATTTTTAAAAGAAATAATATTATGTAACTTACGTTTCCAAATTTTAAAATGCAAACTTACGTACATATGAATCTAAACATTATTTTATTAAAGATATTCAATTGTTTGTTAAAACGTGTGAAAAAGTATTTTTACATCTTACTTTTAAACAGAATTTTAGAGAAAAAACATACAAAGTTTAAATATAAATCTAAAATCATATTACAATAAAATAACAATTTGAGTATCTAAGGGATAAAATCTTGTAGCGTATGAAGTAGTTCAAAACTCTTGACAAAAAATGTCTATGAAATAAAATACTGCTACACAAAAACTTTTAGTCATACAATGCAGTTTCGCAAATCATATTTCGAACTTTTAGATGGCGTTTTTCAGTGAACTCACCAAGTTCTGAAATTTGAAGTCATTGTCATTTCTACCATGAATTTCACAAAATATTGCGTATTTTTTGAATGGGAAAAAGGTGGAGATATGATCTTATAAGTATTGGTACCATTGGAAATATATGCGAAGTTGAGTGATTGTACTGTGGAAGCGATCTCACATTTTGTGGGCTTCTTATATGGGAGGGAGTGTAGGAAAAGCTTTATACCTACGAGAGCTCTTTCGATTCTAATGCGAATTATGTTACCATGATTGATATTGCTACTGTTGATGTTAAAAAATGCCTGACGTTTTTTCAAATGTACGCCAATCGGAGCATAGAAGATTTAAATGGAACATTGAAGCTGAATTCTTCGGACCAGTTTTGTCAAAAAGAGCTTCTTCAGAGCATTCAAGAAAAGTTCTGAATTTTCTGTTCACAAAAAATTAAATTTCCTTAATTCATCAAAAAAAAAAAAAAAAAAAAAAAAAAAATTTTTTTTTTTTTCGTTTTTTTTTTTTTAGCCATTTCAATGCGTATATTTTATTAAAAATCGGGGTTGCCAACTTGGCGAGTTATCTTAAACGTTGGTATTGTTGCAATGGCAGATAAGTACGAAATTTAATTAAATTTCTACACAAATATATATAAACAAAAAAAAATTTAAATATTTTTCTTAAAAATACTTTAATTTAACTTCAAGAGAAAAACAATATAATAATAAGACAATTAAAAAAAATTAAGCCTAAATTTAACTATTGCGTGGTAGTATTAATGCACATTTTACGTAAGATTATATTATTTGCTTATAATATTAAAATAAACGTTAAGTAAGCAATGCATTGCAGCTTTATAAAAAGTTAAAAACACTTTAATAATCTTTTTTTTTTTTAATTTTAAAACAGAGCGAAAAGATTATTTTTTCTAAGTGAAAGGTCTTTCAATTTCATTTGAAAATAAGCGAAGATGTTTTAAGGATTAAATCTTTTTCAGCATATTTTTTTTGTATTGTTTTCCTAAAAACATTTTATGATGAGCAGCGCTATTTTAAAGAAATAGCTTTTATGAATTATTGATTGATCGCTTGTTTCTAAAATGCGTTCAGAATATTTGTTTGAGTTGTTGCTTGCTGATCTCTTTGATGCTCTGTTAGCAATTCTTCTTACATGTAATCCCTATACCTGAAGTTATTCCCGTGTTGTTAAGAAGAGTTTTTTTCTGCCTGAAAATTTGTTTACTGCTTTAAAGTGAACAACAACAAAAAAAAAAAAGATTTAAAAATGCATGTTTAAATAATCGTCATTCTGATTTTCAAATTTTCGAAAATAAAAAAAATATTGTAAAATAAAAATATTTTAAAGTTCTATTTGTATTTCTATTCTCGGTGGCTTAAAGTTAGCTCACCAACTTCACAAGCCTAAGAATTGTGGGCTCAATCCCGGCAGGAGTCGATAGATTTTTTGGATGCGGAAATCGTAGGCACGCATGTCATATGATTATTAGGTATGTAAAAGATCCTTTGAATTGCAATTTGACTGTGGTACTCTTGGCAAAATTAAATCACGGCAACATTTAGCACCCGACAAGAGTATGATTTAAAATTAATTCAAGCGTCAAAATTTAGTAGAGAGAGCCATCACTACGTGGTGACACCATGAAATGGCTCTCTCACTTGGGGACTTGCCGTGTCTGCTGCACATTAGAAAAAATAATTTTCCTTATTTGCTTACTGGAGATAAGAGAAAAACTAACGTCCCCAATACAAAAGCTATAGGCGACAGACATCGTGAGTTCGAACCTCGGTCAAGTGATGAGGATGGCACCTGAGCTGACACAACCCCTCTCCTTACTATCAAAACACACCAATGGCCTTTTGACAGATTTAATGTGCATCAGCCTCCTCTGGTCTTCAGTGAGAACCAAGACATGAACTTACGACACTTTGGTCACACATAGCTACTGGGCTACAGTGGCCCCTTAATTTGCTTACAGTGATACTAAAAGATTGCCTTGATAATGGGATTATATGGCTGCAACAAAAACTGTTAAAGGATTTTTAGTCGTCTAAAAATTTAAATGGATGTTTGTGTGAATTCATTTTGTACATGTGTGTTTGCCATTATATTTTTCACATAAGTTAATTAATGTGAGTTCCTTATAAAGCGTCTTAAACATTTTGGATGATATTACATTCAACTGAACGTTTTAGTTATTGGACAAGTAATTTTGGTGGAGAGTATATTAATTGAATTTTAAATTTTAATTAAGATTCTGTTAATTTGGGGAAATTTTATAGCCATATCTTTTATTTAATACTTTCATTTCAGACTTTGATGTCCCAATGTTTTGTAAAAGGTCGTTTTCAATTGTTCAGCAAATTTAAGCTTAATTTCTTTGAATTTAATTGCATCTCGCTGTTTTATGAATTAAATCTTGAGTATAACTCTTGAGTGTGATTATCTTATGTTGGAAAAATAAAAACTTTATATTATTATGCAAGCTTTATACTTTTAGAAATAAAAATAATAAAAACAATTGCTTTGTTCCTTTTAAAGTTCCTGTTACAAACAAAAGCATAATAAAAGCCCCGACCCTTGTTATTAATAGTGAACAGATAAATCTGATTAGAGATTAAAATGAGATTCCATTCAAAATTCTTCAAAAAGTTTTTTAAAAAAATTCTTAATACAAAACGCGTTTAATATATTTTAATTAAAACTTTACAGTGAAGAAAACAGCATCTTAATAAGGACAATTAATTGAACTATTCTTTCCGGACAACTGCAAAGATAATACATAAACAAGCAATTAAAATTTATTTTAATGATGATAATTTCTGACTGAAAATCGTTTTTATATTACTGAATAAGTAAATATAAAAGGTCAGTCAACATTTGAAATAATATTAAAAAGAAAGCTGAGAATGGTTTGTAATATGAAATTAAATCATGTTAGGAAAAATATTAAAGGAATGTGGAACTGGGGTTTAGGAGGCAGATATTTAAATGTGTTCCCTAATGACATGCCAAACGATATTTGAGATAACGAGAGTGATTATTACTAATGAATCTATCTAGGAATACTATTAGCTTGTAATCCGGGGACTCAGATTTAGAATAAGGAAATTGTAGTGAGTTGTTAGAAATGCCCTAATTAAGCGGCTTTGTTGAAAATTTAACGAATTCCTCAATCTAAATTTAGTTGTCATCGCATTAAAGGCTTTAAAGGAGAAGCTAATCCATTAACACATGTGTAAATGTCTCGAGAATTCTATAGAACTGTTTATTAGAATATTACTTACTCCAGAATCCATATATAAAAATGCTCATGGGCTGTTATTTAGAAGTATTAGCTCATTAACAATGAAGCCCATTGATATCAAATTTTAGACTTTTTTAGATAATTCAATAATTGATTGCTTATAGTTTAAAAATCAGAAATTTGACAACTAGATATTATTTGTTTAAACAATACTTTCCTCGTTATTTACTATACATTCAATATTTTTAAAATACGTGATGAAAATGAGAATAACGGTGAGAACAGAAATTTTGCATTTCTCTTATGCTATTATTACATAGAGCTACATTTAAATATCTGAAATTGAATTCTGGGGAAAATTAATCTAATTTTTTCATTCTTTGTATCGCTATATATTGCATGATATTCGATTGGGGAAGTACCTCCTTATGATATTAACTGCTTCTACTAAGAGAGGTGGGAGACCCCTGACCAACCCCATGGTTTTATCCCTCTAAATTGGGGTGGAACCGAGCCAAATCGTACTGTCACCTGCATGGTGCTCAAAGCTAAGGCTAACGACAGGCGTAAAAATTCTAGCCCTTAGCCGCGATGAATTTCATGGGTCTCGATCTGACTTCGTCAGGCAGGAGGCATTAGTCACAACAACAGCAACAACACTATGTGACCCAGGTTTTATCAATTTTTAATTAATTTAATCGTAATTTTTTTGATCTGTTGTACATTGTACACTAAGAGATACGTATGTATTATACATATTTTGCTTCTTAGCCATATTATTTCCTTCCTTTATACACATTTTTTATGTTTTACTACGTGTTGAGGTTCAAACTAAGTATGATATCATATTATTCTTCACCAGTTGAAATTTTCCCCAACTTATTCTAATAGTCTATACTTTACTATGGAGGGAAATATGAAAAAACTAAAAATGAAAGTGAATTAACTTAAAATTATATACTGAACCAATTTTCAAAATCGAATTCAATCAAAATAGCATATATATACATATATATACAGTTGAACCTGTTTTTGTGCGGTAGATAGGGATCGCATAAAAACAAACGCACAAAAAAATATTCAAAAATTTTAAATTCTTACATATAACAAATTAATTCGTGGAAATACTACAGAACATTTTTTTATGCGGTGGATAAGGATAAAAAAACCGCATTTATAAAATATGCCAATTATTTACGAAATTTACGTAAGAGTACTTCCATAACAAAATAAATAGTTAAATATTACACATGGAAACATTTTAAAAACATGTAGTTTCTCATTGTATACACGGATAAGTTTTCAAAATGCACATACATAATTCATTGCTACTCATCGTAATCCAAAGCCCTATAATGAATAAGTTCAAAATCGCTTTTGTCACTTGAAGTTACAATTTCAATTGATTTATTTTTTGGCAACATAAAGTAAGAGATAAATTTTTGATCGAAAATCGGGTGGTCAGTTGCTTGTGTAAATGTCACGATAACCAGATATACAGGATTGACGCCCCTTTTTGGAATTTTATACTTTTTTAATTGGTATCTATTTTAAGAAAATGCTTTCCCAATTTGCTGGAAAGCTGGATCCTTGCATATTTTTATCCACTCTCAAAGAATCCGGTTCTTCTTGTCCGTCTTCATAATCCATCAAATTATTAATAATGTCACTGTCATTGAAAGTTTCGTCTTCAATCAAGCGCGGGCTGCTGGAGTGTTGATAGAAAGCAACTGAATGCGCATTGTCGGGAGACTGTTTATAACAAATGAACAGAGCGTCTTGAAGTGTCTACATTTCAGTGGCGTAACGTACACCCCGCATCACGGGGGGGGGGG
>BMAV01010006.1:419628-446429 GCA_019973955.1 Trichonephila inaurata madagascariensis
TTTTTTTCGTTGTTAGTTATAATATATTAAAGAATTCTTATGCTGAATTTAGAATTTTGTTGTAAAGATTAAGAATTCGAAAATATGATCTTACTCTCTTACATAAAATATATTTAAGCTCAATACAAAAAACATATTGCTCGAAACAACCAAGCTTTTTGTATGTTGATTATCACTTATATAAAATTATAAAAACTACAACACACAAAAAGCGAAACTGTAGGAAAAATAAGAAAATAACAATGATTAAAAGTGCTTTAAATTTTCTAGTTAATGTTTAATTCACGTTTTATTAAAAATAAACAAAAAGTAGAAGAATAAATCCGGAGCAAACATCAAAAATACTTCCTTTTAAAGTTAAATGCTTATTCCCTCCCAAAAAACGGACGAGACATGTACATCTCTAGAGTAAGTAGTGCTCAAAATTAAATGATAAATCATAGTTACAAAATGGGTAACTCAATAAACAGATCATTACGCTCCTGTTTTTTTTTTTTAGATTGTCTGGATATTTGCCCAGGATTAAAAGTTTTGCAAAAACTTTCCTTTTCAAGATTTCTGGTGCGTTTAGGAGAACCATAAAAACATCCCCTAAAATCTCGTTTACGTACGGATGGAACTGAAAGGAAAAAAAATGTTCTAGACTAGAAATCTAGTTTGTACAGAATGTTCGTCGCCTACCCCAATTTCCGCTTTATAATTACCCTCTAACTGCGTTGACGTTTAATCAATAAAAGCATTCCTCCTCAAGCTGGCTTTGAAAAATAAAAAGGGCGTACAACAGAACCTTGTCAGACTAAACAAGCAAGTGAAAGAAAAATTAAAACACTACATGTAAAACACGTTTTTACTCTAATGTAACACGTAATTCAAATTTGTTGTAGTAATTATTATTCAGAACGAAATTCATAATATAGTGGATGTTGCCACATTTCTATGAAATTGAACAGAATTGAATAATTAGCTTTCATTTATAAACTGTTTTAAGTATAAAAATAAGTTTTTGTGCTTCAATTTATTATTCTTCAACCGTATAACATTTAATTGTCGCAGATGTTTTTAATAGAAATCATAATGAAGTCATTTTTATTGTGAAAAATATGCGTTGAATTTTAATGTTAAAATTGTTTTCAACTGCTATTCTTTTCAGATCAAGACTCATCTGAATTCCTTTAATAAGAAACCTTTTATCTGACTAATTTTGGTTTTGTAGAAGTATTTTTTTGATGTACAACGACCACCCGTTAAGAATAATGGTTTTTAATATCTTATCCATGTAATAATTGGACATTTCTGCGAATTAGGTATTTTTATAAATTAACAATAGTGCTCGAAATGTTTCCGATTCAATTTCTTTTCAAATCGTTTCAAATAACGATGCTTGCAAGAAATTAGGATGTTTTTAATGTTTATGGCACGGGGAATTTAAGTGAATGAGAACTTTCGGGTATATTGGGAAAAAAAATCTTTTTCGTTGTTTTGGATTGGGGCTGGGGTTGTGGTAAAACCAACTCGTTTGATATAGCACATAATTTAGACGATTGTTTAAAATTAACCAAATACTCATTTTTTAATTAAAAAATTAAGTAATAAAAATTCTAATGAATTTAGCCCCCTTTAACTTATTTTGTTAAAAGTTATATTTTTCTCGAAATGCATCTATAAGAAGCCCAGTTTTAAAGAATAAATTTTTAGAAAATGGCAAATTTTGATAACTTTTGCAATTTTTATCGCAGCTAGATGGAATCAATACTTGTGTTAAGATCTCAAAGATAATTAAGGTATTGCGCTAATAAGAATCAAGTAATTCAATTAGCATGGCTACTAATTAATTTCTAAAATATTTATTTTATGAAATTTGAATTTTTTGCATAATTAGGTAAAAAGTGGTCTAATTAGATCATGTTACTAATCTGATCGTTAACTTCAGAGATATTTGAGAAAACCTGTTAGGAGATCATGTACCAGATTACTTTAGCGCAGTTGATGGAGGATTTCCCCCTTTCTTAACATCACATGAGGATTGGATTAATAATTAAGATTAAGAAACTATTAGACGACCCCCTAAGACCCCTAAATTTTTTCGTCCAAATATATGTTCAAAATTTAGACTTTTTAAATTAAAGGGGGAAATCCTAAAAATGTTTTAATTCTAATATTTCATAACATGAAACTTTTAAATATATAAAAATTTTGGTAAGCTACAATTTACTTTTTTTCGTAACTGTGTGTTCGATATTTTCTCTTTACCACAAAAGTACTCTTTCAGTTATTTTACAGTTTTGAAAATTTTCTATTATCAAAAGTATGAAACTTATCTCACTCCACACAACTTTTCATGATAATTTTTCCAAAATTTTAATTTTAGCGAATTTAAAGATAAATTGGGTAAGAGAAAAACTTTATTCTGGTGAGAAAGAAATTTATTGTATTAATTGAGTTCATAAATGTACTACTCAATATATAAATAAGTTTCATTTGAGCCGATTAAAATTATATAAATTTTGTCCAATTGAGAAAAAAATTGGGAAACTTATTATGACTGGCTCATTTTTTTATATGGTTGTACATGTTTTTATATTGTTATTGCAACGGATATATAGCTGTTAAAATATTTATAATGAAACCAAAATAACGGAAAAACCTGACATTTTTCTGTTTTTACTCTTATTTTAATTACTCTTCTACTTAAAGACTGATTCATGCAGTGTATAAAAGAATTTTATTTCTTAGCCCACAAATTTTACTGCGTCTATCCAGAAATCCTAACTGAGAGATAGCCAGTAAAAAAATGAAACCTATACAGTCGTGTAAGACTGATCCTACTGTATGAGCATTACAAATCCACCCAACATTTTTCGTTCTCTGACTTTCATTTACAAAGTCTTGTCATTCATTGGTCTTCTAGTTTATTTCCACTACAATTCCATTTTAAAACGGAAAAGATGTTAAGGGATTTGAATGTTTCACAGCTGTAAAAATTGCTTAATCCATCATTCCTTGGGAGAGGGTTGGGAGGCATTTTACCTTGAGAGAGAGTTATCCCACGGATAGATTTCTCGCTGACACAAGGGCGGTAAATTCCTCAGTATGTTTTCTGTGTATTTTTTTAAGGAATATTGAGAAACACATTCAGTTTTTGTTTCGATCTTTACAGATGAATCTAAGTCTGTTGGTACCACGGCAGTTTGTCAGTGTACAACCATCACCAATACTCTTCCTATCACATCCTCAGTCTACACCGCCGAGCTTCATACCTTTAAGTTAGCTACTGAACATATTTCACAGGCATGCCATCTCAAATTCATTATTTACACGGATTCACTAACGTCAGCATAAAGTATTGCTTCACATCAACCATTTCCCCATCCTATTTTAACTGTCATTAATTCAATGTCTTGAATGAGTATAGAACAGGAATAAATATAGTTCTTCGATTTCCTGTTATGCCAGAATTGTAAGGAATGAAAAAAGATGATGGCGCTGCATATTCAGCAGTTGGCATGACCCACAGATTTCCTGTCTCATTCCAGGACCCAAAGCCTTCTGGCAAAAATCGCTAGACATTTAGCGGTCTGACTGAGGCAAGAAAATGGAGAACGCATATTATTCCATCATGCCAACTATCTAACGGTGCACAAAAAAAATTTCAGCCATGGGGAGGAGAACGAAAAGGTTACACTCTGGTTATCAAATGGGAGGCAAACCCTTCATTTACCAACATTGCAATTGCACTTTACCTATCAAGCATATCATTTGTGATTGATTGTTCTCATTTTACTGTTCATAAACACAGAATTTTTAAGTGAAGTGATTTTAAACTCTCGTAGTTCTTTTAAAACTTAGACGTGACATTAACTTTTAAATATATGCATAGCATGGGTTTTATCCATCTTATCTAGTATTTTTTTATATACTAGTTTTCCATATCTTGCTTGATTGTTTTAACTTATTTTTTTACATATAGACTACATCTGACTGTGCCCTTTTGGCCAACTATTTTTGTAAAATTTTAATTATGTCTTGTTTGGTGCTCAATGACCTCATAACCTCTCTTTGCGCCATAAAGCATCAATAATACTACCAACCGTATAAAACTGATTTGTATTTTCATTTTATGTATTATACATAAAATTATTATATTGGATTTTATACATGGAATTGGAAGCACATACATGCCTCGTTAAGGGATAATAATGGCATTTATTTAAGTTCATGCACTTATTAGTGACACGTTACATAATACATACTATTTCAATATGAATACAATGTCACTTGCATATCAATACAGTTTCATTAGTTTGTATAACATGTCACATGGTATACATTTCTAGAAAGATCCCTGAAGCACAAATTGTTGAAAACTATTGAAACATATCATTCTCATTTGCTGTGATGGAGTTAACTTTGAGGGACTTTATTTAATCATATAGTTATCGTCTTTGAATGTCTGAAAGCAACACGCTTTCGATATGTTTACGGCCATTCGTTTGAGTAATAGAGCCGTTGGTCACAGATAAATATTGTATGTTGAGACAGAGTATTGCACTTGGCGTGTCTAGCATTTGGTAATACAATTACTAAAATGAAGTGGTGTCAAGTAGGAGAAAGTATTTCTGCAGCTATAATATAGTTATTGAAAAAGTTACGGAACTTTCCAGCATACATGTTGTTTCTCTTTCTCTGAAGATTAAATTACCTGATGACATATTTTTAGGGGGATTTTACAAATGTGTAGAGAAATGTGGTTACCTGTATTCTATTCAGAGTTATTTATGGTATTTTGCCATGTTTCACATAAAAAAAAAACCGATTTTTTTATCTTCCGAATATTATAAAGGAATATTAAGATTCAAATGTCTGTTCAGCATATTAAACTAATATAAACTTTATATAAATGGTATTATTTTCTTTAGATTATTTAATTCTGTTTTTTTTGTTAAGAGTTTTTTATTTCTCACAATTTTTCATGAAGTATAGTAATAAAAGGATTATATATAGCTTCTCACAATACAAAATATAATCAATTCTATATAAGAAGGTAAATACAATATTGTGGTATATTATCCAATAATGTACTGAGATGAACGACTGTGGAAAAGATTTCTGAGAGCAAAGACCATAAAAACTAATATTTAAAAACTAAAGTTTAAAAAATAATATTTATAGCTGTGAACAGTCCTAACTTAATGGAAGATCTCCTCTAAGAAAATATTTTAAAAGAAACAATAAGTAAAAAAAAAAAAAAAAAAAAAGAGACACCGTGGTTAATTAAATTACTAAGTTTTTTGATCAAATAATTTAAAAGTTTTTATAATACTTTGTGCATGCTTCTAACAGTACACATTTCATAATTATTTCCCAAGAAAAATTTAGATATAAAATAGGATTTAAAATATTTGCTAATACAAAAATAATGTATATTTGTTTACTCATATTTATATTATTCTCTTTCTTCTAACTCGTATATTTTCTGTTCCATTTAAGATATTTCTTTTATAAAATTGTTTTACAAAACGAACATTTTTTTAAATTCCTGTTTATATAACTTTTTTTTGTTTAAAACTCATTTCCTTAAATATGCCACTTAACTAGATTTAAAGAATTCCAATATATAATATTCAAATCAATAAATAAATCATTCAATTTGGGGAATATATGCCCATCAGTAATTTTCCGGCTATTTTCTCTTCTATTTCGAGTCACTTGTCAGTTGTTATTAACTGTTATTTTCAGTCTCAACATGATTAGGAATTCCACGACAACAGAAGACACTTTTCATTCGTCTATAACGTATGTGTTTTGATGTTTTCGATATTCCATTAGCAGATGCAAGGAAGACAAATTAGTTTTCCAATGAGATAATTTTATCATTTAATTTGTTATTTTCCGTCTTTGACGTCTTTGTTGTACAAGGTTATTTATCCATGTAAAGCAATATTTTTTTGAATTATGACTATCAATGAGCTGAATGAATAAAATATTGGAAAAAACTATTCTAAGTGAGTAAAATATACTCATTAACAAATTTAGAAGTAAAACATGAATGAAATGAATGAAAATTTATTTCTTTTTATGGTGACAAATAAAAATGTTATACAAAGTTTAAAATAATTTATTATATATTAATACTTCCATTGGATTTATTGCGTATGAACATCACACTTAGAAGCAATGCAAGGGCATTAATATATATATATATGTATATATAACACATGTGAATAAAATAATTGGTGCAAAAGAATATCCAACTATGATTGGAGAATAACAGAATTTACAAGAATCTGAGGTATTAAGCTATTCAAATTATAAAGACCGAAACAGTCATTGGACTAAAATGGAGAACTATTGGTTTCTAAAGCTGTCACTGATTTAGGATGTGCAAAAGGGTTAAGCATTGCTTTATGGATCCAACCTTCCCTGTTCAGCAGTAATTTTCGACATAATAGAGAAACAGAACTCTATTGAAAATTAGACCTATATCTATCTACACGTGGGAGGAACACAAAAGAGTAAAAATAAAAGGAATGTATAAATATTTTATATATATATATATATATACGATTTAAAAGTTGACATTTTAAAGCTTCGTACATAAAAGATGATTGTTGCAGCATCTATAAACATAGAAAAGACTGATTCGTAGGTTTAGAAAGAGTTCTGTAGCTAGTCACCCAAACACTTCTTTTGGTAGTACTAAACAAAAAGGTTTGAAATTTAATTTATAGATGTTTTGAATTCCTATTACCAATAAAAAAAAATTAGGTACCAAGAAAAAGCAATATAAGGTTTCTTGCCTTTCAATATCAAATCTGCTTTTCTTGTTCAAGCCATGAAATTGCATCTAGCTCGAATTAAAGAACTATAATCAAGTTATAGGCAGATTCAGTGATCTAAATACAATTTCAAGGCTTGAACAAAAAAAAAGCATATTTGTAGCAAAAAAAAAATGTTGCATATTTGTAGAAAGTTTAAAAGATTACTACAATAGTAATAAATTAATACCTTAAATAAATTGAAATTATATTAATATTTTTATAATTTTCTATAAGATTATAGATATAAAATGATAATACATTCATATTTTTAAATATTATTTCTAAAAGCTACTGTAACGCACAAGGAAAGCAGTTTTAGAATGAATAGAATTTTCTGATGAATTTGAATAAAATTATTATATTTCTTAATAATATAACCTCAATTATCAAGGAAGAATAAATTAATCGATACAGTTTAAGAATTACCATTATAAAGATAACGACTTATGAAATTAATTGGTTAAATTTGTTATGTAAACCGTATTTAAAGAGATTATTATAATTTTATTTTAAACGACACTTAGAGTCTTATTATATTCATACGATACTTAAAGTCTAATACATTGAATATAATTCAAAACAATGTTTTTTTAAAGAAAATTGATGCATGCATGTTACTAATCCAAAGAGGTATTTTAATAATACTGAAGTTAAAATTATCTCTCTTAGTACAAAAGTAGAAAATTGAATTAGTGGATAGTTCATTAAAGGTTTGAATTTTGTTCCTTCAGCAAAATGTTGTTCAGGAATAATAGAAACAAATTCAGTCATTTTTGATAACATTTATCATAAAAAATAATTTTCTGTTAGTCATATTACTGTATGGAAGACCATTAAGGTATCCGACCACGTTCGGAACCATGATTTTAAAAAAGCGTATAAATGGATAATTTTCATGATATTTAGTGTCACTTAGATTAGAATACATGTATAAAATTGTTTTAAGGACATTTGACAAAAAAAATATTTAAATTCAATATTTTGGCAAAAAATTAACTTAGAATAATCTTTTTTCCAAATGTTCTCCTTTTGTGAAAAATGCTTCTATTATAAAAATATTTTGCCTGCATATAGCTCAGACCTCTTTACAGAGGCTCAACAATGATTTTTGAAAAATTCACATTATTTTCAGAGTTACAACCATTTGAAATAATTATCGGCGTTTTTTTCTTAAAATTGCTTTCCTCTGTTGCCGTAAAACATGGGTAAACCCACTTCTAAGTTATATTTTTCAAAAATTCTAGTTGAGCCTCTGTAGAGAGGTCTGAGCTATATACAGGCAAAATATTATTATAATAGAAGCATTTTTCACAAAAGAAGAACATTTCGAAAAAAAATTATTCTAAGTTGATTTTTTGCCAAAATATTGTATTTAAATAATTTTTTTTGTCAAAATGTCCTTAAAACAATTGTATACATGTATTCTAATCTAACTGACACTAAATATCATGAAAATTATCCATTTATTCGCTTTTGCAAAATCACGGTTCCGAACGTAGTCGGATACCTTAAACAAGTTCTGAAACTGACAAAGAGGTAGTAGTTTGAGAAAGAATACAACTTCGATATAATTCCAGTAACTTAAACTGTGTAATTCACTTTATTCACATTATGTCATTCACCCATTCAATTCATATAAACCAAGCTTAAGAGGTTCATCACATGTAACTTGTTGTGTTTCTTTAATTTGATGTTTTTTATATGGTTTGGTGATTATATGTTTTGGTATTATTTATTAATAAGTGTGTGTGTGTTTCTCAAAGGAAATACATAAAAAATTTTATAATGATCATAGTGAGTTTTAATCATCAATGAATTCACAACGAACCAATTACGAGGAAAAGTATAAATTTTTCCCTTGCATTAAAGAATAAAAACATCTAAAATTTTACAAGATATTGTATAGAAAGTATTTGTGGAAGAAAATATTGAAACATATTACATAACTGTATTTCTGAAGCTTCAAATTTTACTATTTGGCCCCAATTATATGTAATATAAATTCCTGACCAAAAAGTACTATTTGCCATTGTCATTTTGAAATGGTATCAAAAGAAAGCTGAATCCTTTCAATTTACAGCGAATCGAAACATTTTAAATTGGGGCAAGTTCTTAGCAACCGGATCTCTTTTGAGGATCGCTATTGAGCCCCCGTACTATTGTAAGGATATAACTCACTTAGAAAAGGTACGTGATATCTGGAAAAAAATTGAGCAAACTGCATCTTATTTTCTGGCTTAGATGCTCTGAAAAGATGATTGGATCGAAAATAGATACCTACGAAACTCTTTTTGATGCGGAAAACCATTCTGAATATTTTATAATGGTCAAAAATTCTGACCAAATAGCTTAATAATATATAAGTATCGCATTATTCATTTTTTATACATGTCAGAAAATATGATGATAATATATTATTGTCAGAAAATTTAATATGCTATATGATTTAAAACTAATTCCTTTTTTCAAAGAAAATATGCGTAAGATTTTCCACGTAATATTAACGAATTATTGTGCTTTTTTGCTTCTAATAAAAACATATTGTTTATTAAGGTAGAATGTAGTCAAATTAATATATTTGAAACGAAAACTATTTCGAAAGAAAAAGTTTTAACAAATTTTTGAAAACGAACAGACTCAGATGGACCTTTTTAGCTTCCCTCCTATGATTTAATTCAAATATTTTGAATTGTAATATTGTGTATAGTTTTCTTTGCATGCCTTTATATATGAGAAAATTAATTCATTTGTCACGAGATCTCCGGAACTACTGGGCCTAGACATTCGATATCAGGCAGGCCTGTTTTTTTGTTGTGTAGTGAACCAGGATGAACGCGTTCAGCAAATATCAATTTGTAAGAGGGTTTCCAGAAAGTTATAGTAAAAAAAATTCCCAATCTTGAACTATTAGACAGATATACTATAATCTAGCAGGCACGTTTCTTTTGTTGTTTACAGATCTGCTAAGAATGGGTTTGTGGAAATTTAACCTCAAAGGTATTACGTATGCTTAATAGATAAATATATCATTTTGAAAATTAAAGTTTTGCCTCTTTTGATTAAAGAGGTGATAGGAATGTTTTTGAAGACTCTTTCGAAAGCTTATAATGCCGGTATTTAACTATAAGTAACTTATAAACAATATAGTCATACAATATCAAGAAATACCCTACCAAATTGGTGGGTAATGGTTAGTTATTTATGTTTTAAAAACAACATAGGAAAAGACTACATAAATTCAAAGTTCCACAAAAAGGGATGTATTTAAAATAGAAAAAATAAAATTATATATAACAACGACTTTTAACAACTTTAATAAAATTTGAAAATTCTGTATGATAAGAATTAATTATCCATTTTCGATATTGTGTATATATATATAAATATATATTCATTAATAAAACTTAAATTTGAGTGAATTATGAATATTATCATTTAAAAAATAT
This sequence comes from Trichonephila inaurata madagascariensis, assembly GCA_019973955.1. Lineage (NCBI taxonomy): Eukaryota > Metazoa > Arthropoda > Arachnida > Araneae > Nephilidae > Trichonephila > Trichonephila inaurata. The sequence continues at coordinate 429,893 of BMAV01010006.1, forward strand.
TTTTAATATTAATTCTTTTTTGGACATAAAAAGATTTCGTAAAGTGTTAACAATAAAATGTTAAAATATATTTCCTATATTTTCACAGAAAAGCACCGCTTCGAATGCATTTAGCCCTTTTATAAATTTAACCGCACAAACGTATTATCTCTAAGCATAGCTACACCAATAATAACATCTGTAATATATTTCATATAAAATATATAATAGGATTATATTTTGTGTTAATTGCAATATTAAAATGATTTGATTGGTATTCTGATTCAAGCATGATGAAAACTAAAAGTTTTGAATAATTTCGAAGATTATGCGACAAAAAAAATAACGGCTTCATAATTGTTTCAAAATTTGATTCATTGTATTATCTATGATATTATTTTGTATTTTTCTTATCTGTTGATTAAATTTACACGCTTGTTGATTGGTTGAAAATATTTGAAATGAATTTTACTTCAGTTTAATGGAAACTTAAAAAAATAGTTTTGATATCAAAGCATTTTACACATAAGAGTATAAGTGAAACAAATTAACTGTGTTTAAATGTAGCACATTTATCGGTTGATTTCCTCAACAATATGTTAAAGCACGCAATTACAAGTTGTTCCATGATGTTCATTATCTTATGAAGAAAGCCATTCACGAAAAGTTCCTTAAAGTAATAAAAATAAGAGATGATTGGGTTTATTCGAAAAGTATTGGAGTAATAACAACCAGACGGCCGACTTTTACGGCTTCATTGCAATGAATGCAACACATTTGGAAATAATAAAGGTCGATTAGCCTTATGGGTAGAAATCTCCAGTGAACGATAAGTTCTTTAGATCTCAGTTTAGTAGGGCCCTATGGGAAACATGGACAAGACAAATGGAAACAACTAAATGAAATGTGAAATGAGTTAGAAGCCGAGTAGAGCCAAATGGCAGAAAGAATGAACATAATTACTATTTCATCGAAATGCGTTGTTGGAAAAATTTAGAATAATGTGTGTTTCCTTTTTTTACTAGATTTTTATTTTTCCTTATATTAAAATCCTATTTAAAATACCATAAATCCCCCAAAATAATTAATAAAATGTAATAAATTATAATGAAGTAAATAGAATTTAATCTTAGTAGTTTAAATTTCAGATATAGAAGAAATCACATCGAAGTGTACTTTAATGGGCATTTAACTTTAATTATTGTGTACTTTTCAATTACAATTTTATGCACTCTTTATGATAAAAATATATTTCTTATGAGCACCAGTATTTTGTTCATTAGTTTACTATGACATATTATGACGAGAGATTCTATAAACATAGTTAAAGGACATTTCGAGAATGAAATTTGATCATTAAATTATAGAATATTTTTTTTCTCTTTCTTCTGAAAAATTAATAGATGGTTATAGAGTAGCGTACTTCTTTGTCTAACACAATGAAAAAAAAAATAGCAGCATTTTTTAAAGTTTACCTTATTTTAAGAACGGCTTATATCCATAATTATAATAGCTTTGAACATCTATTGTCAATCATTCTTTTTGAAGAAATTTAAAACTTCCAAAATTCCCCTCGGTCATTTTTTTCATCAAAGTTCATGGATAAAATCAAATAAATGTTGCATATTTATTTCAGTAACATGTACTTACTGCTATGTATTGTTTTTTTAAAACTTGTTTTGAATTAAAAAATATATATGGATGTATTATTTAGGATTTTATGTGAAGAATGTTTTGGTCTCAATCTATTTTAAAGTATTACCTTATCAGATTCATATGACTTTCAAACACTTCAATAATTTAGAGATGTGTTTTTAATGACTGTGATCTTAGCTAAAGCAAATTTCCCCGTACTACAAAAAGTTGCTTGCCAGTTAAAATTGCAGATACCATCTCCTTTTTTTTTAAAGAAATAACTAATAAGATATATTTGTTTTTGCTGTTGTTGCGTATGCCACCTGATGGACGGTGTCAGATCGAGCAGGAGGCTAGTTGTACACCTGTCGTTATCCGTAGCTTTGAGCACCATGCAGGTGACTGTTTAATTTGGCTCTGTTCCACCCCAGTTTTGAAGCACAACACCTTTCGGGGTGGTCGTGGGCTTCCCTACTTTCTTCCCGTTCCACCAACTTCACGAGCGGACTTGCGGCTCGACGGCTTTTTAGAGTACCCTAATGCTGCAAAAGCACTACACAAGTATCATCCATGCCTCCTTCGGTATTCAAACCCAGGCCCCACGCCTCAGCAGTCAGCGTTCCAAACCGCTATATCGGATGGGCAGTAGAAATATTTCTTTTAATCTACACTGCTTAAAACTCTCTAGCTGTAACCGCCAGAAGGCATCAGACCTCTCTCTATGTAAACAAAGCATTTGCTTTTTTTTTGTATTGTACTACCTAGTGTAGCGCTACTTATTTCAAGGCTTCCATGCCTCATAATTCTGCCCTCAAATAAATCTTTGGCTTCTCTTATCCATGAACTTGCCTTCATTCATATTTGTTTGCTGTGCACGAAACAATATTTGTGGTTTTGAAGATAAACTTACTCCGATAATATATGCAGCATAAATAGAGAATGGTTTGCGTAATAGAAAGAAAAGTTCTGAATAGAAAAATACAATTTATTACTAAATAATTTTGCTTTACCTATTATTTTTACAGAGAAATTTTGAGCCCTATAAAACGTTTTCCTGTTTTTATTCCAGTTTAATTGTTCTGGTGTAGTTTGAATTCAATAACCAGTCTACAAAAGGAAATTTTGAAACACATCTCTCTCATACCTTATTCAATTTCTACTATTAACTCACACTCTCCCTATATATATATATTTATTTATTTTTATATGTTACCGTTAAAGAGTATAATTCAGTTATTTCATAGAATAACTAGGTATTTAATGAAATAACAAGACAAGTCAGTTAAAGTACATATAATAGATGTAATATTTCATACTTTACCTAGTTATTTTATGGAATAAGTAGTTAGTTATTATTCTATGAAATATATAACTAATGATGAACCGTTAAAGTTAAAAATAAACAATTTAAAAGTTTTTTTATAGTTATTTTTGATGTGTAACATTTGGGGTCTGTCCCCCCTTTATAGTTTATTTACTAATGATAACCTGCCTGGGGCAGGGATGGGCTTACACACTAAAATATCATTTCCTTACGTTAATTCTATGGTGCCACTTTTTTGATAGTATGAGGTTGATGTTTGATGGATCGACTAAATTAATGTTCAAATCTTGAAACCTTGGGCAGCGACTCCCCCAGGTGTATCCCCTTCCTGGGCAGCTTTTTTGCCAAGAGTTCGATACCCGAGTCTCTCAGCCTATTCGGACTTGGCCTATTCGATCCCTCTTCATCCACTGTATACTTTCACCAATTTTCGTGCTCATAGAGTCATTCTTCCTATTTTATTTAATCGTTTTTAACTATTTTAAATTTTTAAATTTATTTTAATTGACACTCGTCATGACCTATAAATCTAGCCACTCAGCCCTTATGTAGTAGGCCCAGGGAGGGCTTTAGCACTAAAATATCATTTCCCCATGTTAATCCTATGGTGCCACTTTTTTGATGGTATGGGGTTGATATTTCGACTAAATTAATGTTCAGATTCCGAAATCCTGGGACGTGACCCCCCAGGTGTATCCCCCCTTCCTACAGGGCTAGTTCCTTAATATCACGAATCCTAGACCACTTGGTCATCCTCACCTGCCTGATTCCATAGATATCCCTATGAGCTTTCTGCATATATAATTTCCTTGCAATAATCCTATTTTCCCTCCCTTAGTTCAATCTCTCCGAGGATTTTTGAGTCTGCTTTGAAACTCGAATCATAGGCCATATTTCATACTTTAACACGATCATGTAATCTTTATTCAATAGAATACCTAGTTAAAGCGTAGAATTCAGTAATATTCTATACTTAAACTGACTTGTCTAGTTATTTCATAAAATACCTAGTTGTTCTATAAAATAACGGATTTCGCACTTAAATGGTAACAGATATATATATATATATATATATCTTGTTCAAATTTTCAAACTGTATAAAATACTTTTTAATTCATCGATTCAATTTCAATACATTTTTTAAAACTTGTAGTGGAGGACAATTGATGTTAATACAGTTTTTACAAATATTAGTTAATTAATTAATTAATAATTAGTAACAAACAAAAATAATAGTCCAACACCATATATAAAAAGGAAAATCGCCCGTTGTGCCCCTGTAGCGCTACGGGTAGCGCGTTGGACTTCTCCAAAGGTCGTGGGTTCAAATACCACCTGGAATGGCCTAATTTCTGGAAGTGTAATTTGTTTGTACTATACTATTTTATTGGAATGATTAAATTCAATTAATGAATAAATAGTAACAAACAAAAATGATAGACCAACACCATATATAGAATGGAAAACGGAATATTGCAAGGAAAATCGCTTTCTATTTTGCCACTTAATATTGTGATTCTGTTATATGTGGGCCATAATAATTAAATTATTAATATATATAAATATATAATATTAATATAAATACATATGCCATATATTTATATTAATTGTAATTATTTAATAAAAAGTAACTAAAATAAAATTTTTCTTTGTTGACCTAAGTAGGAATTGACTTTAGATTTTTTGTTTATATTACTTTTTTTCCCTGAAATATATTGTTCAATTGTTTATGTATTTAAACAAATATAAAGTATTGTGGAATGCAGTTTAAAGAGTTAAATAAAACCTTGTCTCAGTAAAATGAGAGGAATTTTTCCGTTTTTTTTTAAATTCGGAAAAGTTCTAAGCTTTATTTTAAATTACCCATCTCAAGGATGGTTCACTTAATAGGAACAAATACATTAAAATCAAAATAAAACTGAGAATAAATAAAAGGGTAAAATAAAAATAAGCAGAAGCCTTACAGGCATAAAAAATTTTGAGTAATAACTGAATCTGTATTAAATATTAAATTATATATGAGATATAATTTTACTCTTAACTAATTTGTATTGGAAAAAAAATGGGTTATTAAATGAAAATATTTTTTGAAATTTTAGATTTATCTAAAAGAAAAAAAAATACTTACCATTTCTTGGAATAGTCTTGATTTATTTCAAATGCAACTGGATCTCAGGAATTCTGAAAAACAAAAATTCCTTTTCATTTATTAAGTCTTCAACGACAAAAATTACATGATTCACTTTCTTGAGAGCATAAAGAAAGAAGTGGATTTATTTGATTAAAATTATAAACTGTAAGTACCTTTCACATATTTTAAGGGGGGGGGGAATAAGAAATTGTTTATTAAATTTGATAACTTTGGTAAAAAAGAAAGGAAAAAAATTCTTCATTCGGATAAAGTATATTGTGTATGAACAAGTAAAAAAGTTATTTGACTTTTCCCTCGCAACCCAAAGAACTGAAAGACAAAATATCAAATTTCTGTGTCAACTCAACCATAGTCATTTTTTTATTGATGTTTCATTGTTCAATAGTAAGAATTCTTTTTTGTAAAATGATCACAAGAGCAGTTTGAAAGAGATAGATAATATTTAACTGGATAAAAGTTTAGACAATGTGACTGAGTTAAGTAAATGTGTGACCAAATAATCAAGCAAAAGCTTATAAAATAATGTTTTAGACCTAAAGTAAATTTTTCACACTTTTTTTAAAAAAAATTTGTATGATGTTTGTCGATCAGTCATTGTCTAAGTCATTCCACATACAAAGACAGAAAGAAGTATAGTCACGAAGACACACATACAAATAAAAAGAAAAAAATATTATGGATTTTTTTATAGATTTGATGCTATTTTTTTATTTCGTTTTACTAGTATTATTAACTTATATAATGCTAGTTATTTTAAAAACTTAGATTTTTTTACTGATCTTAGGTTTATAATAATGGTTTTTAAAATTGTTATTTTGCAATACTTCAAATACTTTCTGAAATTATTAATACTTTTCGATGAATTTTGTAAAAACTACTGTTTTTTGGTTATTATTTTGACACTTTCTGATTTTAATTACTTTCATATAAGAAAGCAACATAGTAATTAATTTATAATTTTCTTTCTTTTTTAATTTATGTTATTTATAATTGTGGGACATTCGAAGAAAATGCGTTTAATTTTTTCCATACCATATGGTTTAATTTTTCAATTCCTACTATTAGCTCACGATCTCTATTTATTTATTTTTTTATTTACCTTGGTGGAATTTTCAATCGTTAATAAAATACATTTTAAAGTGCTCAATATAGCTGAAATTTTATATACATGATTATTTTGGATGACAATACAATAATTTAATTATAATTAATAAAAATTAATTGATTAAACTAATTATTCAAATAATTACAAATACAGCCACGTTGGTATCATTTTTGGCGACTTGGCGATCATTTTGGCGACGTGTCAAAACTTGAAAAAGTTTATTTTCCCCTCATTTTTTAAAGCATTCAGTGTTAAATTGAAATTTTATGTACACGATTGTTTTGGATGATATTTCGATACTTTAATGATAATTAATAAAAATTAATTACCATTTAATGTTGTGATTCTGTCATATGTATATATATAGTTATATTAATTGTAACTATTTAATAAAAAGTAGCTAAAATAAAATTTTTCTTTGTTGATCTTAGTAGGAATTGACTTAATTTTTTTTTATATTACTTGTTTCCGTACAAGTCACCATTTCAGTTATAAACAATCTATTTTATTGAAGTATGTTAAACATATTTCCATGCCTTATAGCTTATTGAATATCAAGTGATTTTTAATTACGTATGACCTTAAAAATATGAATATATGAAATTTAATTCTATGAGAATCTAAGGAATTACTGCATTAAAAGGGAACAAAGAAATGCTGCTTTAGAAAAGAAATTGCAGGTTGGAAATCTAGAAAAAGCGCGAATTGTTGTAGTGCACACCATTGTAGTAATGTAAGATATTTAACCATAATAATCAATATTCTTAGAGTTCATTTGATGTCTGCAATTGCTTATGAGAGATGCTATAAGAAATAATTAATAAAAATATTTTATAAATTAACACACAGAAATGAGATTCGCCGAAATTTTATTCTGAAGAAATATTGAAAAAATATATTTGATCTGTATGTAACAAAATGTTATTTTATGGTTAGAATTTTTTATGTTATTCATTAAAATTTTTTTTGCCTCAAGTGTGCTCTTATTCTAGTATCATAAATATTATTTTAAGAAATATAATGTGCCGAAGTGCTCCGTAATCATCAAAATTTGAGTATCAAAGCTAATTTTATAAATCAAATGTGTTCCAATTGAGAGAATTTTGAGAAGAACAATTTTATACATTCTTGTATATGAACTCAGGTATTTTTTTAAATTTATTTTCTGAATTTATTTATGACCAAATGAGCAATACAAAACCACATATTGCTTCGATGTAGAATATCTTTTTATTCTAGTCATTTGCTTTTTAAGGCACGTTCTAAGAAACCTTTTCAACGTCTAGAATATACTAGGTAGTATGAATAGCTTAAAAGCGAAATAAAAGAATCAAACCAAGAGAACATTTTTGGGTGGCCAGTTACTATCGAGGCTGATGTCCAGTGACTGTACTTTTAACTTTAAAATGAACTCCCATCTTCTAACTCTATCATCATTCATGCTAGCATCTCAATCCGCACTAGACTTGAAACTTCAAACGAATCCACTTTAGAACATTCTTGACTTTCTATTCTCTCCAAATTTCAATTTTGAGTTTTCTTATAAGAAAATTGCAGTCTTTTTCAAAATCTCAAACTAATCCGTGAAACATTTTAAGTAATTCTAAAGCCTAAGCTTTCACTTGGAGCAGATTATGGAGATTAATAAATATATTTCGACTATAAAAATTAAATATTTGGGTTTACTTAGGGCCTTGTACATTTTGTTTTGTAATTAGTTAACCCTAATACAAATTAATTTTGATTTCTCGAGTGACTTCTTCAAGACTCATTTCTTTTAAATCGTAATCATTAATTCATTAATACTAACATCATTTGATTTCAATGAAAGTAAAATTTCTTGTATGTCACTTTGTATGTATTTCAAATTAAATTTAAAATATTCTTTAGGTTGCCAGTAAAAACCATATGCTTACGCGATAATAATTAAATTATAACTTAATCGAAATTCTACTTCCCCTTTAGTCTTTGTTTTCCTTCTTTGCATATTCAGATATAAAGTTCAACAGTATTATCTTAGTAAAGATCACCTCCAATCTTAAAATTCTTATTTTATTTCAGTTCCTTTTACGGTTCTAGCCAGAATTTTCTGATGTGTTACCCTTTTGTCTCAGTCAGATTGACATCTGTATTGTATAATCGCAATCTGTATTGTCTTTTGTTATAGTGTACGATTAAAGTAAAAAGTATAAAGATATAATAATGTTACAGAATTAAAATAAAGAATATATTACAAGACTAGAATAAAAGAGAGGAATAATTGGTAAATGATCGGGTAAAGTGTATTTAATAATTTTTTCCATAAATAAATTACATATTTTTGCTTGTCATAAATAAATATAGAATACCGTGCATGACGCTACGTTTCGAAAATAAATTCTAAAATTTTTAAACATGGAAAATTAATACAATTAGGTAATTTTCATTCGAAATAGTGTATTAGCATGGCACATTTTTGATGATCAATTGTGAGTATATTGTTTCAGAATTATCAAGCATTTATTCAAAAATGTTTCGATGGACTTACAGATCAGTATGTGCACATTGGTATGCCAGATTCCTTGCACTTTCTTTGTACAAAAAAGCATACACACATTACTATAAAGGATATTTTTCAATTCCTACTATTAGTTCACACTCTCCCTGTATATATATATATATATATATATTGTTAAAATTTTCAATCCTTAATAAGATATTTTTTATGCAACCCTCAAGTTCAAATACAGTTTTTTAAACTTGTAGTGGATGATGACACTTGATGTAAATACAGTTTTTTTAAATATTAACTCATTCATTAAATTCAAAAATGAAAAAAAAGTTACAAAAAAAAATAGTCCAACACCATATATAGAAAGGAAAATCGTTCGTTGTGTCCTGTAGCGCAATGGATAGCACATTGGACTTCTAATCGAAAGGTCGTGAGTGTGAATCCCACCTGGAATGGCCTAATTACTGAAAATATAATTTTTTTCATTATACTATTTTATTGGAATAATTAAATTTAATGAATGAATCAATAGTAACAAACAAAAATAATAGCCCAAAACATTCTATACAGAAAGGAAAATGGAAAATTACAAGGAAAATCATTTTCTATTTTGCCCCGTAAGATTCTGATGTACTTGTAATTATTTAAATAAAAGTAACTAAAATAAAATTTTTCTTTGTTGTCCTAAGTAGGAATTGACTAAAAAAATTTTTTTTTCATATTATTGATATACGTATTTTACTTGCTTAAGAAAAAGCTTATTGTTTCCGATCTATGCGAATTTTAAATATAGGTATCGTAAAAAGACTTAAAAAATCAACAAGAGAGTATATATATATATATAAATTCCTTAAATTTAACGCGTGAATTATATATATTTTGTTTACATAAGCTTCTATGTGTTTCTCCTCATGCTTTTATTTTTTAACTTGTCTTTACTTTTTTAGAAACTTCATCTACATCTTAGAATAAAAATATCTTTAGTCACTTCCAAACTCTATGCGTACACCATGTGCCGCAATAAAAGGAAAGAAAAACAGACTGGTTTGCGAAGGAAGAAAATCTGCTTAGTAAACAGAGTGTAGCACATAAATTTTAGTTTACGATAAAAAAAAATCGATACGAATACTGTAGCACTTAACTAAATTTGAAGATCTTAAATATTTTTAGCATTCATGTACAATCATAAGCCTTATTTCGTACGTTACAAGCGTAAATATTTATCATAACCGGTGTTGCAGAATGTAATAAAAATAACACTTGGTGTAGAGAAGACTTTTTGAGTCTTTCCTTACATATCCTTTAATATTTATCAAAAATTCTAGTTTTAAAATAAAATTGAGTTGTAATGTTTTTGAATAATTTTGTAGGCTTTCAGAAATATACAAATTTTATTTATATGCCTTAAAAATTAAATAGAAAGAAAAATAATATGAAATACTTTGTATGAAAAAGTATATGTGATAACTTATTTACCAAAAAATTTTGCCGTTTTATTTTTTTGTTTGACAATAAAAGTTATTTATTGTCAAACAAAATAAATTTACTGACAAATGTTATTTTTAAAATTTTAAACTGTAAGTATATTGTATATTCATATTAATGAAAAGAGGCATATTAATGTTTCGAGAATTTTTGCTTCCTCTGATGAATAATTTGAATTCATTGTTAGGCTGTAATTAAAAAAATAAATAGTAAGAATTTTAAAAAGTTAAATTTTTAAACAATCAGAATCTTTTTTGCAGTATCTCTAAAACCATCCTATCATATTAAATTATAATTTAACTATATGATTTTGAATATGATATTACATATTTCTTATTTGATTAATTAAATATTATTTTAAATTTCTTCTCAATTAAAGATTCAATACATACAGACAAAGAAAAGAAAGTGAACTTGAATAGTTTTCACACAAAAAAAATCTTTTACATTTGAGAAACATAAGGAGAAAAGGGCTGAACAATACCAAAAATACCTATTTTAAGATGTATGCATTATTTTTCATTGAGATAATGCCTATAATAATTTTTTTCCAAAGCTAGGGATTTAGAGTTAGTAACATCCTAGTTTATATATAATACGGAGGCCTGTTGCAAAACTTTCAGCCTTTCTAAATACATTCTTTACACTGCTAAATATTTCTCAGAAGTTAGCAGAAGTATATATGTGTATATATATATACTTCCGCGCTAGAGGATAGTATATATATATATATATACTTCCTCTAGAGGATTGTATATATATAGAGAGAGAGAGAGAGAGAACGAAAAAAAATGGCCTTTTTTTTGCATTAAATTCGTTGAACACGAATACTTTTTTTATTAATGAATACAATGCTTCATTTGATTGGATGCTCAAGCACACAAATCATTACAGAAGATGAAACGATTTTCTTGAAATAGCTATTCTACAGGCTAAAGTAAAGAGAAAATCGCGCGTTTGAAGCGAAATTTAAGGGACTGAAATATTTTTTCGTGTTAAAGGATATTGCAAAAAAAAAAAGAAACATATGTTTAATAATACTTAGCTTATTAGAGTATATTTTTTACATAGATGTGCATATATGCATGTATTTAATAAAAATAAATGAAACAAAACAATGAAATTTAATATAAAATTTTCAAGTTTTTTAAAAAACAAGATATTTTTCGAGTCTTTAGAAAATAATCTGATATTCTTCTTTGTATATTGCCATTTTTATCATAATCAATATTTCGTCTTAAGCGTTTTCGCATTAAACGTATTTCGCTGTACTAAGTAATTCCATACTTGTGATTTAAGACATTTTGGTATTAAGGTAATCCTTTTCTCAAGTCACAGTCATGGAAAGTATGAAGAGGCTTTTAGAATTTAAACATACAATATTTGTTGATGATCACATAGGAAAACAACATGCGCGCTTTACTGGACGACCACAAAAACATTTTTTGTTCACTCTTGAAATTTAACCTTTTATAGTTATGGTCAACTGGAAGCTGAAACTCTAGCTGAATTCCGCTAGAGGCTCTGTTTGGGGTCCAAATACGCGAGTGATGCAAAAATACAACATCCTGTTTTAAAAATACTAACCTTTCTGTTATTTGAGAGAGATAAGGTTGTGGTTGTTTCCCGTTAGGTTGGTAAAATGGTAAAATAAAAATTAATCTTTTCTTGAAATCTAGAAGGGCTTAAGACCGTTATGAATTAAAATCCCATGAGAGAAAATTCAAGGTTATATATATATATATATATATATATATATATATATGTGTGTGTACTCTGTCATAATATTTTAACTTAAATGAACTTAAATCTTACATCGTTTCCAACGATGTCAAAAGGCCCAAAGTTATGCTTGGGCTTAAATTAGGCTTCTTTTCATATAATTAGTTCTTTTATTCAATTACTAAACTAAAATAAAGAATATAAATATTAAGTACTTCAGAACAATATATACCTTGGTAAGTAACTAGTGCTTTAATTTAAATTTGTTCACGATTTATAGATCGTTAAATAATATTTTAAAAAAGAAACTTTCTCGCTAATTATCCTCCCGATGAGTAAGTTAATGTAAAACGATTAACTCTCCGAAATAAGCTAATTTATAAGTTCGCAAGCATTTCCTTCACTGGCATAACCAGGGTGTACTTAAATTACCGAATTCCGTTTCGTGATTATATAATCAATCAGTAGTATAGAAAGAAGGCAGGCGAGAGTGAAAGAAAGATAAAAAATTTGCATCTGTTACAAGTCATTCTCAGCAAAAGGAAACCCATACCTCATGAATAATAAATCAGAAACATAGTCATTAGAATCGCATTGTGGAGAGAAGGGAAAGGAAATGGCTGAAATAAAAATATCCTTTTCCTTAATTTCTTTCGTGCTTCGCGAAACATAATCCAAGAAACATTTTCAGTTGTCCGTGACATTTTCGCCCCAGTTATTGCGAAGGGATAGCACATTCTTCGTTTCCGAATGAAATTGCAAAATGTTCTGCTGGGATTCGCTCGGGTTTCTTTTTATACTCGAGGCAAAAGCGTGAAATATCTTCAGAAATAATTTCCTTCCAAAGGTGAAGAATCATCTCTGCTTCCATTATTTCACTTAACTGTACTCCTGCAGCTGCAATGTATCGATCAAAAGGACCTCTAAGTGAATTCCTTTATAATCTGGAATTGAAGTAATAGATTTCTTCGCACCTTTTCTCTGTGTGAATGTGTAACTATGCATTGGGTTATTTCATATCAATTATGGGGATGAGATGTAAGTGAAATAAACTGAAATATCTTTGGGACAGAGAATTGATTGCGATGTACTAACGATTTATAGCGAGTTTATTTTTACGTTAAGATTTTGTGTGATTAGATTACTGGTTCAAGAAAAACAATATTAACCTTTTTTATGGTGTGTTTCCATTGAAATCATCTGGTCCTATCCTTCGAATCATTAAAATTACTGAATTTATCCTTCATATCATTATCATTGCTGATCGTTTTCGTTTGTTTGATTAAATACAACAATAACTTGCTATCGGAAGGTATTAATGTCATTGAATAAGACATACTGCAGAGAAAAATCCAAGAAAATGTGTTTAAAACAACTAAGTAGCAAATTTTCATCTTTTACTTCTCCTCACCTGTATTTTTAATTACAATATTTATAACGCAATCGAAAGACCGTACAAAATTTAACTGCAGGATATAAAAGTTCTAAGAGTGAAGATTTAAAACACTTCTGAACTGTAATAATATAATAAATTAAGAAAAATAAAATGTTCAATATATATAAATATGTTCCTACCAATACATATTAATTGCAAATATGTAAAGTATTTATACGTTTACAGTGTTTAAGACAAAACACAATTCCTGTCTCTAATTTTTTTCCTTATTCAAAAAAATTAATTAGTGAGGCTTCTTCGGGTGATAAAACAATATATATGTACAAACAATGTTATCTATATGAATACGCAAATTATATTAGTAAGATTAGAGTACACCTAGATGACTTGGAATCAAATTAAAATATTGGGATACAAATGTTTTCCGGATACTGTAAAACATGTTGCACATGAAAATGTGTGAGTATTTTCCAAGCTCTCTTATAGAATTCTTCATTTCACACCCCCTGACGCAATGGTAATAAAATAACTCATTATTAGAACACAGAGGAAACTGATATGTATCTGGCTCACTGAACTGTGGAATGCAACGGGCGAGCCACACAACATTTGAACACGTAATGATATATGTTGAGACCCACCAGTGAGTAACCGTCAAGAGTTCTCTTCTCTCTCCAGAGATCCATAATGAGCAGTGAACGAAAGGTAAGGATTATGGATATTGAGGAGACAGCAATATACAAGTTTCCATTAAAATTGCAACAGGAAGGAAAGCAATTAGCAAAAACCTACTTATTGGGCATAAACAACTTAGTAGGAAAAGAACATTACATTTAAGGCATTTTGAAGGTATATAGGACCTAAAATTAATGCACAAGATTACCATCTTTGGTAACTAAAATGGCTGTAACTCAGTTTGTAATTGAGTCGAACTGAACTGGGATGATAGATAAGGGCAAATAAACCCATTTTGCTTCAAATTTATAGCATTCTTCATCAATCGTAGGGGCTGGAGAATGGTGGTGATCCGGTCTCTCAGCAACTCACGGCCAAATGTTTTGAATGGATGAGAGACCTTAAAAACGGATAACATTAGAACTTCGATGTCGAAGTAGTTCAAAACACCATGGATAACGTGTGGTTTTGTGTTATCTTGTTGAAAAATGAAGTCTTTGAGCACTAGAAGATAAGTACACCCCTGGACTTAAGATTTGAAAAATATAACTTAAGTAGTTCAGATTACCAACGAGATGTGTTCGTTTCATGTACTTATTGACTGCCCGTACCATTACACGAGATGTAGGTCTCGTATGCCGTCAAAGAATGCAAGCAGGCTATTTGAGTTTCCTTCGGTGCCTTTAGACATGATTATTATGATGCTGCATGCAGACCTGGGACTTGTCTGAAAAAATAACTTGATATCACTGCTGTATCCAGTTTTTTCTTTGGGTGCATTATGGTTACCGTGCGTCTCTATGCTCTACAAGGGAAGCCGCAATAATGGTATCTGTGAAGACAGCCTTTGCTGTTCTAGATATCTTGCTGCGAACAAGCCACTTCCTGAATCAAAATCCATGACGGGGTCTTACGTCCCTGCGATGCCCCAATTTGAAAACATGTCTGTACTTTCTGGCGTTAGTAGTGGAAGGTCATTGAAATCTCTCAAGGCGTTAAGTAAATCCCTCTTGAACGCATTGATTTCATATTCTCATGATAATCGTTGGATTTCTTCCAATGCGAGTAGCAATATCACGGAACAATACACCCTATTATCAATATATAGCGAATCCTCTCGTTGTTGAATTGCTTTATATACTGGTAGAGAAACTTAGTAATAACTTATTTTTAGTATACAGCCATAGAATTGTAGAAAAGGGCTGTTGCGATCATTAAATTTAAAAGCCACAACAAATAAAAAAGTATTTCATCTAAATTCATTTTACCTAAAGTTTTTTTATCGTCATCTCATGACGTCAGTAGCGCGAGGGCACTGAAAATGTGTGGAGTCATCGCAAGCAGCACAAAACAACTTAAAAGAAACAATTCCTTTCCCCGACATTTGCTGCAAAAGAAAACGAGATTTTAAGTGCACTATGGGTAAAGGGAAACATTGAAATTCCTTTACATGCTGTGGAATGATCAGCAAGCTTAAGAAAGGGTGCAGATCGACGATTCTCAAGAGTTTGAAATTGGCAGAAGTGATTTATCATGATCTTTGAAAGCCTTCCTGAACAGAGCTGTGAGAAAGTTTAGTGCTTGTCGCTTAAGAGAAACAACACATATAATGACTAGTAAATTGTTATGAAAGCGAAATAATGAGAGTTTAAGTCAGAGGAGAATAGCAAACATGGCTAACTGCAATAATCTCTATCAGGAAGGGTTTTAAGTATGTAGTTTTCATTAATTCAAGACTTTTAACCAAATAAAAATTTCCTTTATATAAAGAGGTCTTAATGTGCTGTGTTTCCAAGAACTGCATGAGGTATCCTTACGTTCCAACAACCAATATGTGAGTTTTTCAAAGTAGCTGAAATGGTAGAGGGAAAAACTGTTAGCTTTTCTGGAGTTTAGGGGGGAAAATTCAGCCCACTTTAGTGCATGTTATAAACTGCACATAATCTCTGGGCATCTGAAGAAAGCCAGAGAAAATAAAAAATTGCTTAGTCTTTATGGACATTTTGCAATACAGTCTATATTACAGAAACAACGCGTGGTCAACTTATTATTTAACGCGTAGAAGAAATATATTAAAGCATTCCTCAAATTTCTTTTTTCTTTTACGTATCGTTTATTCATTACAATAAAATGTCGATTACGGCATGTATTATCTGATGCACACACACACAGAAATGATTGTTCATTACAATAAAATGTCGATTACGACATACTTTACCTGATGTACAAAAATGATTACATTTAAATTTAAAATATGATAACAAATTAAGGCTAAAATCTAGGCATGAAATTTTTTTCTAAAATTTCCCTATGTTTGCTCTAAAAATAATTATCATTCAAAATAGTTTAAATGTATAAGGTAGAGGGAATAAATTTGCTTTATTGTCTTCAGATTTTCTCATTGTTTTTAAAGTGGTTAAGGTAAAAAGATTCTGTTACCCTTAAAGTAAATAGGATTTTTATAGGTTCCAAATAGTGTCATATTTTCAAAGACTTCTTTGCTGTTTGATAATCTGTGATAAATTGTGTCATTTTCCAAAAGCTCTTTTTATTCACTCGTATCGTTTACTCCT
>BMAV01010006.1:447093-517370 GCA_019973955.1 Trichonephila inaurata madagascariensis
ACACACACAATTCAACGATTATTTTCTTATCTATATTTCATCGTAAAATAACTATAATCCTTACTATTTCCAAAAATACGCTATATAACCAACAAGTTCGGGGACTAAGTGTAACAATCCTTACCTTACAGATTTTAAATACCGACGCACAACCACCATAAAAAAAAGAAAAAAATCCATGCCCCTGGGTGGCAATACATTTTTGACAAAGCGTGAACTATCTCTTGAAGCATATTGCTAGAAGCTATATTTTGAAATCATCCGAAAGGAACTCCTTCGATGCTGCTTTTACCTCAGCTGATGGTGCAAAACGACGTACCTGTAGATTTCTTTCATTCTTTGTCAGGTAGGCAAAAAACTTTGCAACTATATTGGACATGTGTAAGCATTTTATCATGCAGAAGGTACCATTGCCTACTTTGCCATTTCTAAGGCAGTTTACGGCGAATTGACTTCCTCAAACGATGAAAAATGTCTAGATAATTCTTCTTGCTCACTGTTCTTCCTTTAGGAACAAAATCTGAATGAACAATTCCTTCAGAATAAAAAAATACCTTCTGTCGTGTCTTTCCTTTCTCTGCGATTCTCGATCTCCTTTAAAACGTGGGTTCTATTTGGACACCTTTGGTCTGGACATCATAATATCACCGTATATCTTTCTAAGACTCTCTTAAGTCTCTGTAGATATTTTACTCAAACGAGGACAGAATTTAATGTTACAGCGTTGTTGTCGAAAATACATGTTTCTTACATAGCAGAACAAGTATGACTATTTCAGAATAAAATATATGTTTGAGCAGCTCAATTACATGACACACACAAAATTATTCTGCATTTAAGACAATGCTACTTTAATTACATGTTTTGGCTGACATGAGTGACCCTAGTCTCCAAACTATTAGATCCTACTACATATATATATATATATATATATATATATTCATATATTTGGTGCTTTTCCGTTTTGCCAGCCCAAATCTCACCAAGTTGGCATTATTGGCGACGATACATAATATACACATAAAAATATTAATAAATATCAGTTTCCATATAGGTTTTTAATCCATTTTTGATATGTTATGAAAAAGATTTTACTGATAACAAAAGAACACGACTTGTCTTGCAAATGGGTGGTAAAAAGTTAGCAGCAAGAATATTCCGCTTGGACTCAGTTGAATCATTTTTGGCGACTTTATCGCCTGTGCCGGCGAAACGGAAAAGTACCATTATTTGTCAATGAATATCAATCAGATAAGTTCTTTTGATTCGTGAACAGATTTCAATTATTTTTATCTTTATTTCTATAAGATAAAAATATAAATAGTAATAACGGATGTAATATTTTTAATTTGGAGAAAAAAAAAGGCATTACGAGTTATAAAAATAAAGGAAAAGTTAAAAGCAAACTACGCTTTTTCAAAATACCATTACAATAAAATGAATTTACATTTAACATTCAAATAAAGTAATTTAAAGTATTTATTATTTAACAATGAACTTTTTAAAAGAAATTTAAATGGTAGCCACATGTTTGAATGGACAAATTTAATTCTTAGTTTTCTTTGTTATCACATCACATTTCAAAGAATTTCCCATTAGATTTTTTCCCCTTCTTTCCTTGCACTATTAACAAATTTACATGAAAGTACAGCTTTAGCGTATTTTTGTTGCAGAGAAAGATAAACACAGTTCAATTCATTAGAGAAACATTTTTTTCATGCGTTGGAAAAAGCCTTTTGTGATTAAAATTAACAAATTCTTTTCTAGAATCACTTAAATTTATTTAAAAGCTTTGAAATCGTTTAGGGAATACAGTTGTGATAAATATACACTCCATGCTTTCCTTAAAAATGTTAATTAAATAAAGTGTTTCGCATTTAGAGAAAGTGTATATTTAGGAAGATTTTTTTCATCATTATGTTTAATTATATAGTAATAGCTAAAATATGTCCCAAATGAGCTACTTCGCTTAAAAACAGCTTTTAAAGACATGTCTGTGTTGTTTTAAATGCAGAAAAACCCTTTAAAAGAAAGCAGAACTCAGCAAAACAATTTAAGAACCGTTAGAATTCATTCAGGAATGTTTATATTATATTTAAAAATGTTTAAATATATTTGAAATTTTATTATTTTTAAAAAAATGTATAAAAATTTCTGGAAAAAAGCATTTTTTAAAACAAAAATAACACATTTTTTAAAAAATTTTCAACAGTAAAAAGATCATAAAACATAATTTTAACAAAATTAGGCTTAGTGAGAATATAAGAATACGTTAATTTAAATTCAACATTAAAACTTCTTGCATATATCAAGAGAATATTTAATTACTAGAATATATCTTGAGTGTACATATATGTTCATTCTGTGAAATTAATTTCTGACGAATTCTTTCTAAGATATTTTATTACTTTATTACAGTTTTATAATAGATCCAAATAAATGTTTCTAAATTTGAAAGTTAAATGCAAAATAATAAAGGGATGTAGTAGATCTAGAAAGAGTGAATATACATATAAATATATTCACAAAACGCTAAATAAATTTTTGAAGTAAATATGACAACCAAGATTTCGATTGCTATTTTAACATAGAAATATTTAAGAATATTGCTGTGCAGCATATATTTAAGAATTACTTATTAAGGCATTCAATAAATATTCGAAAATTATATAAAGTATTACTAAGATAGAATATTGGTAGAAGGGAGTTTTTTTGAGTGCTATTAATTTGCTCTAAACGTAATATAGACATCAATATCTTCAAACGTCACCCAAATGTTCTGAGACAATTTCCTCGTAGAATACTTTAGAACATGTATATTTTGTTGAATATTGTAAATATAACAATAAGATCATATCATTAATTTAAGATATTGAATGTAATTGTTGTGTAAACTCAATTAAGATACACAGGTGAAGGAATAAAGAAATCACAAAGGAAAAAACTAAGGGTTTCAAAACCAGGAATTTAATTTTCAGAAAGTGGGATTAGACATGGATACACAATACAAATTATTAAATTTATTGGTATTTTTTTCATAGAAGAAAATGGATTCATAGGGTGCATTTTATTGTTTGACCAAAGTACAATTTTAGTTTGATAAAACTGGATTTATTTTTACAGAGTTACCATTGAAAAACTTTTTAAATTGTTGAATAAGTGTGATCAGAGAAAAATATAGTTTTTCATCTTTTTTATAGTTTCTTCTCTAATCAATTTAAAAAAAAGCCTGCTCTTAGTTATTATTTTTTGCTCTATATAAATTCCTGCTTCTTAATAGAGCAAAAAGAATTCATTCTGTATGAGATTCAGAATTTGATTTCGTGTACATCCTCCCCTATACATGTTGCTTTCCCTTCTTCTGTAATTGTTATGATCTGAGTATGGTTGTTTCTTCTAACTTTTATGACCCTATGTTTCTGAAAATGGTAATAACTGATTGTTATACGTTATTCAGTTTTATAAGAATTACGAACATACACTTAAAATTTCCATTCTTTCAAACTATTTCCACCATAAAAGAAATAACTGAATCAAATCCCTGGATCAAATTAAATTAAATGTATTATACCCAAATACCAAAATGAGAATGCAATTTACCACGCCAGTTCATTCTGTAATCATTTATTAAAGAAGTTCAAACTGCATTTCAACAAGGATTTGAATTTAAATTGTCTTCTATTGTCTATACGTCTGTGTAATGAAAATGTGTATGAGGCAGACAGAGAGAGAGAGAGACAAATAGACAGAGTTGTTATGTGCAGAACATTTCACTATTACAGCTTGTTGAAATGAAGGAAAGTTAAATGCATTGTTAATATTTTATTAATACATTTGAATTTAAATTGTAGAGTTTATAGGTATTAACTATATCGAGTAGTTAAATGTAGTTTGTAAATAACTGAAGTACACAGCTAATGTATTTGCTATTGATTTTCTGTGCATAAAATTATTAATCCTTTTTATACATATATAAGTAGCTTTACACTTAACATTTCAAAAATCAAAATATTTATCTTACACTTAATGGTAAAATTTATATAGAAGTAAAACAACCAAAAGGAAAGAAATATTTGTTAATGAGTATGTTTTGAACAATGTTCAATGAACAAACAACAAACTTAAGGAAGGAAATTTACATAAACATTTTTCATGCATTGTTAAATTTTTATGGATTAAAAGATAAAAATTTGATACAATGTCTCGGTGCGGCTAAGAAAATATCTATATGTAATTCGTAAAAAGATACTATTATTATCGAATATGTACTACTCATGTCCATAAAATATATCCCCTTCCATCCCCATAATAAGTATATTTACAGCAATTAACGGCTAAAATTAAGAACAAACAGTGTAAAGAAAAGCTTTATCACTTGTACACTTGATGCATAATTCATTTATATTATCGAAGAGATGATTATTTTTTTACATATTTAGCTGCGAAAATTCTAAATCGCATCATCATTAAGAAAATAAAAGACCTTTTATATTAATGACACTTTCAAATATATGCTCTTCAGAAAAAAACGACACCTTTAAAACTTACTTTTTAATACGTTTTATTTTTCCTAATGATTTCAGTACAATCAACTCAAAATAATTCCTTTAGTACAAATTTTATTGAAGTACAAAATCCGAAATTTGTGACAATATCTTGAAAGAATCCATTACGAAGCAAAAATTCCTTCTCTTATTATTCTTTCCTCCTGTTGCCATTTCAAGAAGTAAATCCCCACTAACTATTGTCATTGCCTCGAATGATCTTGTAGGAAGTACACTGCTGTATTTATAGTTTTCTTTTTCCAACTTATATATATATATATATGTAATCATACAGGCACGATGGACTGTGATTACAAACTCAAAGGGGGGGGGGTAAGAAGTATACGATGATGATTGTTGTAATCATCGGTTTTTGCGATGGTCTTGAGAAACGCTATTTTTTACGTTTTGTAAGCAGTTATTTCCCAAGGGGGAGAGAAAGCATTCTTTCAAAAAGAGCTTTATAAGAACTTTTCCTAAATGTTTATTGCAGTTGTCTTTTGGGCTCTGAGAATTTTAGAAAAAAAATTATCGATCTTTATCAGCGGTTGCTATTTTTTTCATCACCGTTACTGAAGCTGTTAAAAGAGAGTTATTTATTTATTTACAACTGAAATCTAGTTGTTTCTTTTTGGTATATTCTTCTCGATGAGCGTTAGCATATTATTTACCGCTATTTGCAAGGAGATGTCTTTGGAACAATGAAATATTTTCAGTGATGGGTATTGCTTTTAATGCTTTTTTGTCAAGTGATGGATTTTTTAATGTAATTCAACTTTAACTCTGTATGTGCCTTTTTGTTATATTTTTGTTCATATCTCTTCAGAGACTAGCATTTTTTTAAAAAAAAAATCTAATTCTAGATAAATTTCTCCGATAACGATTTTTACTCAATCTCTGTGTGTACATTTTTTTAAACCCAAACAGTATATCATATATTCTGGCGTATTACGTACACCTATACTTTCAAACTGAAAATTTTAATTTTTAGATATATTCGCCATATAACGCGCATCTTTTTTCAATTCTTACTGTTAGTTCATACTCTCTATTTATTTATTTATCTTTGTGAAATTTTCAATCGTTAATAAAATACATTTTAAAGCTCTCAATTGAACTGAAATTTTATATACATGATTATTTTGGATGACAATACAGTAATTTAATTATAATTAATAAAAATTAATTGATTAAAACTAATTATTCAAAGAATTACAAATACAGTTACTTTGGCATCATTTTTGGCAACTTAGCGACCATATTGGCGACTTGTGTCAAAACTTGAAAAGGTTTTTTTCTCACATTTTAAAGCGCTCATTTGAGCTGAAATTTTCTATACACTATTGTGTTTTGGGTAAAAATACGATAATTTAATTATAATTAATACAATTGACTGAAACTAATTATTTAAAGAATTATAGATACAGCTACGTTGGTTTCATTTTTAGCGATTTGGGTCAAAACTTTAAAGGATTTTTCTTCCTCACGTTTTAAAGCATTCAGTTGAACTGAAATTTTATATATTTGATTGTTTTGGATGACAATACGATACTTTAATGATAGTTAATGAAAATTAATCACCACTTAATGTTGTGGTTCTGCCATATGTATACATATTATATTAATTGTATATATTTAATAAAAATTAGTTAAAATAAAATTTTTCTTTTTTGATCTAAGTAGGAATTGACTTAAAATTTTTTTTTTTATATTTATTGTTTTAGGAAGAAACTTGAAATGTACACGTGTAGTGCTTTTATCTTTTAAAGTGCAGATAACATATGTGAGAGTGGATAGTAAAAGCATAGAAGAAAAATAAACTTGACATAATTAAAGAGACATTAAATTGTAGTATATCTAATAATTTAGATAGAACAGAGAAGATGATTAGTTATTTATGAACTTTTTATTATAAGGCATGTCATTTCCTTTAAAAAAATATTTAGATATACATATGCCGAAATTCCTTTTACACTCATATTTTCTTTCTTTTTAAAAATATCCTTTTTCTTTCCGGAGTATAATGTACCTCCTTAAGTTTCGAGCTTTAATTTTTGTATTTAAAGTGCGCGTTATACGCCGGATTATAATTGATAATTATTTTTTCTTTAAAATGCAGTTAAATATGCATAAAATTAGTCCCATTTTTTAAATTTTGCCTAATTCTGGAATAATTTATTTGATTTGTTTGCAATCTTTTGGTATGAATAATAGATCTCATTTCTTCTGTAGTTTATTTATCTATATAGAGAAGTACCTATACAAATAAATTTAATTTTATTTCAATTAATCCTCCCCCTTCTGCGAAAAAAAAAGCTCAGATATGTAAAAATGGCTCAAATTGTGATTCATCACGTTGCCAAATTAACTCTTAACTTCGCACTGTTGCATTTCTGCAACATATGATTTATTTTAATTTAACAGACTCAATATTTTTTTTAATTACCTAGAAATCGCTTATCTGAGAAAAAAGAGATTACTGCAATGAAATACATGCTAATTTTGTCACTAGATGGAAGTACATTTTTTCCAGAAATCACAACAATTATAAAAGTCTCTGATGCCTCAAGAACTATGTTTTTGCTATAAAAAGAATCCATTATATTTTATATTTTATGCTTCCTCTTGCTTATTGAAGAAATAAATTACCAGGAAAGAAATTTAAACATTTTATGATGAATAATAAAATCCTCATATAAAAAAAAATGTTTTGTAATTTACAGCACTACTGCGCAATGTTACACTTCTGCAACAAACAAAAAAAATGACTGAAATTCAATTTAAAACAGCCTAATTTTTTAAAATATATTTTTCCCTTTTATTGTTACTTGAGATCTAGCTGATATAATTTTTTCATAGAAATTTAAAAAATTGGGAAGTTAAAGGTTAACTTTCTAGTATTTCTGGATATCTGAATTCGTTAAATATAATTTCCTGTGTTAAAATGTTTTTATCCCCATTATAGGGAAATTCCAGAAAGAGGCAGTGTTATATTTAATATAATTTTTTTAGTTAATTTTTAAAGAATTTAAAAGCATTACTTTTTTGTTTATTCATGAAAAGAACATGGACAAAACAGAAAAATAATATCAATGGCTGATTAAAAGCATAATTTTTCTCTAGCTTCGTCTTTTACATAATTATATTATTGAAACACAAAAGCTGTTTGCGTCCATCACACGATTAACTCGAAATAAATTTTGCTTTGTGTGTTCAAACAAGCTGTCTTAACACTATCCAGACATAACAATATACTTAATGGCTACAAAATCTTCCCATTCACTTATTTAGACATCTTAAGGTACAAGTTGTTAGATTATACTAAAGTAAATGCATCATATGAGGTTCGGAAATTTCAGTTTGATTAATTATTCAAACCTAACTCGACTTAGAACTGCACAGCGCTCCATTGGCGACGATTTGATTCCAATTTCTAAACACGGTTCTCGGAACATATCAATTCCTCCCTGATAAAGACACCACAATCACAGAGCTGTGGCCAATCAACATTCCGTTAGTTAATGAATGGCAAACAATGCGACTTGCTTGAGCAATGGTAAGTATGGAGGCTATTGTTGCAGTATCTGTGGGTCATGGAGCGTTTAATATCTATCATAGAGCGCTTCCTATGCTTGGAGGAATGTCATCAATTTCGAGTAGTAGAAACACACCTACTAGCATCACTCGTATATTATGTGATACGTTACCGTATCTTTCATTAAGGGTTGACCCTGGTTTGTTGTCAACGGCGCTTCGTTCACCACGCATTTGAGTATTATGGTATGTTAATTCAAATCAATATAAGGAATTCAATAATCTAGTAGAATAGTTCTGTTCTCTCAAACATTACCTCGTGTTACGGGAAATTTAGTTAAACATGATACAAATCCTCTTTGTAAATTAAATGTGGATATAGATTCTCTTTGTGAATGATAATGATTGTTCTAACCCCTTGGTCTTTAGCGAATTTTCCTAGGATGGATTTAATTTTTTCAGCTGAGTACACGTTATATGTTAAATAAAAACAATCTGGAGTAAGATGGAATCCATAGAATTACAGTTAATGATAAGATTTAAGAATTATGAGTTTAACATTCGCTAAATAATATTCTTTTAACTAGGTAATTATAGTAATAAACACCATTTCTTTTGTGATTTACGCTTACACTGTTTGTATATATATATTTCTTTCAATTGGCTGCACTTTGGCAGATTAGCTTTTGCAGACACGACAATTTCCCAAGTGGTACCATCTTTGGTGGCGCCAGTTAGTGGATATTTCTGCTACCAAATTTTTAGACTATTGCCAGTTTGAAGTCAATTGCCATTATTGAAGAGATCCCAAGAGGTTGTAAGTGGAATCATTCTCTACAGTTCCTTGAATCCTGGCGAAACCATCACATCAGTGAAGTACTGCCAGGAAATCTACAAAATGTTTCGAAAACTACAACATTTCTGGCCAGCATTGGTCTGTCTAAAAGGACCAATTATTCTGCTTGACAGCAGGAAATCACATACTTCATAAATGATGGCGTTGAAATTGAACGGACTAGGATAGGAAACTACTTCTCTTTGCTTATTCACCAGATCTCTTACTAGCTGATTACAATTTTTCCAGCACCTCGACAACAACCCCGGGATACTTCCCCCTATTCTTAAGAATTTTGTTGAGGTTCCCTCATTCGGGACAATTTGATATGTGTATTTCGTTTTTTTTTAATCAATAAATTGTATTCTAGGAGGTCGATTTGCAGATCCAAACACTTTGGGTGAACTCGGTCCTCCTGAGTAAATTCGCACCTCGGCAACTACCTGAAAAAGATGTTCTTTAACAACCAAATAGCAGCTCAGAATGCTTTTAAAAATTTCATTGGCTCTAAAATTCGAGAATTTATATTATCGGAGTAAATAGACTTGTATCTTGTCACCAAAAATGCATGAATTCTAATGGTTCTATTTTGATTTTAAGTCTGAAATGTAAATGTGCGTGTTATTCCTTTTCTATATATACATTTCAGTGATTCTTAAGCTGTACTGGGTGTATCACTAAATATACATTAATGATATCTAGACAGAAAGTTAGCTGTGTCCTGACAAAATAATTTTTGATAAATAGCTTCGAACGAGATCCTTTAGGCATAATTTTTAAAGAAGATATGTAAATAAAATGCAGACAAAATATATTTATAAAGCTTGCATGAAAGTTCTTCATAGTTGTTGAGGTATTTTGTCGTACAAATAGCAACTGAAATACTATTTATATCCAGGACTATAAAGTCATCACTACCCTTCTATAATAGTTATAGCTTGCATTATCAACTCAAACGAGAATCAAAAGTTTTATCAGACATTTAAGGAAGTTTTGAAACTTTTATTTTTGACATTTATCATTGGTTTTCTTTTTGAGTGGATATTATACAGTATTTTGATTTTCATAGCATTGTTACCACTCTAATCAAGTAACGAGAATATTAAAATCAATAATCAATGATGCCAAATTATCAGTTAATGAGTAGATAAGGAATTAGGGCATCTAAATATTTTCAAAATGTTATGCAAAATATCTACATACGAAATCATTTAGTGCAATGCGGCTTATCAGTGTTGACAAACTAAGTAGATAATAATTTCTTGTTCCTAAGTAGTGGTTGCAGACTGTTTGCACACACATCTACATTCTACTGTACGTAACGCCATTGTATTCTGAATAGAGCGGGAAAATTGCCAAAAAAGGAGACATAAAAACTTACAAGTAAACATTTATTTTACCAGCATTTTAAACTCAATGTTGCACGTAAGCGTTCTGGAGTTTGGTAGTCGTATAATAGAAGCATCTGACCGTTGAAGGGTAAAATTTATCTTTTTAAACCCAATCATTACATGATACAAAGTGTTATTTTCTCAAAAAAATCTGAATATCGATTTTCTGTTCGTGTCGTTTATTGTGGAGCAGACAGGGATAAAAAAAAGTTTTCCTGTGTAAAACAGGCGCATTTCAGGGCAACATCAAAGAAGACATTCATCATTTGAGAGACTTTTGCTCTCCACATAGTTGCTGCCCTCTTTTTTTTCTTTCTTTTTCTTTTTTGCTTAAATTCTAGTTCAGAAAGGCACGCAATGGAAGAATATTTTCTTCTCATCACCCCACGGGATTATCGATTTGATTTGCTTTATTATTTGTCCCGGATAGTGACGTCACATTCTAACACACAGCCCTCTTGCTGCTCAGAAAAAAAAGAACAGGAAAAGAAGTCCAAGGAAGTTTTATACCCTACTTGTAGTAGAAAGGGAACAATGGGCAAGATTTTTTCCCCTCTGTTTGGTTTTTTATTTTTCTAAAAGAGATGTGTTTAAAAGTCAGAAAAAGAAAAAGAAAATACCAAAAAAAAAAAAAAAATAATGTTGAGTAACTTTTTTTTGGTTCCTTTCTCTCTCTTCCCCTCCAAAGGAATTCTTTGGATTCTTGAAATTTGGAACACAATTTTTTTTTCTTTCCAAGTAGGAATTTGCATTTTTTAAGGTGGAGAGCTCCTGTTAAGCAAGAAAGAATTCGAAAAGACTCTTGAATATAGTTGTCTGGAGTTTTCCAGAACTTTTTCATTTCTTTTTGGTCCAGAAGTAGGGATTCAATAGTCGGAGATGGTTTACAAATTGCTTCATTTAACGTTTGTATAACCACCTCTGGAATGATAAAAAGAAAATCTCAAAAGGAAGTCACTAAGATTTCATTTACTTTGCATGATATTATAGATCGTAAAAAATTTCCTTTTTGATGAAGAAAGACTAAAAATAAGAAAAAAAAATCTGAATTAACTTAATAAATATTTACTATTTTATTTTCAATGAAATATATCTGTTACTAGCTTTATAAGCCGAAGAAAATAAAAACATGAAAAAATGAGGTATTGTGACGTCTCACGCGTCCTTTCTCTAACATAACCTCTGTGTTCTTTGACGGCCACGATTAATGGCAAATCTTTTCCAACCCAAATCCAAGAAGTGAAACGAGGGATAGATGCAAATAAGATAACCTTTAAAAGGACAGAAGTTTTAGTAAGCGCGATGGCAATTTAGAGAAAGTTCAGTTCAGAAAAGATAGAAGTGTAAATTGACGGCTTACTTAAGAATCACAAACATCTCGCCATTCATCCAAGGTACATACCATTGTACGCCAGCTTAGATGAATATCTGAAGTGGATTGGACGTTACTTAGAGTTCAAGGTAGGAAGATTATATTCTGAATGCGAATATATTATTAAGATTGAGAGTAGGCGGATATAATATAATTATATAGATAAGTGATCTAATTGCGCGATCTGTGTTAACTACGGCTACGTGTTTTGGTTTATTCTCACTTAATATAAGTTTGTTCGATATATAAGTAATTCAAGTTAAATTCTTAATAAAAGTCATATTAAGAATTCTAAAATGTCTCATCATTTCGAGAATCCCACACCTCTAACTTACGCTGAAACCCCACGATATGGTCAACGAAGATTGACCATATCACAGTATGAACGAATTTGTAAATATTGATATTTGCATTGATTTCACTATTTGTAATACTTAATTTTTTTTGCATTTTCCGCGTCTTAAAAGATAAAATTTACACTTTAGCCTTCATATAGTTTATTGTTTTTACTAATATAAATTCTTATAATTAGATTATAAAAATGAAAAACTTTTGAAGAAATGTAAAAAATTAAGAATAATCGATATAGATAACCAATATAAAGTGTTGATCTTGCTTTTATATTTATAGATTACTATCTTGAGTGTTCTAACATACATGAAACAGAGAAAAAAGTTATTCAAAATTAAATGAAAAGAATAATATCATAAATCTTTTATTCGTAAAATGAATTTCAATCTATTATGTTGTAATTTTTTTTAAACATACAATATATGGAAGGAAGTGTTACTGGAATCAAAAAGCATGCTTCGGAATATTATATAATTTGTAACATCTGATGTGTAATTTATAACTTAATTTTTTTTATAGAACTTTAATTTAAAATGAAATTTATTTCTGTTTTTATATGGCATTAAATTTTAATAATAGAATAATTTATTAATTGAAGGTAAAAACAATAATGTAAACTTAAAGAAATATTTCAATTTCTTGTTTTTTTTGTTAGGATTTCTTGCATCATTTAAAACCATTCAGAATCTAAAATGAACATAAATCTTAAGTCAAACATTTACTGAAAGAGAATAAGTGTGATGGAGTATTTCATGGTGAAGGCTGACTTTTTCTTTATTTTTTTTGAGAGCAATATTACATACAAGAATATAGCGTTTCCTATTATATTGTCCATTACTTCTCAATGGGTTGGCTATTTAGGACCTCTTTCTATGTTTTCTTTTTTTCGTGTTTCATAAATGAATTCTACTTTGCCCTGTGAAAGGAAATTTCTTCCTTCTTAATGGAATCAATAAGTCTGAGGGAACTTTTTTTCTGGCTATACATAAGTTGAGGGAAAAAAATGCTAAAGAATTGTAAAATTTCTAGAATTATATTTCCACAGATTAAGCAGAACAATTATTCACAAATCAAAACATTCAAAATGAAAACGACTTTTATCCTCTTCGGAGGAATTAATTTTTTGAGCAGTTTTACTAAAATCCGTTGTAAATATTCTGTACGAATTAGGCTTTCTTTCAGATTATTACTTGAAAAAACTTTTTAAAAAAAAAGAGCTTAAGGCGAAGGAATTCAAATTGCTAAGCGAAAAACAGGCAGAAAATAAGAAAAATAAAGGAAAAGTGAAAATATAGAAAAGAGGAAAAACCAGAAATCTATTTTCCATACATAAATTGGTGACACTAAAGAGTTTAGGAAGTCTAACAAAAAAAATGCTCTGTCTGCAAATTTCCGTTATTGCGCATTTTAGGATCATTTACGGATGCCTTGATAACACAATATAAATAAGAGAGGTCTACTTTTTGAAAATGACAATGGTCATTTGTCGAGTACCTCTTCCTCATGTTAGTTGAGGTGGAGATCTTGCTGATCGTTAGAGTTCCCGGGGGGATTCGAAAGCAAAATTGTATGAGGACACATTAAGATTATATTCAATTTGTATACGTCAGTTTGGAAAATATTTTGTAAATTATTTAATTGCAAAGAAAGCATGAGCAATTAATGCGCAAAAATTTCTTGTATATTATTCAGAATTTTTTTTTCCTACTTTTTCGGAAAACATCATTAGATCCTATTCTTTTGAGTGAGGTTCAGGAAAGTTGGGGAATGAAGCAGAAACATAATTAGTTACGATTTCTATTTTTCTTTTAAATTTACTGTAGATCATTTCCAAATTGAAAACAAAATAGAGAAAAAAAAAGAACCAATACAAAAGTTTAATTAACCATGCAATGGCAAATTTCTAAGCATATAAATTCTCTAGGGCATGGAATAGAAATTCTTTTGTATATTGGTGTTGCAAAGAAATTTAAGCACATATTGAAAAATTCTTCTTACAGACAAATATTATTTCTTATTCCTATCATATAGTAAGTAAAAATTGATGAAATGATATTCAAACTTTATAACATTCAATAAGAGTTTCATAAGTAATGCTATATATAATAAAATATAACACGAAAACATTTGTTTCGTTAAAATACCGTAAAATCTGACGTATAACAAGCGCCTATGGTTTCATGCTGCATTCTTTGATTCTTTGATATATTGGCCGTTTAATGCGCAACACTTTTTTACGAAGAAACCTGAAATGTATCTTACGTTTTGAAGCCCCTTTTTTCGAGGTATTATCCCAGATTTTGAAAAATTAATGCACTTCTGGAACTACAACCCTTTAAATTCTTAAGGAATGTTGTTTCTAAAAAAAAAAAAAACAGTATTTCGATATATACAGAAGTCTAATTTTTTGATAAGCTCATCTCTTTTATTATTTTCAAAGCTATTTTTTTTTGAAGTGATAACTTCTATTGGAGTGTTTTGCTGGAGAGTCAACTTAAGCGAATGCCACACACGGGTATGTAACGCTCATTCGACTTTTTTCGTCTTTAGTCGTACATACACACCCCAAAAAAGAAAGGAGGGTCGTTTCCCCCTGCCACTCTGAAACGCGGTAGTTTCCCCCTCCAATATGTCGTAAAAGAAAAGTGGGGCTCTTTCTCCCGCCACCTCTTTCTACGGAAATGAATGCGGTATTCTTTCTAGTCCTAGTTGAAGCATGAAAATGAAACGTAATGTTTTTAAAATATAGGCTTAGAGAGGGAAAGAGCAATCCTAGACTAAAACTAAACATAAAATGTAGAAAAAGGACAAATTTTTATAGAACTAAAAGTAAATAGTATTATTATCATTAATAATATTACAGTGATCTTAAGAATAAAAATCTGTTTTTGTAAGTGAATTGGAATAGCAATGAAGAAATAGCTCTATTACTCACATTACTAAAATAAACTTTGAGTCTAAGAAAAAAAATTAAAACAATTAAAAATTTAAAATAACAAAATTAAGTATGCAGGTATTAAGTAAAAGTTACATCAAACAATTTAAATGTAAGAAAACAAAATATAATAAAGAAGATTTTCTTGGCAGCAGCACCGGATATATTTGTACAAAACTGCCATACAATGACAAAAAAGCTAGTATAAGCCAGAGATTATGTGATAAAATCTTCTGATTAAATCCCTTTTTAAAGGTTTTGTCCTAGATTCCTCTTTTCCCAATCAACTACCTGTCTTACTATCCCTTTGCTTAAATTAATTCATAGATATAACTGAATATTTTTAAATTACAACTAAAATTCACAAAGTCGGATCGGATCTTCTGAACAAATTACCTATGATTTTAAGTGGGAATTTTAAAGTAGATTTTTCAAAAGACAAATCAAAACCTTTAGTTAATTTCTTAAAATCAAAATTCAATTTAATTATGACAAATGAATTAAATAAAAATTTGAATCTAAAGGATTTATAACCTATTTCAGCTACCATATACCTATTGTTTCCTTCTTAGAATACAATTAATTTCCAAATTTGATTGTATATTTCGCAAAAAATATTACTTTATGTGTACAGACATGAATAAATAATTTTATAGGACAATACTAATATCCCCTTGTTTTCTATTCACCTAACTATTCCCTGAAATAGCATTACAAAATTTGAAGTTATCACTTCTATCGTGTGGTCATAAGCACACACACTTTTTTTTATACTTGGCTTATAACGCGCACCCATAAATTTCAACCTTATGCTTGTGTTAAAAGTGCGCGTTATACGCCTAAATTTGTGGTACTTTAGTTTCTACTGGCATTTAGCATACAATACATACTTTCAGATTAAAATATTTAATGCAGCATCCAGTATGCTAAAGTATAAAATTATTTTTTTAAAAAAAGAGTATTTTTCTTCCATTCATAAGAAAGCAAATGAAATAATACATATATTTTTTTGCATGCAAAAATTTACAATTTAATCTCCCATAGAGAATTAAGTATATTCAAAATGGAATATGTTGAAAAGGCAAAGGCACTAATACCCTCAATTGTCAAATTAAGGAACAATGTATTCTTATACAGGGTGTTACCGAATTCGACAGACTAAATCAAAGGAGTGATAGTAGGCATAATGGAGAAGACAAATCACCAAAGAACAATGGGGTACCAAATCTCGTTTAGTCAGAGTAATTTGTAAAATTAGTTATGAGGGGTGTAATACCGAGTGGAATGAAAAGGGGTAATAAGAGGTAAAAAATACACTTATCAGCCTTGACTTCAGAAATGCAACTACAAGTGATTGTCACTGGAATTGTTTGAAATTGTGGCCGCGTAGTTCATAGCACAGCCTACTCCGACGGACGAAGGACGACGGCTAAGAAAATACAGTGTTCTGACGATGTCAGTCGAAGCGACGATGATCCATGCCATGAGATCCTCCACTGTAACCCCAAGCATTACAGTAAAAGCGATTTCAGATGGAACCAGAAGGAGAAATCCAAGGGGTTGTGGTCCGGGGAGAGTGGAGGCCAAGCAATAGATCCGCTGGGGCCAACCCGTCTGCCGGGATATGTATAATGGTGGTGATTACGCATCGCAATTGAAAAATGTGCTGGTGCACTGGCGTGCATGAACCACACGTTCTGGTGCACAGCGCTCACCGCTTTTACTCATTTTCCCCAGACGACTTGAAAATTTGCATCCGGGTAGGTTCCTTCCACCCTGCAACGGAGCTCCAAAACCTGGCATTTGTTTGTCCACTCACCTCATCTCGTCGGGCTCATCGTCCTCCGAACGGCTATTATTATGGCGAATTTTACCACTTAATATTGGCTTGTGACCCTACGTTCTATGATGATTTGTCGTTTCCAAGCTGCCTACTGTCACCTCTCTGAATTGTTCTGGAACACCCTACATAATATTGCGTAATTTGCATACTAGATAAGAGAGATCTTAAATATTATTGTACCATAATTTTTCTATAATATTGCACAATTTACATCTTGAAGCGTAAGTACACATAAACATAGAATTAATTATCTAATTTTGCAAACACATAGTTAAGAGCGCACTTTGATGTAAACTATTTCTCTATTTTAAAGTCTGCCTAATTATCTCCTAAATGCAAATTCCCATCTGGATATTGCACGCTTGTTATCAGACAGCGAAAACTATTTCACAGATTTAATTCACTTAAAATTCGAAACAGAGGTAAAGAGAAAAATGCTCAAATTGGATGAATGAACGTTAAAGTAATTGCTTGAAAGATGAAACTTAATTCCTTAATGCTCAATTTATCGTAATGGGAATTATATCAAGTTTCATTGAAGCCATACCAAGGAAGGAGCCTGGAGACGCTTAGCAGCTGCGGTTGTTTGTTCGTTACCACAATTACTTAAACATTGAATAAACGATTTAATTGCGTCTCCTGGGAGAAAAACAGCGAAATTCTCTTACCTGAGTAAATACTTACGAATGGAAGATCATAATATATTAAGAACTAACTTTTGAGTCTTCCATTATCTTAATTATGGTCTTGCTTATGTCTTTGATAATCAGAAATGCTTAAGAATGCTGATAAAAGAGAAATACTTGGAAAAATTAGATCAAACAATATTGATCAGATAGAAAGTTTTGGGATGGGATTAGATTAAAAATTTAAAACGTTTACCCAGATGATTCTGTGCATAATTAAAATGAGATACTTATTCAAGCAGTGGCATTGTGTTTGGGTGTTGTGAATACTTGACAAAACTTTATTGTTATTCATTTTACTTGATATGTACAGACATGCTATTATCTAAAAGTGCTTTAAAATAATGGTAATTCATAGTTTAAAGTTATTTGTGTTAATTAAGAAGGGTGGTCCGAATTCATGGTACAAACTTTAAGGATAGATATAAAACATTGTAACAATCACTTATTATTGTATAGGAATGTATGGGTGTAAGTGACGCTGTGAGGCAAAAATAGGGAAAATAAAAGTAAAGAGAAATGGAATTATCGGCTGGTTGCGTTGCCGGAAGGGGTAGTAGATGTCTAGCCGTCATTTAACATGATGCATCTCAGTAGAGGAATGCGCTATTCACAATTGTGCTGACGTCTGCTATGGAAGACTTTACATATGCCGAAAACGCAGACATGCATTACATGTAAGGCCGTGCAAATGATGACGACAGAGCTGCCATACGAATGTATCACGCGCAGTTTCCTGATCGACGCGAATGCCGGATCACTGAATTTTTCAGTGGTTAGATCGTCAACTTGTGAAACAAGTTCGATCCATCAGATATGATGCTGGTCGACGAAAAGCCGTACGCAGTCCAGGCCTGGAAGAAAGCACCTTGAATGTTGTAGCTGATAGACCCGAGTCCTCGAGTCAAATACAAGTGTTGTTGCTCATCCCTTAAGTGTGAGTCATCAGACCGTTTGTAGAGCTTTAAAGGAAAATCGCTTACATTTTCAGAGAGCACAAGCTTTGAATCCGGCAGGATATCTTCTTCGGCTGCCAGTGGGTGGTACAGCAATGTACGCTACACACAGCTGGACAATTATTAATACTTAATGGAAACATTACACTTGTCAACGACGCTTTCGATAAACACTTTTTGTGTGTCTTTCCTTTCGTCACTTATTTTTGAAGTTATACTTCTTTTAGGGCGTTAGAGAAATAGGATGAGGGTAAATTTTTACAATGCGCGCGCACACCGTCACGGATGTGACACAAAACCGTCAACGATGTGACGCACACCGTCACGGATGTGACACAAAACCGTCAACGATGTGACGTACACCGTCACCTTTGTCTAGAAATATACAGAATGGGACAAATCATTCCCGCCTTCGATATTCTCAGAAAAATATTTCTCTTCACTTCCCTCAAGAAGAAGACTCCCGGGTTTGAACCGGAGACCTCTCGATCTGCAGCCGAATGCTCTATCACTGAGCTATACACCCGCGTCAGCGAATCTTTGCTTTATGTTCCGTCGGAACGGACACGAAAATGCTTTGTCTAGAAATATGCAGAACGGGACACATCATTCCCGCCTTCAACCCCCTCCCCATATTAATGGTCCTATTGTCCCTGTGTGCGGAGGTATTTAAATTTATTTAAATCGTGATTATCTCAGGATTGGCTGGTCCGATTGACTGAAAGTTCGTATCGTTCAACTCTGCTCGTTACCGCCTTTCGTTCTTGGCCCAGCTTGCCCTGCTAAAGATTTTTAGAAAGATTTTAATCTTGTTACGCCAAAGAAGTATAACTTCTTACGTGCGTACATAAGTACACAAACACTTTTTTGTGTTTGTGTCTCACCGTGTCACTTGCGCACATACATTCTTATACAATAAATGATTGTTACAAAATCCTGTACCTACCCTAAAAGTTTGTACCATGAATTCGGGACCACCTTGTACGTTTCCACTTTGCCGGAGCAAATATTGATTGATCACAGGGCTTGTAGAAGTTTCTGTAAAACAATGAGTTATCGCATGGCTCAAATGTTTTTTTTGATGGAAACTAACACTTTGCCAATTAACGATTTTTAGAATATTTTATTACAAAGGGATCGGGAAACACAACGAAATCTTCGTTAATTTTAAAATCCTTTGCAGAGTATAAGTAAACTTCAGTATTCTTTCGTTAATAAAGAATAAAACATTTGTAATTTTATAAATTGTTGTATTGTAGTGTCATGTTATATATTTTAGAAACTTGAAAAAATAAGTTTTAAGACATACTATATCCATTTAAGACCCAGCTTGCCCAATTTTGTACGTTAAACATCTTATACGTTTTTGCTTCTGGAATAGTACTATGTAAGAAAAGCCGCCATCTGTAGATTAAACGTGGTACTTACCACTTTCTGCAATCCCCTCCGAGCAAAAACGTATAAGATGCCCAGCCCACACAATTATGCGAGCTGGGTCTTAAAGGGTTATATATATATATATATAAATGACAAAAGAAACTTTTTAAATTTTTTAATGTTACTTAAATACCTCACTGGGAAAGTAATATACATTTATAAGTGTTCGGTAACAGTATTACAAATCATATTAAATTTGACTAGTTTTTTAATTTAAAAAAAATTCAGGCAAAATCGAAAATTATAATCTGAATACTGAATAGATAAAAAAAATACCCAATTGATATTATTAACAGTTATGTGTAAAAATAAAATTTCTAATGGACTAAATTCATGATGGTCATATGATAACGGCAATCACGAGTTTCTCATTGATTGAAAATTGTCATACTAAGTTGCTCAACTTGTAAAGTTTAGATAACATTTAAAATTTGATGATTGGGTAAAGAGTTCACGTGCTCAAATTCTTCAAACAGTTTTCAAAATTTAAAAAAAAAAATACTTGCATAATACGAATACTTGCATTTTGTTTAACTATGTTTATTATTATATCGTTGACAAATATGTACTTTCTAAAAGAAAGTTCCTGCAAAAAGCAAAAGTTTGCAGCAGTGAAGCACATGAACTAATTGGCTGGAAACGCGTGATTATACTTATGATATAATTATGACGTCTCATGAATTTATGAACTGATTGGCAGAAAACACGTGGCTCAGTTATCATGTGACTAATGACGTCACATGAATTTAGTCCATTTGCATATGGATTAAATTATTATTAAGTTTAAAAAACGTATTTGAATTTGAATGGATGAACAGAAAGTATTTTATTAACGATTGAAAATTAAACGATATATATATATATATATGGAGAGAGTGAACTAACAGTAGGAATTGTGAAAAAAGTTCTTGGCTTAAATAAGTTGACTTAGTATAAATAAAAATAATATATCGTCTATTGTAGAAATATTTATGGCTATATTTTTTGCACTTTCATACTGTAAGTAATATACATTAGCAACCTAAAATATCGATATAAATATTTTAACAATCAAATTTTTAATTTATTTAATTCATAATTAAAATACTTCAGGACGGAATTTTTAAAACAGTAGCCATGTAGAAGACTTTTTTTTAAAAAAAAAATTAAGTATTATTACTGATATAAAAATATTTTAAATATAAATGCATTTTATTCTTTTACAAATGCTTCTTTTTAATGAAAATTGATATCCGTGATGAGATTGGATTGGTATTCATATTGGCATTAAGGTATCCGACTACGTTCGGAACTGTGACTTTAAAAAGGCGCATATATGGATAATTCTCATGATATTTAGTGTCACTTAGATTAGAATACATGTATAAAACTGTTTTAAGGACATTTTGGCAAAAAAATATAATTTAAATACAATATTTCGGCAAAAAATTAACTTAGAATAACCTTTTTTTCAAAATGTTCTCCTTTTGTAAAAAAGGCTTCTATTATAATAATATTTTGCCTATATATAGCTCAGATTTCTGTACAGAGGCTCAACTACGATTTTTGAAAAATTCACATTATTTTCAGAATTACAGCCATTTGAAATAATTATTGGCGTTTTTTTCTTAAAATTTCTCCCCTCTGTTGTCGTAAAACATGGATAAACCCACTTCTAAGTTATATATTTCAAAAATTCTAGTTGAGCCTCTGAACAGAGGTCTGAGCTATATACAGGCAAAATATTATTATAATAGAAGCATTTTTCACAAAAGGAGAACATTTTGAAAAAGGATTATTCTAAGTTACTTTTTTACTAAAATATTGTATTTAAATAATTTTTTTTGTCAAAATGTCCTTAAAATAGTTTTATACACATATTCTATTCTAAGTGACACTAAATATCATGAAAATATCCCTTTATGTGCTTTTTTATAATCACGGTTCAGAACGTAGTCGGATACCTTAATGTAGATATCTCCTACACTTATAATTTTTAACCTTTAACCTTTCAATATCCTATTCTAAATTATAGTATACTAGTATTTTAAACACAGAATATTTAATAGTATTTTAAAATTCAAAAGGAATTTTTTTTTAAAAAAAAATATGACTGAGTTCAAGGGAAAATTCAAACGTCAGTTTCCTTCCTTTTTAGCTTCAAGTTTTATTTTGATTCATTTACTTTACGTTTAAAAATCAAACTTTGAATAAAATTTAACTTTACTTCAGGTGAAAAATGGTTTTTTCTTTCATTTGAAAGGGAAATCGATGATCTATAAATTAAAGAGGCACTTCTTTGCCACGTCTTCAAAATAAATCGTCTTGTTTAAAAAGATCTTTAAATACTCATGTGTCGATAATGTGATGGATAAAATTGAATCACTTAATTGAAATGAAGCTCTTTATGGTGCAACTATTATAAATCGTAAAAATAAGATTTAAATCTGTTATTCGTCAATTAATCGGCTAACGATTTTGCATTTAAAATGGTAAAAGCTTTGCATAATCGAAGAAGCAATGATATTAGGGAGGGAAAAAAAAGCTTAAAATTAGCATTCTATTCAATTCTGTCCTATAAAATACAAATAAGATTTCTTTTTCGGATAATTTTGTAATAAGTTTTACGAATAGAACTGAGGTATAAAGGCATAATCTGTACAGTCTTCTCTCTTGCTTGCAATCGGGAACCATTATTATTAAAATTACTAATTTCTAAAAGCTAACAATAAGCAAAATTTACTTATTTTACTGTGATTGAAATTAAAGGTTTGTAAAATATTAAGTGCAAAAATTAAACAAACTGAAGCAATTTTTCTTAATATCTTGCTCATCCATTTTAAATAAATAAAAAAAAATATAAAAAATTTGAGTGATTTATTTTTATTTTAAATATTTTATTGCATTGGGCGATATTCCAAGATATTAGTTCATATTAATCAAAGTCATAAGAAAGAACACCGTAAGAAATATTAATCAAAGAGCAAGTCACATGGGAATATTATTTATAGACTGTTTTTCAGAGGGAAAAACGACTATAATTTTGAAATAAGAAATCGACGAGTTCATTTTACTGTCAATATCGAAGCCCTTCATTTTCAGGTGTTTTTGAAAAACGAAGTGGAATCTAAAATGACAAAAATGTCAGACATCTTAAGAGAAGATTAATAATTACATTTTAAATCTATTGAATAATTATACTAGTTAGATAATTATACCATTTATTATACTAAATTTGTTATGAATAAAATTTATAGATTTAGTTACAACATTAATTAAATTTAACTGATTAATTATATAAATTTAATTTGATCTGATTTAGAGCATTGTGATTAAATTGAATATTCACGAAATTTAATAATTTAATAATGCTCTTTACTTAAGTCATTCACGATGTTTGATCTTTTCATGAAAATATTTTCTGAAACATTTTTAACCCCTTATAAGCCGATTAAAAGTAACGTGATTCGCTCTCCAGAGCATCGATTTTCATACAGGCGCACATACGCGGTGTATTGAAAGGGAAAAGAAAATTTTTCTCTGAAAAATAAGTAAAGTCTTCGCAAACACTGTCAAGGTCATTTTATTACATTCCAAAGGCTTCGGAATAGTTTTACTGATAGCAGCTTAAAAAAAAGAATCGTACTTTGGAAGGACGGATATATACGTCCGGGGCTAACAACGCACCGTTTGAGTAAGACGGATATATACGTCTGTGGAACTTAAGGGGTCGAAAATGATCAATGAGCCAAACCCTTCATTCACATATAATTTTTATTTGAATTCCAATTTCATCAGGAAATTTTAAAGGAATCGAACAAAAGAAATAAATAGCTGAATGAATGCCCATGGAAGACTAATGGTTATGGTCACAAACTAGTGGATGCCGTTGCCAAGTCTCGGGCTTGAGTTCTGATGCCACTGAAGACCTGCCATGTAGAGGGGCTGACGCACGTTAAGTCTTTCGAGGTTCAAAATACTTCTATTGGAGTGGAGTACTTATTAACGTTACACTACAAAGCAACACGAGAACTGTTGGCAACGAACCTTATAATTTTAAACCACGGTTCGGTGGTGAGGTTACCTGAGCTGGCACCCTTTCTCCAATCTACCACATCACGTTTGTGGCCGCGATAGCCGAGTGGTCAAGGTATCGGATCGTGGCTGGCCTTGTTACGAGTTCAAGCCCTATACCACTAAAAACTCACCGTGTAGGAGAGCGATGCACGTTAAATCTGTCGAAAGCTCAAATGTCCTCCCGTTGGTGTGGTGTGGTAGTTAGGAGAGGGAGTTGCCAGCTCAGGTGTCGTCCACGGCACTTGACCATGTTTCAAAATTACGTGGTTCGTCGCCAAAAGCCCTCGTGTAGCTGAACAGTGCGAAGTTTATATTCACTTACTCACTCACTAAATCATTTTATTGGAAGGAAGTTTGAGACATGACAGATTTAAACCTTTAACTGGTTTGCCCATACACCGAATGGGCTACCGAAAGCTGGCCACAACCAGCTGGGTCGTACGCTGAAAGGGCACTGATATTTTCTTCTTTCTATCTTTGATTTGCACTTATTTTTAATTCTTTTTGTGAGATTATTAGTGCTAGTATTTTTTGGAGATCTGCAGTTTGTACATATTACTGAGATGCTTCTCATCTGGGATTCTCTTTGTGGTGAAGGCGGGAATTTTTCATTGAAGGCAGGAATTTAAATTCTTAAAAATATTCGATAAAGAACTGAGATGGTCAAGGCAATGCGCAATTTTTTGCTTGAGAAGAAATAAAAAAGGAAAGATAACCCCCAAAAAGCTGATATTATCTCTGTCCACATTGAAATGTAAGACTTAGTGTTACACCATGCTTAAAATTGTGTTTGCATATACATAAGCACGCACACACCAAATCCTCAGCTATTTGAAAAAGAGGTGCAACATGAAATTTTCTCTAAGTATGAGAGAAATTCTTTTAAGATATATGTGAAACCATTCTTTATATAGTATACAGAGTGTACTTATAAAAAGCAAACATTTAGGGGTTTCGTGGTCCACAATTATAAAATAAAAAATAGTGTGAAAATTTCAGAATTGAAAATTAAAATAAAAGTCATCCATTTTCGCATTGTACTAAGTATTATGCTTAGTTATAAGCAATAAAAAACGTGCCTGTTTCGGGAGCATTGTGTGCAAAAAAATGGACCGCTTAACGTATATCAATCCCTCTACACTGTGGAATTTCAGTGGAACCAGGCTCAAACTCATGACACTCCGTATCTTGCTCGTGACCTTAGCACAAGGTTGTCGAGGTTTGGAGTGAGTAAACACTCGCTCACTGAATGAATATATTTAAAACAAGGATTTTTCTTATAGATTCTTAAAACTTGTAATCAGATTCTTTATTTTAGAATTATTTTCTTAGCTCTACATTATTAAAAAATCTTCATTTGTTTTTCCTACAGTTTTTAATAACCGAATTTGAACGAAATGTGTAATTCTTCCGATGCTATGAAGGATTTGATGA
This sequence comes from Trichonephila inaurata madagascariensis, assembly GCA_019973955.1. NCBI lineage: Eukaryota > Metazoa > Arthropoda > Arachnida > Araneae > Nephilidae > Trichonephila > Trichonephila inaurata. Next base: position 472,468 of record BMAV01010006.1, read on the forward strand.
CCAGCCTCTTTCGATCCAACTGAGTTCATTTAAAACACATCCATTAACCGGAAGGCTACGCATGTCTATGAAACATCCGACGAAATAATTGATGATACTTGATCACCTCAGCTAAATGTCGTTCAGCATATTTCGAAAGATGCTCGCATTTCATTCAAACTTTTCATTCTCTGTGAATACCAAATGAGTCGAGTTTCAATGCTTGCTCTATCTCTATGGAATTATTTTTAAGGAATACGAAGAAGAAACTACTTTTATATTAACTCAAAGCAATATTTGTATTTATAAACTGTTTTTCTTGCACTTGAAAAAATGCCGAATGTAACTTGAGTCAGTCTTTTTTAAAGGAAATTTAATAAAAATTAAAAGTAAAGAAACTTTTTTTTAAAACAAGCTATTATTTAAATGCGCCAAAAAGAATAAAATAAACTTTTCTTTTAAAACTCTTTTTTTTTGCTATCAGCTTATAACGTCTTTACACAATTTATGATATAAAAGTTTGTCTCGAGATTTACCTGTGTAGATAAACAAGCAGATTAAATAACTTGATCTGATTGATTTTAATTTTTAAAATTTTCGAACTAGGTAAGTATGAGTACTTAAAACTCGCCATAAGCTTTTATATTATAAATTGTTTAATGACGTTATAAGTTGATAGCAAAAAAAGTTATGAAAGAAAAGTTTATTTTATTCTTTTTAGAGCATTTAAATAAAACCTTGTTTTTTAAATTTTTTTTTACTTTTAATTTATTTAAATATCAATTTCTTTGCTTTCTGTTACATAACTTTCATCAAATTGTGTTTCAAATTTTAACAAGCTGAATGAAAAATTCGAACGAAACGTAAGTATTCGGAATAATAAAAGGCTTAACTATCTATCTCTCTCAACATTCCTAATAAATGAAGCCATTTAACCCTTCCGTGGGCCTTGGGAAGATTACTTCCCACCTATATGATCTTACAAAGTACACTTGTGGAAAGCGCAAAACCCATTATAATATAATTCCCATACTAATATTTTATTTTCTTATTGACCTTTCCATCATAAATAGTTTCATACTGTGGTTAGTGCAGTGTTTCTCAAACTTTCAATACTTGCGATCCAATTTTCACACAATCATAATTTTCATCGAGCCCCCCTTACAATTACAATGTATTGAATGCAATAATAGTAGATTTTGACGTTAAAATTACAATATGATCTTATTTATAAATCATGCAAATTATCAAGATAAGTTTTAAATTTCGAATATGTTGCTTTTAATCAACAGATATTTTAAGTAAGCTACTTTTAAGCAATAGGATAAGTATTATGTTACTTTTCCTTTATGATTTTTAAATTGGAACTAATAATAATTTTTAATTAAATTAAATATATTTATTTCTTCAATCATGCATTTCTTAAGTCTAATCCCTTATTTGTAACATCCTACCTTTGTGAAAACAGATTTTCTGCCGCGGCTGCTTTAAAGACAAAATATAGATAGCTAAATATAGAAAAAAAAATTAGTGCCCATATCTAATATTAAACCTTCTTTTAAAAACTTTTGCTGTGCAAAACATGTCCATTGGAATCAATAGTAATCATTAAACATGTTCTTGATTTAGTATTAATAAATTAATTATTAAATATATTTTGGAGTATTGATTCATTTATATTTATAATAAGTATTATTTTTATTGTGTCAGAATGTATATATTTTGTTTTGCTTTTTTCAGTAAATTAATTAATTTTTAAATATAATTTTTTATTTTCGACTTTTTGATATGCTTGCGCCCCCTTGTAGGGTTATCGCACCCCCTTAGGGGGGCGCGCCTCACAGTTCGAGAAGCACTGGGTTAGTGAACAAAAGAAACAGAAGTTTAGACCAGCTAACATTTTGTATAGCATTAGCAAGTCAGCTAAGAGATGAATATTCCTCAAGAAAAAGGAAAGGATGTCTTGCTAGCTTGAAGAAAGAAGTGTGTAGTTCCAGATAATGTGCGCTTAGCCAGTGAGGGAAATCATATGCCAAAGAGGGTTTCCATCTATAGACGATGTAAAAGAGGGGCAGAAGGGGACAAGAAAAGAGATCCCGCTACGTGTGTGCAGAATGAGATGTCCCTTTGTGCATTGGAACACGCTTCTCATCTTTTCTCTCTCTCTCAAGGCAAATAATAATTCAATTTTCTTATGACGGTGAGTGGTTCCTTGGGGAGTATTCTTCCCACCCCTAAAATTTAAATGAAAACATAAAATTTGGCAAAATAAAGTGTATTTCCTTAAATTCTTTTGTTTAATTATTAACAAAAACATAAAAAACTACGAGAAACTCAAAAGAGAAATAAATGCCGCACGAAAGAGTTAACAACTGAATGAAAAATTCGAACGAAGCGTAAGTATTCGAAAAGATATAAAAGACTAAACTATCCCTCTCTCTCTCGACATTCGTACTAAATAAAGTCATTTAAGTTAAATTTAACATCCGTGACGTTACGCCTGTTGACGAGACACTTGATGAAATGATTGATGACACTTGATCCCCTCACCCAAGTTGATGTTGAGTATATTGTAAAAAATGCTCTCATGGCGCATTTGAATTCTTCCTTTTCACCTCGAATCCTTAATTGAGTCGATTTTCAACGATATAAGACCGTGTTCTGTTTTAATTGTAAAGAATATGACGAAAAGAAATACCTCATCCATCAAACGGACCAGACAAGAATCGAGACGAGTTCTAACACCAGGAAAAGTCAGACCACAAAATGACCAAAAATGTTCTAAAGGGCTGTCGTGTCAGTGAGGAGGGGAGAAGTGTCGGGAGAAACAAGAGCTGGGAAGGTCCTTTGTGTATAGAAAATTCTTGATTAATGGTAGATGATCAACTCATTGATATAGATCTTTAGAAAAGACTGGAGACAAAGAAAATGCTGAGATGGAGAGAAGAAAGGAGTTTGAGGGCCTTTAGGAGGCGAAAGGAGTTTTTAATTCCCACCGAGAAAGGAACAAGGAAAATTAATGATGGTGGCTAGTGAATGCGTGAGTTCATAATCATTAGAATGCAGCCCATAATGAGCATTACGTATTTGGATTTTCAGCAGTAAAGACAGCGATCAAGGCGGCGAAGGCAGTTATATTTTGTTTTTTAAAGATATATAGTCCAAATAATCTAGTAAATAAGACATTAAAAGAGAAATAAGTAAATACATTTTTCAAAAGATACATAATGAAATTTATGGGATGTACAAATTAGTTTGAGAAAAGATATCTAAAATATATAAGTAAGTGCAGCTGTACATTGTTCCTTCTAGAAGCTGTGTTTTTATTCGGACTTTTTGAGTATTTGAAATTACTGAGCAACAAGTAGTATTTAAGTTTAATTCTCGCATCAAAGGCATTTTATTGATAGTTGAAATTACTATATTGAAATTGCATTGAGTATTTCTTTGTAATGTAGTTTTCAAAAATTTTTGTAGCTGTAATTTATTAATGGTAATATCTATAATTAAGAGCTGAATGCACCGAGATAAATTATTATTTTAAACAAAAAAAATTATGTCTTATTGACAAATTTATTCTGTATCACAGCAAATTTAAAAGACTACAATTATTCGTTTTTTTACATTAATAAACTAAAAGTTAGTGTTTGAAGATTTTAATGCACATTACTTGAACATTAAATTTTATAATTTTACAATTATTTAATGTCTCTCAAGTTTTCTTTGAGTATTTGCCTAACATTTGGATATTTTCAGGTAACAAACCAATTTAAATCTATACTTGTGCGTTTCGTTTCAATAGAACTTTCCATTACAAATAATATACTGTCATACTTATGTTAAATTACTTAATACAGTGGAGTCCCGACAACTCGACAACCCGGCAGTCCTTATAACTCCGGCACACGTTTGTAGGTCTCATCCTCCACAGAGTGCAGTGCGAAGACACAACAGGGCATTACGTATTTCTTTAAAAAAAAAAGTAGACGTTTATTGTAAAGTTTGCTACTTAATTTTCATTATAGAAACAAATTTATGGCTTCATAACCTATTTTTTTGAGATATCTCTGATCAGGTAAGTTACTGTATGCTACGCCTGAAGGAGATTAGAACTCGGTACCTTCCGATCCTCTAGCACATAACATATCCACTAGACTAAAATGATTACATTAGCACGGAGGTTGTTACTGGCTTATATAGATACCATCGCCACACACTCCCCTGCCAGTGAGTGGGTGGATAGGAGAATGAACGATACAGTGTTATTGCGAGCATGTGAGTTATTGCTGTTGCTTCAAGTGTGGTTTGACGGCTTGAGTGTTGCGTTATGTGATTTGATGGCTTGCTGTGCTGCGTCACGCGTGTCTGACGGCTTTTGGTTGCTCTTGCGGTGGATAGATGGCGCCACGTATTTTCCGCGAAGATTGCGTTGTTTCAAAAGTCAGCTAGGGTCACCAATGAAGGTGATTAGAACTCGGCCTCTTCTGTTCCGTAAGCACGTAACATACTGCTGGACCAAAATGATCACCATAGTCCGGAGGTTGTTACTGGCTTACATAGATGCCACAGCCTCACGCCTTTATTAATTTTCATTTTCTTGTAGCAAATGCTCTATTCCTTCATGAAGTACATACTTTTCTTTTGCTTAAAAGTATTTCAGTGGCTTATTTGCCGTTGAATTCTCAATCAAACAGTACATACAAATGCAGTACAATATTTTCTGAATAAACATTCGTACTTATTCCTTTTTAATCCCATTCTCGATAACCTGGCATTTTTACAAACTCGATCTCCCTTCGATCCACATTAGGCCGAGTTTTCGGGACTCAACTGTATTTGAATCGCAACCAAATATACAGTTAAATTAAAATGAATAGTGTCAAAAACTTTGCTTGAACTGCTTAGCATCATTTGATCATTTATGAACAATAAAGTTATTATTTTTTCCACATAAAAGTAAACAGTTCTTTGTCTTCCACTGAGAGATTTGTTTTAATTAAATATCTTTTTTTTCTCAGTGTGTGATAAATACTCTCAAAATTCTACAAAAGAATAAAAATGCACACAAGCTTTTAATATTTATCAAGCAGAGACTATTCGTAAAAAAAACTGCTTTCAGAAAGGCACAAGGAAAAAAATAATTTTTCAATACTTGGAGTAGGTGATAAACGTATAGCTTTAATTAATTTAAAATTTTTCTTCTTTTATCGGCATTTTGTTCTTCAAGCTTTTTTATTATGAAAGAGGTTTTAATAAATTGCTTTTTATAGATTATTTAAGAGAGCACACAATTATATATAAAAACAAAGATTTTATGTTTTTGGATATAATTATTTTTGCTAAATTTCATTATAGATCTCTTAAATATATTTTACAGCAAGTTTTTGAAATTTTTTAGATGGATTTTTTTGACTTCACTTATATTGTTATTGATTTTTCAGAAAATTGATATTGCTATTGTTAACTAGTTTTCCAATACTTTTCATGTAAAAAATAAGGTTTTTTTTTCAAACATTACCTTTATTTTTTTTCTCAGATAATTAGTACATATTGAAAAGCTTTATGAGGTATTTTTTTTTGTCTGAATTGAATTTTTCAATAAACTGAAGCTTTCTTCTTTATAAGAAAAGAAATTATTTAACTTTAAGTTAACTTTACTATTTAGGCTTCGAAGCAAATAAAAATAATCCAAAGAAATCCTTCTGATTAAGAAAAGTTTTAATCATTCACACATGGACAAGGAAATGGATTCTTCATTTTTAAAATATTTATGGAGTCATAAGGATAATAAAGTGAAGCAGTGCTTCTCAAACTTTCAATACTGGCGCCCCCCTTTTCAGTCACAATTTTTATCTCGCCCCCTTATACATTAATAATGTACTTAATGCAATAATAATGCACTTTGACGCTAAAGCTACAGTACGCAATCTTAATTATAAACCGTACAAATTAATAACATAAGTCGGTGCTTCTCAAACTTTCAATACTTGAGACCCACTTTTCAATCATAACTTTTATTGCGCCCCCCTTATACAATAATAATGTATTGAGTGCAATAATAATGCACTTTGACGCTAAAGCTACAAAACTATCTTAATTATAAACCGTACAAATTAATAAGTATATTAAATTTTTTATATATGTATTTTTTTTTTTTAAGTAATATATATTTAATTTTTTTTCTCGAATTTTTCAATTGGAACAGATTGTAAAATGCGGTGGCTGCTTTCAAGACAAAATATAGATGTCAGCTAAATATAGAAAATGTACTCAAAGTGTCAATTTCTAATCGTAAACCTTCCTTTGAAAAACTTTCCTCTGCAAGACAAGCCTATGGAAGTCGCTAATACTTATTGAACTTGCTCTTAATTTAGTATTAATAAATTAGTTATAAAATACCTTGTGCAGCAGTGATACATTAAAATTATACTGTCTGAAGTACCCGCTCTTCGAACGAGTTCATTTTTTAAAAAACTAAAACATTCTTGATAAATAGCTGAATTGTCAGGAGAGTAAACCCAAATGCGCAACAATGTTTACGAAAATGTAAAATGATATTTTAAAATGAATGCTCATATTATAATTAGTTTTAAGCGAACTGTAATTTTAAGCCTCACAGAATTAGTATTTAGAATTAATGTTAAACAGTGAAAAATAATATAAAATTCCAATGAAGAATAATAGTGTTATTTTTAATATTTAAGGCGAGAAGACTTCAAAATGTTTTATCCCGGGGGCAGACACACACTCGATACTACTAGCGTTAATGGTCACGCGGGGTGACTGAGTCACCCCAATCCTTTTTTTAAATAATTATTTTATTGTACACGATACAAATCGTGATTAAAGTGAATAATTTAATTAAGAGAAAGTAAACTTACCTACTTTCAAGGACTTTTAAATTTTTCTTTGGTAACAAATAAACAGTTTTGTCAGAATGAACGATTTCGTGATTTGTGTGTCCCACGCGACCATTTCCTGGTTAAAAATGTATTCATTTTATGATAATATGTATGTTACTGCTAACAAAAATAGTGTAAAACGTTTTTCATTATGCTTTATATGTTTGAGAATACTCATAAAAATAAGTCTTGGACAAGTAATCCTTCAAAGTGCTCTCCGTGGTTTTCCAAATATCATAAAATTCTTTTGCATCGAAAAAAGAGCAACAGAGAAATACATTACTTACAACTTCCCTAAATGAGAAACAAACGCATAAGAGAGGGGTCATAACTAACTGTTCCAATAACTTAGAAGGTCAAACACACAGATTATCAGCAAAAACAGATTACAGCTATAATGTGCAGTATTTCAAAAATAATCACAGTGATGAATTTTTTATGTTCTTAAATTTTTTTCAATTCTGGGTCTGGGATTTGTTTTTTCTCTGAAAGAGTAGTAAAAATCACTCATCATGAGATTACAGCAAATCAGATAAAAGTTTTTTTTATTTGGTTTTTTGGATCAAAGATAGCTAATTAGGTATTGAAGAAGTTTTTATTTTTGAGAGAGAGAGAGAGAGATGACTTATATATATATATATCACCTATAAATTATATCAGAGTAAAAGTGCATTTTTTTTTATTATGTCTGAAAGTATTTTGTTATGATTCATTCCAGTAAATTAATTAGTTTTTAAATCTTTTATTTTCGATATGCTCGAGCCCCCCTCGTAGGGGTATCGCGCTCCCCAAAGGGGCCGCGCCCCACAGTTTGAGAAACACTGAAGTAAAGATATCTATATTCAGTAAAAGAACATATATATTACAAATTAGTTTTAGTAATTTAAAATTTATCGCGTACTTCTTTTTAAGTTGATAAGTTTTCTATATTACACGGTTATAAGGATTTATATTTTGAGGAATTAATTTCAATTAAAAAAATTTTTAACTCTTTTTTTCTCTTTTAACCTTATTTCCAGTGACGTCTTAAGACTTCTTGAGGTCCGGGCTCCTATACAAAAGTAAGTCCCTTCTACGATATTTTTAAGTACACAGTATAACGCACGTTTTATCAAATACTCGTACCCATAATAATGTGAAACTAAAATGTGCATGAATCACAATTTCACAAACTTCGGCACGAACTGACTGCCACCATACAACTAAATGAATAATTATGATGAATGGTGGTAGACATAAACTTAGACAAAGATGACGGATATGACACAATAATGTATTCTTGCCACTACTGTCAGTTGGCATTCAAAATTCTCAGTTTTTCGGTGAATATGTCCGAGACTAACATTTAATGATTAAAATTATTCAGATTTCAATGAGACAGAGTCAAAAACGAGACAAGGCGCCCCTGAGGTCGAGTCTTTGAGACTGGCCCAGTTGGCCCATAACTTAAAATGTCTCTGCCTATTTCTATAAAACTAATCTCAGTGGGGCAACAGCCCGTTTAAGGTTAAGGTCTACTATACTCATCTCAGTTTTCGTGACCTTGGGTGCTGAGGTGCATGAGGGGATGTTCCAGTAAGGTGGTCAGTCTGACGTGAAGCCCCCAGTGTCTAGTTCCTAAGCAAGCTTGGTATATTGGTATTAGCAAGCCTGCCTATTTCATCTTGGTAACATAAGCGAATAAAGGGGAAAGAAGGGGATTTGAAACAATATTTAACCCTATAATAGTGTTACGAATTTTCTGTACATAGTGTAAATAATTTGTATTTGGGTGTTTAATGCATTTATATTACTTTTTATATATTATATTTATTTCATGTAAAATTGTACTATTCGCAAGCAATGCCGCCCCTTACGTTATAATGGCGATTCAATGAGAAGGCGAAATCTTGGCGGTAGAGCCAAGTTGGCATCATTTTTGGTGACCAAGTTGGCGACCCTTTTGGCGTCATTAGCGACCATGTTGGCGAGTTCGGAACCCTCTTGAATCTAGAAAGTAGTGGATCGCTCCACTAGTGTCACGTTCAATGACACGAGCGGTAATATTTCTGGAAGTTTCTGTAGCGCTTATGAATAAAGAGGCTCGCCAGTACGGCGAGAGATGAGTCTTGATTAAACCAGCTAGTAGTGAGGATTGTTTTGATTAGCGATTAGCTCGGCTGTGCTTGTGAATAATCTTTACTTACGTGTATTTTTAAACACTGATTATTGTGTTTGATTGCTGTTGAAGGTGTGAAGACCTTCGGATATTTACTCTGGGAATATCGCTGCTAAATCCTGTTTTAAAGGATTGGATTTTTCATAATAAATTCGCATCGCTCTTAAAGAACTGTTTATTTTCTTTGTGATTGTTTTGCATAAAATCCTCGAATCCTCGGATCTACGTAACAATATTATTCCTAAGCTCAAAAGTTTACTACTATATAACTGTGGCTAATCTCTACTTCGTTCTGAATAGTTATGCTATATATATTTTTACCTATTAATTAACGTTTTATTAGGATTACAGCAGCTTAATATATATATGTATTAAATTTAAACACTCATAACTGAACTAAGTAGCGCAACAGCCCATGAGGGCCAAGGCCTACTATGCTTATCTCAGTTTTCGTGACCTCAGGCACTGGGGTGCATGTGCAGATGTTTCGCGGTCAAGTGGTCCGTCCAACACGAACCCCCCTCCCCAGTGTTCAGTCCCCAAGCAAGCTTGGTACTCATTTATCAACCCATTGAAGGGATGAAAGGCTAAGCCGACCTTGCCCGGATCGGGTTTTGAGCCCCAGACCCATGGCGGGTAAGCGTGATACACTACCACTCAGCCACCTGACTTTATAAACACTCATAATTTGCTTCTTTTGGTGACCAAGTTGGCGACCATTTTGGCGTCATTAGCGACCATGTTGGCGAGTTCGGAACCCTCTTGAATCTAGAAAGTTCCCCATTCCATTATATCTCTTTTTTTATTTTCTCTTCATCATAGAGAAACAAATCGAACAAAAAAAAAGTTATTTCGGAAATTTTTTGAGGATTTAAAAATTCTGCCTTTTAAGTATTTCTGCTCTACCGACAGATAATGTCTACGAATTAAACTAACGTTTTATCATTAATTGTTAGGACTAGTGTTCGAAAATTAATGAAAACCATTACAATAAAAAGGAAAGGAAACCACCAGAAAAAAATGTTTTATAACAAGGATTAGAATTTGTTGAAGCAATCAGAAATCTGTGAAATCCACTAATGACTTACGCTGCTTCAATTAAAAGTTTGTCAGTTATCAAGATTCATTTTGAATTATTTTTGAACTTTCCATTCCAGGTAACAGGAGAATTTTAATTAGAGGATTTCTCTCGCGCGAATTTCGCGTTTCGTTAGCTTAAGAATTTCGCGCAAGATCTAATGAAAGTTTTGGATTCCTAATTAAATTATTGAAATATATTAAATCAGATGCTTGAAATACCTGATTTCTCAAACTTGACGATCGATGAATTATAGTAAAATAAATCTCTTATATTTTCGAATATTTTAGTACTTTTTTAAAATTTTTTTCTTTAAATCTTCACATCTTTCAAATTTGTTTGGGGGGAATATTTTCTATTTTCAATTAGATTTTGGCAGTTGTTTTCAAAATGAAGTTTGGAGAAAAATTTTCAAAATGGAAGAAACTTTTCAAAAGATTTGGAGATGAAATATTTCACCTAAAAGTTGTGATACCGCCCCCTTTGGTGACCGTATCTTTGATCGTCAGCGTGAGCTAGAGGTGTAGGGTTTGCAAAAGGAATAGACATTTTTGATTCTTAATATGACTTTATTAAGAATAGAACATAAATGTCTAACAATTTAGATAATATTGATTAAGCGAGAATCTATAACGAACAAACATACAATAATAGTTAAACCGAATCGCGTAACTTAGACCACTACAATTATTTAATCTGCCTACTCTCACTTCTAATAATATTACGTCCTAATATCAAATAATCATTCCTACCTTAATCCAAATTTAGATTCGATCTTATGAGGAAACGTCTGGGCGCGCGTGCAATGGTATGCACCTTGTTTCAATGGCTTGTTTTCCAGGTAACTTCACGATTGGCTGTCCATTCACACTTGTCTCTTCCACACATCCCATTCCCCAAAATTGCCATTTCACTTACTGAAACTTCTGTTATCTAAAAGCTATCTTATTTGCATTTCTTTTTCACATTTCGCTTCTAGGTTTTGGTTGGAAAAGAGTTGCCATTAATCTTGGCCCCCAAAGAACCCAGAGGGTATGTTAAAGAAAAGACGCGTGAGCCCGTCACAAAGTGATAAGGTAATATTAATAACATTCAGAAAGTCCTCATAAATTGTAAACATGTGCCTACAACGTATAATATTAACGCAGAAACCTTAAGTTTCATAATCTTTTAGAAAACAATTTTCACTCAACAAAGTATAAATTTAATACAATTTTAGATATAATTTAGAATAAGCACATATGTGTGTGTGAATTAGATATGAAGATATTGATGCTATGATCAATGAATCCATGTTAATGATGGGAATAAAAAGTTAGAATCTTGTACTGAAAGTTAGATTTTGAATAAATATGCTCCTCTTAAAATTTCTGTGGATGTGTGTGATACTTAAATTATATTTTATAAAGTTCCTTAGAATACTTTTCACGTACATAAATTCTTTCTCAAGATATTTATAAAGTGGTTGAATTCCCACCAAAGAATTAGTCTAAATAATTACATCATTTATTTTGTTCAGAATAATTTCTGCCACGCGATTCAAAAGTATTAGAGTGAAATACTTTTGCGGGCCATTGGGTTTCTCATCTAGGATTTCGATTTTTGGAGAGACGCCAAATTTTTGGCAGTTAAATCATTACCAATTTGACAATACGATAATTTTTTTTCTGCAAATGTTGATCTAGCGTTGTCTGAAGGATAGAATCTTCTCATGAATATTTAGAAATTCACACAAGGAAACCATCATATCTTTAACGGCCTTTTCTGAGCTTAATGCCACTATGGTAACAAGTTTGCATTCAGAAGTTCTATAAATCAGTTGAATAAAACTTTAATTAAGAAATACGTTCTAAGTTCATGCTCGAGTGTACTGTGCAAGTGTATTTGACTGTAAAGTTAATGCTCAATGTTTGTTTGAGTTGCATCTAACTAAAATTCTTTAGAAGTCCAAATAAAGATTTGTGGATAAATCTCCTCTGGAGGTGAAGTATTGTTGATTACAGTGCATATGCATTGTGTAATAATTTATTCATGAATATGATAATCCAGCATGTTTCATCAAGCATGAAACAAAGTAAATAACAGTAAATTCAAGGACTGTTTATAATATTTTGTGATATATCTTTGGTTTTCAGAGTGAATTAGAGGTGTGGGGTTCTCGAAATGAATCGACATTTTAGAATTCTTAATATGACTTTATTAAGAGTTTAACTTAAATTTCTAATATATTGAACAAACTTATATTAAGTGAGAATAAACCAAAACACACGTAGCCGTAGCTAAAACGAATCGCGCAACTTGGATCACTTAACTAAATAATTATATTATCCGCCTACTTTCAATTCTAATAATATTACGAATTCAGATATCAAATAATCTGTCCTACCTTGAATTACGCAACGGTTCAATCACTTTCAGAGAGACAGATCGGCGTGCGTGCAATAGTATGCACCTTGTAGTAATGGCTAGGAATCCGTGATTCTTTGTTAGGCCGTCAAATTACACTTCTATCTTTTCCAAACAGAACTTTCTCTAAATTGCCATCCCGCTTACTAAAACTTCTGTTCTTTTAAAGGCTATCTTATTTGCATCTACACTTGCATTTCACTTCTTGGATTTGTGTTGGAAAAGATTTGCCATTAATCTTGGCCGTCAAAGAACCCAGAGGTTATGTTACAGAAAAGACGCGTGAGCCCGTCACAATTTAATATAATTCTATTTATAGGAGTTGTTTCGAAACTTACTGTGTCAACAAACTTTAAGGTGTGATAGAATATACAACAGCAAATTCTTGTGGTAGATGAATATATGGACGCAAATGGTGCCAGGAGTACAAGAAACAGATAAGGAATAATGACATGAATGAATTATTTCTAGCATCATCGACAAGTACTTGCTGTTGTGTCATGACAGGTATCGAATTTCGATTACTTCTGCGGATTTCTGTGTGAAGGCCTTCATATACAAGAATCCAATTAAATCAGTCGTGAATCTCATATCTCGAAAATTCATTGGAGCTGCATCTGTGGGGGTATTAATGACACATTTGAAATCTTGCTCTGATTACTTCCTCGAGAAAATTTTTTTTGTACAATTTTTGCAAGCAATTCTGAAAAGAAGGCATTACAAATAAATAATTTATGTTTTATTTTTATTACCTTTTTTATTTTATTTGGATACACATGCCTCAATACCACATATACATTCATACATTTTGATTCATACTTTACATATATATAAATTGTTTGTTTTTGGTATGCTATTCTACATTTTAAAGTTATCTCTCCTGAGTTTTGAATCACTATGCATATTATTTTAAAATATAGTTCTTTTAATGTTTTTTTTTTATGTTTTAGAATAATTATAACAATTTTTTGTTTTGTACGAGATAAAGTATGTGATGAAATTTTATTTTATTACATTATATCAAGGTAACAAAATATACATGTATATGAAATAAGTATAACTAATAGTGATGATATATTAAAGTGATATCAGTAATAGAAATAAATCAGAACGATAGATTCAATAATCGCATAAAACTAATTATTTTAATTTTTTTTAAACAAAAAATTCGTTAATATAATGGGGTATGCTATTAATAATCTTTAATTAATATCACTGAAAACACTAAAGCAATTAAATTATTAATTAAACAAAAATGAATGAGCAAATTCATACATTAGTGGAAGCTCTTTTTAAAATATAGAGAGAGAAAGAAACTAAAAACTATTTTATACTGAAAATTTAATAAAAAAAAGAGATAAGTATTCAGCTTGATTTTTTTAAAACTTGAAAACCATTATTGAAAAATATATAGCGGAAGAGTAATTTATACTCTTCAGTAATAACTGGAATAAATGTATTTTTCTTACATATTATGAGCGATGAATGCCCATTTTGAAATGAAATATGATTAACAGAGAAGGATTAAACTGTGCCGTGTTGTGAGTAATTATACAGCAGAAGGATTTCAAGTTTTTGCTTATGAATTTATACGTACTGAATTGAGAAATGTGAGAGTTATAAAATAGTTTTAAAAAATAACCGCATGATTTTGCTGAGTATAATTTTAAGAAGAAAATTCTGGAGAAAGAATTGTTGATGAGGAGAGAAACGATTAAAAAGGAAATTATATTCCCTTCGAGGTGAATAATGTTTTAAAATTATAGCCAGTTGAGGCGCATAATTAGTTTAATGCTTTCAGTAAGGCTTCTAAATGTCCTCTTTCCATTTGTCCTCGGAAACTTTTATTTTGATTTAACAGCGAAAAATTGCTACACTTTATAAAAAAAAGTTCATTAAGGACTTACGAAGTATATCCCTGCACACCTTACTGCATATAAATGACCCAATTAAAAAAAGTATATAATATTCTAAATAGACTTCTATCTTAATTCTTAAGCCTTTCATTATGATTTAGGAAATGCGAATTAATTCTGTTACTTTGCTAAAACGAATTAACAAAAGCTAAATATCTAAAGGAAAAGACAATTTTTCAGCTCATAAAGGATTAAACGAGTGTTATTATAATTAAACTAAGTTAAAAGGTAAAAGTCTAGAAGAAAAAAAAGTGGTACTTTTCGTTTCGCCGGCGCAAATCTCGCCAAGTTGGCTCTATTGGCGACAACGAACAATCACACATAAAAAATATTAATAAATATTAGTTCTCCTTCGTTTTTCATGGACTTTTGATGTACTATGAAAAAGACGTTATTTATAAGAAAAGATCTCAACTCGTTTTGAAAATGGGGTGGTGAAAGGTTACCCGAGAGAATATTCCATTTGGCGTCGGTTGTTTTGTTTTTGGCGACTTTTTCACCTACGCCGAAGAATGGAAAAGTATCTAAAAGGTTTTTTCAAAGAATTTTTAAAAACTTGTTATTAAAAGTAAGGAAATAAAGTCTTTGAGCACTTTTGCGTAATTTATTCTATTTCTAATAAATTGCGAGATTAATTTTATATATTTAGAATAAAGTTTTTATTTCTGTTGTTTAATAAAGATAATAATATTTTAAACATTTTTTTGCATAAATTATAGATTAATTCTTGAAGTTCACTTGATCTATTGAAATTTATATTCAATGTAAAAATCCTTTTTAGGTATGACAGACAATTTTGACAAATTAAATCCTTTCATTAAGAAAAAAAAAATAAAAATAAAAAATTTCTTTTAAGTATACGAGACCTTACTAAACAGGATGTTTCTTTACAATTTATGGAATCTCTTTGGTTTGTTTTCTTAAGTGCATTCCATATTGGTGGTTACACATATCAACATATTTTTATTTTTCACTAGTTAAAAGCATGTTGCAGTTCTTTCATTCTGATAATCATTTTATAAACCATGGCAATTTTTTCTTAAAACCCGCTAATGATTTAAAATGGTTTATTTTTAGTAAAAAAAAGTCACAACAGGAATACGGAATCAGTAGAATATGGAGCATGCTCCAGTCCTGTAATTCATTTTTATACATTAACTGGTTCACTGATAGCAATGTTTTCTAAAGAACATTGTCTTGATTCAGAACCATTTAGACAAATTTTTTTTATATTAATATCTTCTGGTAAATTGTTCCACATACTAGCTTTGTCAGTGTTGGTGCTATTATTTAAACAACTTAGAAGACGATCTGCTTGAAAAATTGTTTCCCATTTTTGTTGATTCTCGTAAATGCCAACTCCCCAGAGCATTTTTTTATCTTTCATTTTCTCGCGACCTTCAGTAAAATTTTTGTGCCATTCAAATGCTCCCGTACCGAATACACAGCCTTCTCCATAAGCAAGAACAATCCTCAAAAAATTCCAATTTCCCCGTTGTTAAAGATTTGAATAAGTATTTTAATGCCCACAGAGGTGAAATACAAGAACACTTAACTGAAAATGTTCTGAGTGTCCAACAGAATTTGTGATATGGTTTGACCTACAGTTTCAAAATTATCTTCCACGGGTTGTCATTTCAGTCATGTTTCATCAAAGGAAGCTACAAATCCAGGTTTCTTATTTTATAGAACAGACCCTGTCACATTTGATTCTTGTTACATCAAAGAAAGGTACAAATCCTGGTTTCTTACATTATAAAACAAACCCTGTCATTTGACTCTTATTGTACCAAAGGAAGTTAGAAAGCAATTTTGTTACTTCGTAGACAGACTTTACATTTATGTATTACGGTACATTAACATATACAGAATGAAGTATTTTATTGGGTATAAAAAACCTCTTGCCATTAAAATATAAAATATTTTTAAGTTGAATTTTTAGCATAAAAGGTGCTTAAGTTAATACTATGCATGAGAAATGAATTATTGAAGAAAAGTTTCATAGGTTATCTAAGCGATAAAAACTGACGTATTTAAAATAGTATCAACTAACCGAGAAAAAAATGTGTGTGGTTTAAAATGTATAAAAATAAAATTTTGATAAAGATTTATTATATACTTTGAAGAAATACATTTGTGATATAGCCCCCCCCTTTGGTGACCGTATCTTTGATTGTCAGCGTGAGCTAGAGGTGTGGGGCTTTCTTAAGTAACAGACATTTTAAATTCTTAATATGACTTTATATTAAGAATAAAACTTAAATGTCTAACAATTTAGATAAATTTAACTAGCGAGAATCTGGAATGAACAAACACACAAAAAGATAGTTAAACCGAATCGCGTAACTTAGACTACTTTCTCTAAATAATTATTCAAACCTCCTACTCTCACTTTTAATTATATTACAAGTCCTAATATCAAATAATTAGTCCTACCTTAATCCAACTAAGATTAGATTTCTATATGGAGACGTCTGGGCACGCGTGCAATGGTATGCACCTTGTATTACTGGTTTACTTTCCAAGTAACTTTTCGAGTGGCTGTCAATTCACGCTTGTATCTCTTCAAACATAACTTTCCCCAAATAGCCATTCTGCTTCCTGAAACTTCTGTTTTTTAAAGGCTATCTTATTTGCATTTCTTGTTCGCATTTCGCTTCTTGGGTTTTGGTTGGAAAAGAGTTGCCATTAACCTTGGCCATCAAAGAACCCAGAGGTTATGTTAAAGAAAAGAGACGCGTGAGCCCGTCACACATTGAAATTTTAATTTCATTTATTACCAAAAGTAAACATCTTAACACATTTTTATACAATAGATGAGGCACTTCAATCTGCACTTGAAATTGTGAGGTGTGAATAAACGAAGAGAAATTTTAAATTGCAATCATCAAAATATTTCTAACAGAAGCTTATCACTTACTTCTTAAAAATAGAAAATTCAGAGAAAATTTTAATAAAAAAGTAAATGATTTCATTTTAAGTAGATAAGTAGATGTATATATATTTAAATGGGCCTTGGGTAGCCTGGTGGTTAGAGCATCGGAGTGCAGACCAGAAGGCCTGGGTTCGATGCCCGATACCATCAAATACCCTCCGAGTACACATGGAGTACGTGCTCGTTAAATCAGCGGGTCCAAAAGTCTTGTGTGCTGAATCACGAGTGCAGGGGACTGGAGAATATTTCCCTCCAGTCCCATGGCAAAATTGTAGAGGTGGAGATAGGTGGTGTCGCCATCTATCGTCCCTTCGGGGAATTTCGCCTAGCTAATTCGTACTGTCACCTGTATGGTGCTCAAGGCCTAGGCCAACGACAGACGTACTTCTAGCTCCTTGCCACGATGAATTTCGTGAGCCTCGTTTTGCCTACGCCAGACAGGTGGCATTAGCCACAACAACATATATATTTAAAATATACTATGTATTTTTTGGATACTGCAAGTAATGATTTTCGATCATGACTACATGCTTTTTCTTTCTTATTTAATAGAATTATCTTTAAAAAATAGGAATTAAGTAACACATAAAACTTGTATAGATACAGTAGTTCCAATATTTTAATTATTAAAATGGAGAATGAAAATGATATTTTAAAACATCAAGTTCAAATATGTGAATTAAAGTAAGCATATTTTGTATTTAACTGAGCCCTTTTCAAATTGTTGTAAAGAAAAATGTCAGATGCGAGCGATGATTCTTTTTTTCTGGTAGCGCTCTTTGTTTGACATTCTAAGCCTTTTTTTGCTTGGTAAATGAGTGGAAAGAGTGAATGTGAATCTTATGAAATATTTGAAAACTCTGATTTACATACTGATTTTGATGGCTTTATATCATTTTTGCTTAGAACAAAAGTTTCATTCGAAATACTCAAATAGTTAAAATATAAAAAGTCATTTGCACTTGGCTAACAGAAAATGTTGAAAAAAAAACCGTTCTTCCTAAACTAAATTTTCCCCGAGATAAACAAATAGGCCAACCACGTTAATTCTTAAAGAAAAAGTTTTAAAAAATTCTCGACTTATGCATAGCAATGCTCTGTAAAAAATTAATTCATATCTATAATTATACAATAGAAACAGTTCATTTATTTCAAATTCAATTAAAATATATAAATATTCTATATATTACCATATAAATTAATTTGATATCAAATAACGCATTTTCCCACAACAGACATTTTCTGCATTTGACTAAAAGCATTTCCAGTAAAAGGCTTTTTATTAGATCGTAAAGTCTCTAGTGAAAATACCATTTGTGAACAACTTACCAAACTAAATTATCCTCTACTCGCGTTATGTGACCATAATACTTTTCTTTTATTATCCAGAGGGGGATAAAGTATACTAAAAACCCAGAACACTCAAAGTCATTCTTTTTGTGTCATTGTGTCACACGATAAATCATCGTTCATATGTAATTAACTTGTAGATGCAATTAATAATAACTTCGCTAAGTAGGATTTATTCAACAGACAGCAAAAGCCCGCTTAATGACTTTATTTGTCCCAAATGAAAACAGTCCCTGTGGAAAAGTAATTTCGGGGTTTTGTTTGAAACTGAGAGACGAAGCAAATTTCTGATAAAGACGCAACCTCTGCACATTTTCTAAATTTCGATAAATATCTTGAATATAAATCAGGATTTATTTTTTTTGTATATTTTGTTGTTTGTAAAGGTTTACTTGTTACAATATAAAGACAAAAATAACTTTATAATAAAAACAGCAATATAATTAGTTCTTTTTAAATATTTGTATCATATTTTTTATTTTCGAAACAGGATCGTTTACAAAGAGCAGTTATTCATTACCGTTTTTTTTATTTAAATTCAAGCATACACACGAAGTATAAAAAAAAATATATATATATATACAATGTGCCTTCTGAAGTCCGTTGTCACTCCGTTAATTTATGTACGGCAAGTGCTATAGTCATAAAAGTAGGTTCTAGGTATGGTAGAGTTGCCATGCGCTACACATAAAAGCGGCTTACAGCGTCACCAGGAGGATAAATTTGAAGTTAGCTATTTTTTCTCAAAAACAGTGCAAGATACATGAAAAAAAAAAAAAAATTAAAATTTTACTCAAAATCATCAATTTCGAAAAAAAAAAACATTTTTCTGTAAAGTACTATTAAAAAAATAGAAGAAGTAAAGCGCACATTTATTGGCCCTCATTTGTTGTTGTTGTTACTAATACTCCAGGCTCTGGCGAAGTCTAGATATCTTTGCTTGTGAGATCCATGCAAAACGCATTATGTGTTCGGGGGAAGCTTCGTGATCGTGATACCTTGTACTGATGGAGAAGACCTTTTTGTTCACTGAGAAGGAGATGCACTTGATGTGATCGCTAGTTAGACGAGAGAGTGTAGTCGGGGAGCATGTGTCACACTTGAGGGCTAGGGCTAGACCGGGTCTATTATCTGCATACCAATGCTGAGTGGGAAGCATCCTCCACTGCCCCAAATTTTGAGATTTTTTTTAACGAGTATAATTCCAGATAGGTAAGGTCGGATGTGGAGGGAGTTGGAAGATTACAGCCATTCTTTGCTAGTTTTTCCGCCATTTCGTTGCCATAGAGTTCGACATGAGATGGGATCCACTAAAAATGGATATGATGATGAACGTCATTTGTGCAGGTACTAATGGTAGGGTGTGATCAGCGACGCTATGACTGGTACAGCTACATTATAAACCGCTTGGAGGTCCTGCCAATATTTCTTGTGGATGAATGAGGCATACTTTGCATCTAATATTATTATCAGTAAGCGGAACATCCATATTTGGTCGCTGAAAAAATCCTAGATGGGCTGTCAAAGTGCGACATAAAGTTCGCTGGTCGACAAAAGTCTGCCCATGAAATATTCAAAAACAGATTGATCGGCCGGATATTTTACGAAGGCACGATAACGGGATCCAGATACTTGTCATTACATTAGAACGTACTATCCTATTTTCTACAAGATATGCCGTTGAATGACCTCCTGAATGCATGGTAACAACACGACGGCGACCCACCACACAAGGTATCACGTGTCACGTGGTACATTTGAGACATATTCGAGCATTAAGTCATCGGGTATGGTGATTGCGTTGAATGGCATGAACGGTCACTTGACCTGAACCCAGTGGACTTTTTTTACGGTGAGTATGCATCAAACAAAGAATGTATGCAACTCCTCCATCAACACTGCATTTTTGCACCAAGGTAAAAGATAAAACTTAATCTGTCTAAAATATTAAAAGTATTATCTTTAATAATGGCAAAATTATGTGAAACATTTTTTTAGTTGCCTTATTTCATGAAGAAAACCTTACGATGATAATCCAGCATAATAAATTATCTCTTGAATTATTATTTGATATTTAAGCAAATGATGGCATAAAATAAAGGTTTATTGTATTAATCTTTATTGTGATGGTCCAATATGCTTGATGAACGTAGACACGTTTTACCGGTTAGTGGATATTTCAACGCCTTAACAGGGCATTATTACAAACAGAATACTTTGAATACGAATATTCTATTAAATATCTTAGAAATGTTGATAGTTCTTAGTTTATAAGAGGATATCGGAAAATGCTAATCTCTATATTTCCATATGTGAGTCGGTAGGAGTCAATTACAGCTGCATTAAGTCGGAAACAGGGTTGAAGGTCTTGTTCGATAAACCGTTGTTCCATTTTAATGTATTCTGAGAATGCATGATGATTAGACTAACCTCCAAATGGAAAGCCATTCAATTTAGTCACACTATAAGACTTAATTAAAATTGAGTTCATAATTTGAATAGGATGATATAGAAAGCTCAACGGTGTCTAGTCGGAGAGCAGACTGAACTTCTAATTCATGCGAATCTTCGCATCGCGTGCATTAAAATATGCTGGATGATTTGTAAAATAAAGGAATCAAAGTGATATTATAATGCTAATAATTTAGGTATTACTATATATGAGATTTTCAAGTCCTTTAAATTGATGTGTAGCAGACTATTGGGGAGAGTGGACTTTAAAAGCTCGTAAAACTACAACATTAGTTAAGATATGTGCCTACGTTGTAGAATCAATATCTGACTGAAATTCCAAACTTTTTTTATCTTTGCATTTAGTTTAGGGAAAAAATTAAGCATCCAGAAAAAAAACTAACAAGATAGAGAACGAGGAAGGTATATGCTATAAGAGTGGTGAATTTCAAATATCTGATATCAAGCATTATTTTAGTAAAGTAGGAATCAAAACTTAATGAAGATTGTATTTTTTTTGTCAAAGTTATGTTACTTATAAAACCTGGTAACTCAACAAGTTATGAATATATTTCTCTCATATTTTGTATACATAACATTTAAAGTATGATAAATGTAGCGAACTAAGGATTTAGTTCTAACATCAATGGTTGTTAATTTTGAACAGTTTATTGTTGCTAACACTATGCATTTTTATAAAAGTTTCTAATAGAAAATGTATCAAGTGCGCGCCATATTGTTTTGGTAATTATAAATATAATACAGATTTTAGTTCATTGGCTTTATAACTGCGTTAAATATGCTGTGTAAAAATAGTTTAAATATATGGCTTTGAATTCCATTTAGAGTGTTTTGAAATTCGATAAAAGTTTCATTAAAATTTACCAAAACGACCTCATTTTGGTAAATTTGAATTGTCTTATAATTTCCTGATCGATAGTTTTTATTAATTTAAGTCATAAGCGCCAACAAAATAACATAAAGTTACTGAGATATCGTGGTATTTTAGAAATCATATCTCAGAGATACCTTATACATCATTAAAACTGGATGCCGCAATCTGTTATATAATTAGAAGTCATAATTAATTTTCTTTTGTAGAGCGAAGATGCATTTTGATATTTACATCTTAGAAAATGATTCTTAAATGGTAGAAAAGGAGGTAATGATATTCTCCTTAAATTTTGATCAACAGTGAGATGATGTGATAAATTTCAGTAGCTTTTTATATGCTTTAAGGTTTATATCATGGTGCAGTTATTGCAAAGTTTTTTGCCGTTAAATCTGCAGTTTTTGAAATTCTGAATAATTCTTTTTAAATGTTTAAAACCACGCAAGCAATAAAATATTTAAAAACAACAACAACAACAACAAAAAAAAAAACCAGCGTTTTTATATATTTGATTCAAAAGACCTTTTATTTTTTACAATTATAGTCGAGATTTACGCAAATTTCTTATATCTTTCTCTCGGTATAAGGTGGTGTCCACCATTACTTATTTGAAGTTCAAATTCTATATTTATTCAATGGAAAGGAGTTATCAGGCTTTATATTAAGAAACAGTTTGAAATATTTTACGAAAACAGCTTCACAATGGCTTAAAAATCGCCTAAAATATTTGATCTTAGTTGGGTCATCAAAAGTCCACTGCAATTAGTGGAAACATTTTGTTTAATAGTATGAGTTCTTTTTTCAAAATAAAAAAAAAAACGTGAATAATATCTCTTTCTTAAAAAGGCAAACTATTTGAAAAATAACGCACTTTGATGGTGAGAACATTTGAAACATTTTCAAGATACATGTAGGCCAGTGCTTCTCAAACTTTCAATATCTGCGGCCCAATATTCAATCATAACTTTCATTGCCCCCCCTCCCCCATCCCATACAATAACAATGTATTGAATTCAATGATGCTATACTTTGATGCTAAAGCTTCAATACAACTTTAAACTCTTAAGTACCACCAGCGTATATAAACGTCTCACTCAGTCAAAGCGTTAACTGCCCAGACGTATATATACGTCTTTCCGCATTATGATCTTTTCTGTACACTGCTATTCATAAAATTATTCGAAAGATTTTGGAATGCAATAAAAAGATCTTGACAATGTTTGCGAAGGATTTACTTATTTCAGAGTATTTGCTTATTTAATCCTTTTCTAATTTATTCCTGTATACAATTTTGTATATGACAAGCCCGTGGGATCATTGGTAATTATTAAACTTGTTCTTAACTTAGTATTGCTAAATCAATTATAAAATACATTTTGCAGTACTGATACATTTACAAGAGTTTTATATCAGTGTATATGTATATTTATTTCTTATTATGTCAAAATGTATTTTATTTGTATACTTTCAGAAAATTAATAATTTTTTAAAAATATTCTTTTGTTTTCGACTTTTCAATATGCCTCATTCCCCCCTCGTGGAGTTATCACGCACCCCTAGGGGGACACGCTAAACAGTTTGAGAAACGCTGATGTAGGCGAATATAAATTGTCTGGAAACATTATTACATTGTAAAACGAATTAAAAAAAATACTCAATGCAGAAATCACTGTTGTGGTTACGAAATTTTAAAATACATGAAGATTTTATAAAAAATCAAACCATTATTAAAAACTTTTGAATACCATTATCACAAACTTAATGAACGGCAATTTTCGTTGCCCACACAGAATGGTGGTAATGACACTCGGCTTGTAATCGAGTGGACTCAGGTTCGAATCCCGAATAAGGCCTGGATGCATTATCAGGAAAAGAAGTCGGGGTGAATGTGGGGATTTTTGGCGCAAGAGCCAAATTTGGCTATGCTGCGCCAAACATTTGTTAAAATATTAAAACACATGATAAAATTCTAAAATGAGTTAGGGGGGGGGACACGATGTTTTAATAGAAGGTGAAATATAAATCAAGTATAAAAATCGTATTTTTTTTTTTCTTTATGATAAAATCAAAAATTTTATTGGGGTATTACCTCCACCAAACCAGACAACATAAAATAACAGATAGCATTATATATATATATATATATATAACAGTTGAAAATAGTGAGTTAACAGTAAAAATTTAAACAAAGTTTTATAAATAAATTAGTTTTTACTGTGTTTCTTTGATGTGTGTTGGCGTCAATGTATTTAAATATTTCTCGTGACTTTTTGGCCAATATTCCGGTAAGACGTATTCATCCGCTTCATACTCTATCAGAAAAAAAAAGTCGGACTTTCACCTTAAATGTATTCCCGTTTCGAATGGAAAGTAGGGCAACCCCTTCTGTTCTATGCTGGGATCATCGTTTGTAATAAAGTCTCATTCTTCACACACAGAGTTAGTATTTTATGTTTCTGTTCTTCTATCTCTCGTCTTTCGTATGTATCCCAATATAAGACACACGTGACAAGTTTCACTATAAAACTATCTCGTAAGGTGGTAATATATCAATATTTCTTTATTTCCTCTATAAAGGATCTTTTTTAACACGGTTTTATAAGTTTCACTTGTATGTAATGGAATCTTTGAACTCGATTTTTACCCACTTTAAAATGTCAGATTAATTCGAAATTTTGCACACTTGTCAAGGGCTGTGACAATACAATAATTCATAATTTTTTTTTCATTATCCTAATCAGGATCCTCAAAAATAAGGATTTTAAGGATTTCGAGATTTGGTGACTAAATGCATAAACCATTTTCAGATTTGGTGACTAATTCCATATGCCATTTCTAGATTTCGCGGCTAATTCCAAATTTAGCGACTAAAAGATTAAGGTGCAACCCTAAAACCGCAAACAGGCTTGTGGTAAAAACAAATAAAACAAAATAAAGTGTTCTTTATGTGAAAAAGGGTAGCGTGGGTGCGTAGTTTTTCTAAAAATGGAAATAAAAAAAAATCTCGTGCATGTGAAATAATAATAATTTATGTTCTAACGGCTAAATATTTTTTATTTTTATAAAGTAATACGTTTAGAAGTGATGACGCGTATTAACATTATAGCAATACGTTTAAAAAAAGTGATAAATTTATGTTCTAACTGCTAATGTTTTTTAAATAAAGCAATATGTTTAGATGTGATGTACGAATTAACATTATAGCAATACGTTTAAAAGGTGATAATACGATTTACATTTAATATTTCTTCTTAACACACTTTTTTTGTTAGACCTGTATCTATAGAGATGGGATCTTTGAAATATAACGACATGGAACTCATCCGAGGCCCCGTAAATGGAGAAAATAAATACCCTTCAGACCCATTAAGTAATATCCATTGAAGAGCAAGACTAATTCCAGCTGCCACGTAATTCCGGCTCCAAATATCAAACTCAAGAATAAATTCAACAAAGAATAAATGATAGTTTTAAAAACTAAAAACACAGGCTTTTATTCTAGATCGAACTAAAAAATGAAAAATAAAGTATAATTTAAAAAAACAACAACTAAAAAAGACGCTTTTATAGTGAATAAAATAATTCTTAATATAAGAATAAAATGTTTAACGAGAAAATTAATGTCATTGTGGTAAAAGTGAGGGGTGTGCTTTGTACTACATTTTTACACTAACTCAACATTTCGGAATAGAACTAGTAAGAAATTATAATTATTAATATAGAGACCCCAAGCTTTTATCCCAATGACATTAACTTTCTAGTTAATCATTTTATTCTTATATTAAGAATTATTTTTTTACTTTTTATTTCGATTCACTATAAAAGAGTGTTTTTTAGTTTTTTTTAAACACCTTTTACTTCAATTTTTCCCCTTAGATTGAGCAAATGCGCAAGATCAATTAAATCATGTACTTCTTATACATATTGTTTCCTACAAATTTAAGCATTTTTACTGCAAATGAACAAAAACAAAAGTATTTTTATGCTCTCGGCAAGATTTGTACACGATATCACCGTACAGCTGTACCTTAGTTATAGAATTATCTTTAAGGAACACTTAAACCATAGTGAAGATCTTTGTTTTTCTCTTGAATTTACACCGAATTCCAGCAAGTGCTATACTCTATTGTCGTGAAAACCTTATAATATCTATGAGAGAACGTAATTTATAGCGAAACCGTGTCTTAGAATTAACCTGCATTGGTTAGTTTTGCTATTAATGAACGAAGCTTCGTTGAAATCTGTCGCTTGTCGCTTCCACTGCATTAATGGAGTTCATTAAAAAGGATTTAAAAGAGTAGAGTCAAAATTATGACTACTAATGAATTTCATAAGAAGAATTACAGGAAGAAATAGGAATCCAACATTTCTTATAAAAAAGAAGGAATTAGTTTTTTTTCAAATGAAGTTTTTCGTATTCAGCAAGGTCGTGATTTATCTGTCTAGACAGTTTTTGTACAATTGGCAAGAATTTCTTTCGAGGTCTTATTTTGAATAAAGTAAGAAATATAGTTAGAAATCTTTTACATTCATTTTTTGGGGTGGCTCGGTGACTTAGAGGTAGCATGCCCATTTCGTAAGCCCAGGGTTGTAGGTTCGATCCCGGCTTGAATCGATGGGATACAAAAATCGTCGGCATGCATATCGTGTGGCATGCAAAAAGTCCCTTGATGATTTGACGGTCTACAAAGGCTTAGTTGCCGTTATGCAGTTAATTAGAGGAACTAATTTCTATTCTAATTAAGGAACAAAATTTATATATAAGAAATAAAAAAAATCATAATCACATTAAGAAACTTTGTATTAATTTGTGCCGAAACATAATATATACTACAGAAAACATAATACAGTCGGGCTTCTATATTACGAAGTCGCTAAATTCCGGAAAAAAGTTCATTATATGGAAAATTCGTTATATAGAATTCATCTTTTAATATACTTTATTGACCACATGAAACAAATTTTAAATTCATAAACACTATCTATTAGAAGTAATTATTTACACCTTTTTAAAATTAATATGTGTTTATTTTATATATCTTAACCATCCAAAAAAAAAAAAAAGAGGAAGAAAAACTGCAATGAGAACGAGATAAAAAGAATGTCGAAGAATACACTATATTTTCAACATTAAGAAAATAATTTTATACAAAAATTAACGAATTTTAAGGAATTTTTCTAATTTAAAGCATGCAAGAAATATTAAACATACATTATTTTATGACTAGAACCCATGGACACGGGACAACTCCACTGAGTGTGAAAAGGGATATCGAAGATTTTTCTAGTGAATTGGACAATGGAAGTTAAAGGTTGCACTTCTTGGATGAAACGTCCAGAACTTAATTGCTTTCGGCGAGTAAGGATCTAATAAAACCAGTTCAAGATTTATAAACACCATAAAATGTGTTAAAGTGATAATAACTTGAAATATTCAGAAATACTTTAAAAATAGGGAGAAAAAACTTGAATCACAAAAGAAAAAGTTCGTTATATAGAAAATGCACTTCGCTATTGAGAGGTTGTTTTACGAAGAAAATCGTAAAACGTTCTTGGTTCCACGAAAAAGTTCACTATGTAGCAAAATTCGCATTATAGAGGTTTGTTATATAGAGGTTCGACTGTATATCTAAAGCAGTGGTGTAACGGAGAATAATCAGGCCCTCTGCAAAGTCATGTTTTGCGCCCTATGTCGGATCTAACAAAGGATTGCAACTTAGTATCAGTCAGGCTTTAGGCCCCTAAGAACCTTGGCCCCACCCTACAATGCGGAGCCACTGATCTGAAGTAATAATTTATATTTTAGTTCCTGACCATTTTTGAACTACGCAATCAGAAATTAAAAAAAAAGATTGATATTTTTCAATTAAGATCTTTTAGATATATCTCTATATTTTTTCATGCTATAATTTTATGTTAAGTATTAATTTATCAATAAAACAACTTGTAAGGACGTGATGTTAAAAATCAGTATAAGTAAGTAAATAATTGAATAATCAGTAAATTATATTAAATAACATAAAATGTGCATTTTTTTTTAATTATTTGGATCAGGGAATTTTTGAACAACAGATTGAAATAACTATTTAGTCGCTTTCCTATAGGGCTAGAAATCATATATATTCATACTAATCTGAGTTCATCGGCTTATTTTTTAATCATTTGGTTTTAAAAGTGTGTATTCGAATTAAACATCTTTCCAAAATTCCAAAGAAAAAATTTGTTTCAGAATCAGATTAATTTTGCAAGTTTTTAAAAATCCATGCTTCAACTTTTACTTATTTATATTAGACTAGTGCAATTAAACTTAACTTTAATCATGAAGTTAAGCCATTAAATCGGTAAAAAAGTTAAATCTGTCAACTGCTCTTCTATTCAAACATTTTAAAAATTCTTTCTAATCTTTTAATGTTGCAATTAAATTCTTATATTTGAATGTGAATCGAATTGCAATACAGTTTTAATGTAAAAGTATGATATAGACTTTTTCAAAGATGGAAAATACATTACATAAAATAAGCGACGATAAGAAAGTGAAAAATTCCGCATTCAATTTTAACACCGTACACATTTTACAAAAATAGCTTTGCACATTATATTCAATAAACTACAAAACTATGCATGTGCAATTTATAATCCTTAAATTACGAAATTGTCGTATTTTAGTTTCAACCGTCTAGGAATATTTGTGGAAGAGAAACTTCGTTTATTTTTGAGAATTTTTAATGCACATGCAGTGTTTATGCATCGTTTGGAGCTTTCTTTACATTCATTTAATTACTAGACATTCCTTTGAGACGCCGAACCCAGCAAAGACATCTTATTTTCAAGTTTATATTTAATCCAGGTTTTGAGTCACCGTGTTAAGCTTATCTTTTTAATATTTAAAGTAAAATCATCACTTATATAGAACTGCACTTTATTTGCTGCTTAAAGACTGGCTTATAGCAAGCGTTTAAATTAATTATTCCATTAAGTAATGAGAGCACTGAGCATTAATTTTCGTCAATTATATATTCCTATTGTACGTCTACGCATTTCTTCACGTATGAAATTGATGCTCAAGCCGAAGACTCGATATTAATAGGGGGGTTAATGGTATTTACAGATAAGAATTTAATACTGTCATTTGTCCTCAAAGCTTTTAGAAATTCAGGAGTGTTGAAGTCGTGCTTGGTTTTAAATTATTAATGTGTTTATTATCTATGAGAAATGATGCAAGAGGTAAAGTGCTTTGCTATTATTTTATTGCATGGGGATTATTAATTAAGCATACATGCTCTGGTTAGATCACGAAAAATAGTAAATTATTCGAAAGTAAATATATTTGAGTAAAATATAGGAAAAGTTTTCTTTCCTATTTTCGAAATTTATGCATACAAGCTCATCCTTAATGATCAAATTATTTATTATGTAGTTTATTGGGATATAATAATAATAATAATATTTCCCTCGAATTTCCTTCTGAATAACTTTTTAATTTTTATGGTCCTCTCCTTCAGGACTCGCGCTTAAATATTTAATTAACTTATCCGCATAACCGGGATTTTATCATACTAATATCTGAAAATTTAACATCTTGCATATTTTGGAAAGGTTTTGAATCAGAAACTATCAAACAATAGCTCTTTCCACAAATCATAGCTTTCGTAAGAGGAAGTCACGCGGACTTCGCTGCCTCATATAAAAAGCAAAAACTCAAAAAACTCTCTCTCTTTTGTCTTTGTTTTCGTCCTGTGAGATTGCTGCTGCTTTTTGTACTGCTATGTGACTGTTTTAATCGCCGTAGTTAAGTGTTAATGATTATACATGCTGTAACGTCTTCGATTGGGGTGAACCTCACCCATCTATTCATGCAAAGTTTTATGGCCCCAAACAGACGTTAGGTGACAAGAGCATGTGGCTATGGGGTCATTGTGTATTGAATGACCTCGGACAAAAGCCGTCATCCATTCTGGAAGTTACAATAACCAAAGAAAGCCGGCGACAATAGGTTGACGTATAGGCGAAGCCTGTATGAAAGCCGGTGCCGAAAGAATCGGGTTATAAAACCCAGGTTGTGTGATGAATAAGAGTTTCAGAAGTTAGATGAGAATTATGGCGCCCTTAGATTCCAGACAGACCAGGAATGTGTTTGTGTTTGCCGCACAAATAGGAGACGAATGTGGCCCGGGGACGAGGGCAGAACTTTTTTTTTGGCCTGCCAATGAGGAAGACGAGGGGCGTGTTGTGGACCCGCCCCTGGTGTTTAAAAGGGGTTAATTTTGAGGAGAAAGGGACGGAGAAAAAAAACTTGGAGAGAGCCTTGGATGGAAACAGAGAGAAAGAGCCCTGGAGTGAGACAGAGGAAGCCCTGGATGGAGTAAACTGGAGAGGAGCCCGGAAAAGGAAAGGGATTAGGGAGTGCCTTTCGGAAAAAGGATTGAACTCCAGTGAAATAGACTGTCCACCCGGCTTGGCATATTTATTGGACTTTTTAGTAACATATGAAGCTATTAAATACTGTTTTAATTTTAAAATGAGGCTGTGACAAATTTTCTTGTGTGCTAACTACTCACGACGTTACAATGCCTAAAATCAGAATAAAAATAGATTGAATTAAAGAATATTATGTCTCCTCCATTCAACAACCTTAAACAGATCACCTCAACATGGAATACATAATACCATCCATAATACACCATAATAGCGTTATATATAATAATAATAATTATAATATATACAGATAGTTATAATATTAAGTATAACTAGACAGTATAAAAATAACATATTAATAATATATAACAATAGTGTAATATATATTACTAAATAAGATAATAACCATATTAGTTATGACTTTTTTTTCTAAAATTTTAAATTGCTATATTAATTCATTTTTCCCTAAATTTTAATTCCCAATAACTGTTTCGATATGTGATCTAGTGTTAATTTATTTTATATGACATCAAAAATCTGTACTTAAACAACCAAGAGAATCAAATCTTAAAATACGCATTAGGGTGTATCAAATTTTTTTTTCAAAATTTTAAATCCTACTTATGGGGAAAAGATGTTCTCTGTTATATAAATGAAGAGAAAATCAAATAAAAAACATTTACGTGCTACCACAAACGAAACGGAATAAAGTTTAGGTATTTCAGCTTTTTAATGGTAAGAAGTCAAAGTAACTTTTATTAAATAAAAACAGGCATTTTAGCACTTTTTAACAGTTATTGCGCTTGGAGGACACCTACTAAACAGTTACAAGAAAAAAAAATATGGCACATTTACAGGTACTTTAGCATAATATTTTTAAAAAGAAGTCTGCTATCGAAATTTTAATGTGCGATAAAGTGGATGATGGAAAAAAAAAATCTTGAATCAGAATGATTCGCCGGTGTGGATAACTGGGGCTATGAAATGTTGCTATGTACGTTGTACTACTCACAGCTCATTTATCAATAATCATCGTTTTTGATTATTTGTATTTTTGAAAAATAATTTTATTTCGTATCTAAGATCATTTTTAACCGGTATTAAACCTTTTCCCATCTTTTTAGAAAATTTCACCCCTTCGTGGCAATATAACATTTTGAAAAAAATTTCGATTAAAATATTACTTTTTTCCCCAATCTTTATACCAGAAAAAATTTTTTCTACATAGGTACATTCCCATAGTTTTGGAAATTATTGACAATCGCGATTCCCAACAAGTGAATGGCTACATGTTTTTACTGATGGCTCCCTTCTAGATAGATATCGTGATGCTTGAGCTGGTATCTTCTGTGAATTGATTAACTTTTACCTACCTCTAAGTATTTTTACTACTGCCTTCGATGGCGAGATTGAAGTTATTGCAGTAGCTGTCGAGCAACTATCACTAAGAAGCTCCGAGTTCAACAGGGCCGTAATATTTTCCGACTCTAATTCGGCATTACAAGCTGTACTTCAAAGTTACCTCTGTAATTCACAAAGAATTTTAAAATGCACATCGTTCTTAAAAGAGTTTCCTCATACAATTTCTTTTCAGTGGATTACGGCTCACATTGTGACATTGCTGGGAACGAGCATGCTGATTTTCTTGCTAAGAAAGGAGCCCTTGTGATGCAAAGACCCTCGAGGATTTCAACCCTTAATTCCGCCAGGATTTTTTGTAATATGGCCTTTAAGTATAATTTTAAAATGGAAGTTGTGGAGATGTCGAAGGTCAAGAACTGGGCAATCTTGAACGAGAACCCGGAATGCTGCTGTAGCTCATTTTAGGTTTTTGATGGAGCATGACTGTCTGAGATCTTATCCTACAGAATTGGTATCGCCGACTCACTGGACAGCACTCTGTGTGACTCTGGTCAGCCTATGACTGCTGAACATTTGGTCGTGTGCTCTGCACTAATTAATCTTAATTCAACTGTCGAAAAATATTGGAGAGTACGTGCACTAATGGCATAGGTGCTACTGTAGTGTGTAACATTTGTAAAATAAAAATAATTTTTTTTGTCGTGTAACCACGATCTACCCTAATATGTAATACAAAACATTTTAGTGAAGGTAAGTTGGGTTGAAGAAAGACATTAAATATCAATGATGCGTGTTCGGAATGTTGTCGCTTTTAGTTAAAACGATGTTCCCCAAATCGCAGAAGAATAATGAACTTTAATGTTGCTTGTTAATAGATAAAATATATGAGATACATTGTAATACGATCTTCTATAGACAAAGGTAAACAATATGGAATGATAATAAGTGTTGCCGAACGATAACAAAAAAATTAAGAGTTAATTAGCGGCCACAACATTTTACTCTCTCGTACTTCAAAGCTGTACTAAATAATTTATGACTTAATGACGTACATTAAAAATTAATCACTTATACTTGCTTGTAATCAGATGATATTGGAAAGTATATTTTTACTTAATAGTAAATGAAACTAATCTAATATTAAAAATGATCATATCTCTCCGAGTCTCTTCAAGCTATTTTATTAAATTAAATCATAACCTTTCTTTTACTAAAATTTTAATAGAAAATTCACAAGATTGAAACAACCGAAGATAAAAACTAGATAAAACATTTATCAACAGTATTTTAACTATAGTGTCTCCAAAACTTTTATATAAAGATATGAATTAAAAAATTGAGTAAAATAAAACACGAAATTTTTAATTTATAGCTATCTGGGAAATCTGAAGGATATTTTTTCCCTACTTAACATGAGCAGGTTTTCTAAAAAATATCGTGAAGAGTTTTATTTTTTTTAAAAAAAATGCTCTATAATTGCATTAAAAAAGAATAATTGAGATACCATTGAGATAGCCATAAAAATGAAGGTTTTTTTTATCTTTAGAATGTTAGAGAAAAGAGTCAACAACGTTGATTAACTAATAAAGTAAAAACTATTAATTTCCGCTTAATTAATATTTCTATTATATGTCTTATCTGATACTGTTAATTAAGTTTAGAGTAACATCGGGTATTAAAACATTCTAAAAATTAGCAAGAAATACATTTTTTCCGCTTCCATACTTTGTAATTAAACCGAGTATATGTAGTTACTGTCTAGTTTATAACTTTTTAATTTTGGGGTTATTTTTTTATTTTCTATCGGGATTAATAAATGGATGGGTTATTATGATCGATGTATGCAGTTGTACACTTTGAATATGTGCTGCTATCCAACGTATGTTCAAAATTTTTTATATTATTAAAGCAAATAATAATAATAATAATAATATTAGTAATTTTTGATTTTTTTAAATTTTCAAATTTATTTGGGCTTACTTCGAATTGAAAATGCGTTTAAACTGAAGTGTTTTGAGCTAATTTTTGAAATGAAATGAACTCAATTATTTATTTTAAGCTCGGTTTGATTGAATCATTATTTAAGATTTGCCGTTAAGCAGATAGATTCCAATTTTCTAAGAAAATTTTGACTAATTGAAAGAAAACTATTTTATCAGATTTGAACGAAGATTTGTATTAAAGTACTGTAAAATAAAAAAAAAAAATGAATTATTTATTTTAGAAAATTTTATGATATATGTGGTATTTATAGATAATAGTATATATTCAGATTTTTTTTAATCGATCGCAAATTCGATACATATTAATAACCATTGAACATTTTTCAGATTAGTTTTAAAACACGCCTTAAATTTACGTCAGCAATGTATGTTATTTCGGAAGTGTATGTTATTAACATGTGTTGTAGACTCACTCGAGCCCGGTATACATACGTACTAATTTCACTTTTATGTTTTCTTAGGTCAGAATGGAATAACTTGGTCACTACTCAAAACCATGCACTTCCACTCTTTGTTGTAAATAAAAACAAGACTTTACTAAACACTTTGGAAATATACTATTATTTTACGCTGAATTAAATACTCAATAATATGGTAAATTCGTAATAGGCCGCATACCTTCTTTCACTGTGTCTCATTCTCGAGTGTGTGTGTGTAAACACCACTACACCCTTACATACCCGCGCTTTCAAAGCGCTCTCTACATTTGGGCTCTTAACACATGTTATACTTGAATGAATATTGCATTTATTATACTTTGTGATCATTTTAAATCCAGTTACTGATTAAAACATACTGAAGAAAATTCGGTACACATTTCCATTTTGCCGGCGCAAATCTTGCCTAATTGGCGTTATTGACGACAACACACAATATATATATAAAAAAATATTAATAAATATTAGTTTTTCTTGGTTTTTCATCTATTTTTGATATATTTATAAAAGAATGTTACCGATAAGAAGAGACCACGGCATGTTTTGAAAATGTGGTATTAAAAGTTTACCAGCGGGAATATTCCGTTCGGCGTCGGTTGTATCATATTTGGCGACTTCATCGTCTGCGTCGGTGAAATAGAAAAGAGTACTTTATATATAAATTCTTTAATAAATTTATTATATTCATTTTTTTAGAATGATATTTTGAAAAGCGATGTTTTTTCAAATGTTATTCTCATTCTTTTTCATAATTTCATTTGCATGTTTTTTATAAATCTGTCAGAAGAACATTTTTATGAAAACTTAATTCATTGCTCTTTAAATTTCTTTTCGTATTCTCAAACCGTAACCAAGGTAATTTAAAGAGTGTGTTAAGATAATCGGAGAAATTGGCTTTCGGTTTATTAAAATTGGATTCATTACCGGCATTGGTGATTTTTAGCAAAATAAATTCCTAAATGTTGAAGCTAAACCATTATGGAAAAACATGAGATATCGCAAAATATGTTCATTGTTTTCAATTTTGTTATTTAAAGCAAATGAATTCAATGTTTGTCCTGATTACCATTTACATAATATTGAAGTTAACAAAAAAGAATATTTAACGAACTTCAGAGTAAATCGATTTAAAATATTTTTTTGGTTGGATCGTAGTTGAAACCCTTAATAAGGAAAAAAAAAACAATCTGTTGCCAATTTTTTTAGAATTTTAGCATTAAGTTATCAATTTTCAAATTTGGTGAAAGTTTTTGGCACCAAAAGTCAGGTGTTCAACTAGGACCTAATAATTTATAAAAGTGACCTTACAAAACATGTTACCCATAAATGTTTAAAATAATGTTGCTCATACACTCCCACTTTTATGCACAATTTTTAATGTATTTTTCTAATTTTCTAATAAAAAGACTTCGTTCTTTTTTTGCAGAATTTATAGCGGGAATTTAAAACATCAGATCACCACACGAAAACGCGTTTCTGACCCTATGTGAGATACAAGTTTTGCATCTTTTTGATGTACTTGTTTTTTAATATTCAATAAAATGTTTTCGATAGTTTTTCTTGCAGAAACTAAAGACGGAATATTTTTTTTCTTTTCTTACAGAATTCTCTTATCTATCTGGATTATCAATCAAATTTTTTTTTAGGCATCCAAAAAGTTTTGAATAGTCTTGTTTTTTCATATGTTTATTAATAAAGTGAAGAATTATGACAAATGTGATTGAAAGATTCATTTGTGATTTTAATTTTAAGGAAATAAATTGTATTCATTTCCTCTCAGAATTAAGTAGCAGTAATTCAAAGAATCTGGATTACTAAGCTAACCTTTTTTCCTTTGATTGCTAAATACATGCCAGTAAATTAACTGATGAACAAATTTTATGACGCGTAATTTTTTTTTTTTTTTTGTAATTTTAATTTTAGGAAAAAGAATCTTTTTTTTGGTTTCCAAGTAGAATTAATAAGTAGCAATTTGTGTCACAGGAATTTCAAACATATATGACTTTCTTTTTTCCTTAAAAATACCCAAACTGCTCCTGTTTTTCCTGACACTATTTTTTGTTGCTTAAGAATTTTATATTTCTTTCTTTTAATTTAAGAAAAATGAGATTTATGCTTTGTTTTTGTAAAAGTTTGATCAGTTTAAAGCACAACATGTAAAGTATCAAACGTATTTCATCATCAGGTAAAGCAAATACTATTAATTTTTCAGATGCATGAATATTTTTTTTCTCGCTCTGACAAATTAATTTCTGCATTTAGTTATGATAAAAGAAAGTTTTCTCAGAAAATGAAATTTAAACTTTAGAAAGTTCAAGAATTGATAAGTTTTTACCTCAAAGTATTTTCACTTGTGAGCCACATTCAAAATACTCCTTTTGTATTGAAGTAACTGACAAAAATGTTTTATTTTGTCATTTTGTAGACGTCTATTAAGCTGTTCGGGGGAAAGCCTTTTCCCTTTTCGATACAGTTTCATAAATAAAACACATGTTATCAAAAAAGTGTTTTGAAATACCTCCTAAATTCTTTTCATAGGTATTTGAAGAAGTCATACATTGATAACTTCGACTTGAACACAAAAATAAACCTATATTCACTAGAGGATTTGGCTGCCATTATAAAAATTGAAATATTTTTGCTGTTCTCCTATTTTTAGATGATTGTGGAATACATTTGTGAGTACAATAAGTAATACTTAAATTTAAAATGTAGAAAATGTATTGTGTTGAATACAGACGCTCTTCTATAATGCCATTATTCTTTACAAACCCAGGCCGCTCTAGTCTAGTGGAATTGGTCACGAACTTATGGCCGGGGTTCGAGTCCAGGTACCACTGAAAACCCACTGTGTTGAAGGGGAAGGTGCACGTTAAAGCAGGCAAAGAGCTCAATGTCCTCCCTACTGTGTGATAGATGGGAGATGCCATCTCAGGGACCGTTCTCGTCTCTGTGTCTTGCCTAGAATCCTAGAGTTGCTTCGTAGTGCGACGTTAATAAAACTCTTTCTTTAAAAACATAGTACTAAAAAGCACTGATAAGTTGTTTATTCTTGAGTAACGTGATATATATACTGAAAATTTTATAAATATTTATATATATATATATATATATATATATATATATATATATATTGGGTCAAAAGTTATGCTTCTATGGATAGAAAAGAAAGTACATATTTTTTAAAAAGTAATAATTTAAAATATATTACTCTCTGTGTGTGAAATAGAATATAGGTAACAATGAAAATTAGTAAATTGTTGTGTTTGTGATTAAAAAAATTTGTATCATTGAACTCGATGTAATACTATTAGCGCATTTGAAATTTAAAAAAATTAGAACCGATTACTTTTTCAATAATTTAAAGATAAAAAAAATGGAAATTTAACAGTGTAGAATTTTAAGGGGAAGATGGACTTTCAACATGATTATTTTGGCTAGCAACATTCCAAGATTTTCCAGCAAATTTGATTCATTGTAATTGTATCGAGGAATAAGAAATTGAAGAACTTATTGAGAACAATCCTTAAACTGCCACATACTTAATTTGCGTACTCTTTTCCAGAAGTTTTTATTATTCACACACACGACTTTTTTATTCTCTATGTATAAAAAATTTAATACCGTAGAACCTGTTTTTGTGCGATTTGTTAAGTGCTATTTTATTTTTGTGCGATTTCTTATGTGCAATATTTTTTTTGCGGTGTATGAATTTCAATGGCTCTGGCGCCCCTGTAATATTCTCTATCTATTTACCAGTGGCGTAACGGATAATGTTAGGACCCCCTCCCTCCTGAAAGTCAGGTTTCGCCTTTAATATTTTATAAATTGGGTAAATACGTATTTAGCGTTAGTCAAGTATTGGGCTCCTAGAGTCCTGCCGCCCCCCGTGATGCGGAAGTGTACGTTACGCCACTGAAATGTGAACACTTCAAGACGCTCTGTTCATTTGCTATAAATAGTCTCCCGACAATGCGCATTCAGTTACTTTCTCTCAACGCTCCAGCAGCCCGCGCTTGATTGAAGACGAAACTTTCAATGACAGTGACGCTATCAATAATTTAATAAATTATGAAGCCAGATTCTTTGAGAGTGGATAAAAATATGCAGAGATCCAGCTTTCCAACAAATTGGAAAAGCATTTTAAAATAGATACCAGTTAAGAAAGGAATATAAAATTCCAAAAAGGACTTCAATCATATCTAGCTGGTTATCGTGACATTTACAAGCAACTGACCACCATTCTTTCATCACAAAAAATTATCTCTTACTTTACGTTGCCAAAAAATAAATCAATTGAAATTGCACCTTCAAGTGACGAAAGCGATTTTGAACTTACTCATTACAGGACTTTGAATTACGATGAATTATGTATCTGCATTTTAAAGACTTATCCGCACATACAATGAGAAACGATATGTTTTTAAAATGTTTCCATGTGTAATATTTAATTATTTATTTTGTTACGGAAGTAATCTTACATAAATTTCGTAAATAATTGGAATATTTTATAAATGCGACTTTTTTTATGCGGTCCCTATCCACTGCATAAAAAAAGTTTTTTGTAGTATTTCCAAGAATTAGTTTGTTTTATGTAAGAATTGATGAAATTTTTGAATATTTTTTTTGTGCGTTTATTTTTATGCGGTCCCTATCTACCGCACAAAAACAGGTTCAACTGTACAATAATACCCAGTGACACGTAACGGAGAATATCGGGGCCCCCCTGCGAAGTCAGGTTTGGGGATCCAGGCCGGAATTTACAAAGGACTGCAAAACCATTAAGTAAAATAGGGGATTGCGGAGGTGTGCGTTATGCCACTGATAATACCCAGAACTTACGCAATAGGTGGGATAACGGTGTAAGTCGAATTCGAATAAGTCGGGGTATAATCTCGCTTATAAATACATAAAAAAAATTTTTAATTGGGGAAGGAGACGAAAGAAAAAAATACTTTTGAACGAAAAAATGTTCAATAAAATCTTAGATAAAACAAATATAAAATCACAAACTGATGCAGAAGGTTTCAAAACATCTAGCAAAGTAATCTACCGTCTCAAAAATCTTTTTACTTGCCCAAAATATTTCCTTGTAAGAGGCTAATAAATTTTTTATTCCCCATTTTGTTGAAAAAATATATTCTTCGTAGGAATCGATGTTTCCTAAAATTTGTAACCTTTTTCAATTAAATTGATGCCTTGTCAAATTTCCAATCATAATTCGATCTTCTGACTGAACTACATCTTTAGACTGAAGTTCCTTAACTTCTTGCTCATGCATTTGTATGAGCTCTTGAATTGTCGGCTCCTTATTGTGATAATCCAGCAGTTCTTTTACGTCATCAACTGTTCACGTTTAAATTTATTTAACTGGCAAGATAGACAACTTCTTCATTCTGATTACCAATTTCTTCAGGCTCTGGCACTGATCTCGTCTGAGATTCAGTGATGGGGAAAAGAAAACAAGCAATATATGAAAAAAAAAATTTTTTTTAAGTCAATTCCTACTT
Organism: Trichonephila inaurata madagascariensis; assembly: GCA_019973955.1. Taxonomy (NCBI): domain Eukaryota; kingdom Metazoa; phylum Arthropoda; class Arachnida; order Araneae; family Nephilidae; genus Trichonephila; species Trichonephila inaurata. The sequence continues at coordinate 512,262 of BMAV01010006.1, forward strand.
AGATAAACAAAGAAAATTTTTATTTTAGATACTTTTTATTAAATAGTTACAATTAATATAAATATGTATATACATAGGACAGAATCACAACATTAAGCGGTAATTAATTTTTATTAGTTATCGTTAAAGTATAGTATTCACATTCAAAACAATCGTTAAAATTTCTGTTCAATTGAATGCCTTAAAACGTGAGAAAAGAAAACAAAACCTTTTCAAGTTTTGACACAAGATACCACATAGTCGATAAGTCACCAAAACTGATGCCACCGTGGCTGTATTTGTAATTCTTTGAATAATTAGTTTTAATCAATTAATTTTTATTAAATATAGTTAAATTATTGTATTGTCATCCAAAATAATCACGTATATAAAATATCAGTTCAATTGAGCGCTTTAAAATGTATTTTATTAATGATTGAAAATTCCACCAAGATAAATAAATAAATAGAAAGTGTGAGCTAATAGTAGGAATTGGGAAAAAAAGTCGAATTGACGAGATTTGAAAATCGCATAGCTCCGGATTCACGTAAGTCGAGGTATTACTGTACTTAATTTTATTTTAATAAATTTCTTTTAGTTTTCAAGTAAATGTAGCATATTTGTAACCTTACAATTAAGCTGTGTTGATGAATATTGTTAATGTGTCATTGCATTTTGTCATTTCTGGCTCAAATGTCGCCCTCGTCACTTGTCCAAGGCTCATATTCACGAGGTCCGTCACCAGTAGCACCAGTAGCTTTCGTGCTGCTTTATAGTGCGCCGTTAATAAAGATCACTCTCATCAAAAAATAGGATTTAAAATGTAAAATATAATGAACCATTTTCTTTGTAAAATAAGGTTTTACTGAAAAGTTAAGAAATGATAATAAAAAACATGAAGTAAAAAAAAACCCTGAATATTTAACATGACTTGGAGTACTTCTAAATTGACATGTTTGAGATTGACAGGAACAAAAAAAAAAGTGCAGCCGTTTATCATATGATATTTTATTCGAATGATTCAGCAAATCGTTCTATACCCCAAGCCATGACAAGAGACGAGTATTATTTCAAGGGTCGATCAGGAGCGAGAGTACCGTTCGTCCACATATTTTAAGTAAGTCCGCCGAAGTTGAAATCAAAGTACTTATGAGAGAGGTGGATTGAGTTATCTTGACAGGGAGTTTACCCCTACAGATATAAAGGGCGGGGGAGTCTTAATATATATATATATATATATATATATGGATATAAATATAGGATACGGGGTAGGATTCAAAAGTGTTCCTCCCGGACTGAGTTTATAATTTAAGAAATATTACCAATTAAATTTCTGAAACACATCTTTCTTCGAAATGAGACCCTTGAACAGCAACACAATTTTACCAATGCTTGTAAAGATTATCGAAACATTTCTGGAATCCCTTTTCAGCCATGTTCTTTAATTCAGCCTGTGATGCATTTTTAACTCCATCTTCAGATTGAAACTGACGACCCTTTAAGTGACGTGCCAGCTTAGGAATTAGGATGAATTCGCAGGAGGCAAGATCAGGGAAGTAAGGTTACATGGAAAAACAGTTATTTTCGTGGGACGATGAGGGATCGGTGTGCTGGAGCGTTGTCCTGCAAAATCATCCATAATTGCTCAGACCATAATTTTGATCTCTTCTTTCGGATTGACTCACGCAAACGACGCAAGATGTATCCCAACCGACGATAACCGCATACCCCAACCGATTCTGCTATTTGCATTATTGTTTGAAGCCTGCTCTTAAGTACAACCGTAGAAACCTTTTCGAGGTTTTCAATGGTGCGGCAAGCCTGCAGACGTCCAGAGCTTTCGTCATCTTCGACATTTCCCCTGCCTTCTCTGAAACGTCAATTTCACTCAAAAAGCTTGCATTTGCGATAATATATCATTGCCGTACACATGCCTCAACGTTGCGTTTGCAAGCGAACGCAAAATTCGATATTAATTCTCTGCTAAACAAACTCCATTTCTTTCAATTGTTTATTACTAAATGCAACCACCTATAAAACTCGACGCCATGGCGAGTTGCCGACCCCCGTGATATCTGAAAAACCAATTTTAGAAAATTGGGGAGAACGCAGAAACAGACACTTTATTGTAGTCGTTTTACTGCAAATAACTCTCACGTTATAAGTTCAGTTCGGGAACTTTCGCGCGCGCGCGCGCGAATCCTACCTCGTATATTCACATAATTATTTATAATTGCACGCAACAGTAGAATAACCTAACCTGATTATTCAATTAGTGTCTGAAATATATTAATCACATAGTTTTGCTCTATATTTGGTCTTTCGGCCTTAAATTTTAAGGCTTACAGAACAAAGGAAAATTTAAAATTGCTTCTTTGAAGAAAAAAATCTCTTTTAGAACAATATTATTGGTATTCTATTTTTTTATAACGTTATATATGTGTAAGAGGTTTGTTGAAAAAAAAATCATCTGAAAAAATTAAAATTTATGTATAAAAATATACTGATTTAAAAAATGTGCATAGAAATAAAGAAAGAAGTGCACTTGAAGTACAGTAGTACTTTTTGCTTATAAAGTCGCATTGAAAATCCTATGAAAAGGTTTATTAATATTTCTATTTGAGATTTTCCTCTAGCATACATGAGCTTGCAAAACTTTTAAATATGTCAAAAGTGTCTTTTTACTTGTGTGAAAATGTAGCAATAAATATTTTAAAAAAAGATAACAATAGCTCTCTTTAAAAGTTTGATTAACGAAATCTTGTTTTTATCACACTCTAAAAATACAACACTGTTATTCGTCATTAACAAAAAGAAAAGTATCATTAAATGTGTGCTTAAGCAGTTATGTTCTCACTAAGTATTTAAAAAAAAGCTTCAACAACAATAATAAAAAATGAAACAGCATTAAAGCATACACTCTTAAAATATAGCACACACCAGAGTAACTTAATCTTTTTAAAAGCTTTTTACGAAATTCGTTTTAAAATTGTTTTTATGAAAGGAAAAGCATGATATTTAAAACAAGAACACACTACGGTAAGGCGATAAAATGTTTGCCATCATTTTTATTGAAACTTTAAAAGCCAAAGAAAGCACTTTTAGGCAACTAATAATTAAACCGAAAGAGAGCGAAGAAGGCAAACACCTTCAGTTCAGTTATCGGAAATAGAAGAACCCTGCTTATGTATAAAACCCATTATCAAGAAAGCTGTAATTGCTAAATCGTTATTTACTACGTTGTAATTGAAATAAAACTGTAAACACAGGTGACTGATATATCATAAAGGAATATACGACTAGAAATCTTAAGAAAATGATTAATTCACTCAATAAAAAATATAGTATGAGGATAATTATATATATTTAGAGGTAATACAGTAGAGTCAATTCCAACATTTTGTAATGTTGACAGTATTCGAACATTATAATATGTTCTTGTAAACGTAATTTTTAGATTTATGTTTATTGAGTATTTTTAACTATAACATTAAATTTAATTAATGAATAAATAGTAACAAACAAAAATAATAGTCCAAAATCATATATAGAAAGGAAAATGAAACATTCAAGGAAAATCGCTTTCTATTTTGTCATTTAATATTGTGATTCTGTCATATTAATTGCAATTTAATAAAGTAAATAGATATAAAAATTTTCTGTATTGACCTAAGTAGGAGTTGACTTAATTTTTTTTTATATTGCTTGTTATATATTAATGAAACATAATTAAAAAAAGTGTTATGTATAAATACGGAAATATACATAAATACTATAAAAATATGTTATACAGAAAAGAATTATTCAGGAATCTACTGTGATAACGTAATAATGGTAACAAATAATGCAGAATATTATAGAAATGAATTATATGTATAATATATTACATACCATGGAATTAAAAGATTACGTTGGAGGAAATTGTAAAAACAAATACAGTTCATTATTAAAAACATAAAAATGAAATTAAAGCAGTAAATGATTGAAAGGCTTACAAATACGCATTGATGGATATCTATAACAGGTGAGAATACGAACAACGTACTTTTACTATAAAACGAAAAAATTACCAAGAATATTTTTGCATAATATTTGTATGAAATGCGTAAATATTCATTTTTGTCGAACAGGATGAACATGATTATTATTTTCAAAAAGGAACAAAGCAACAAACAATATACAATTATATATTCATGAATAGATATCCGCAAAGTAAACAGAAAAAAAAACATAAAATAAAAAAAACGGAAAAATTATCATGAATATAAGAAAATATTTGTATAAATTATTATTAACAATAATCTAATATTAATAACTGCGAGATATTTATAAGATATTTCAAGGGTGACTTATGTTACAGGCATAATTTTTTTATATGTCTCATAATGCATTTACGGAATTCTTGTATTTTAACTAATTTGTTAGACTTAGAACTGAAAAAAAAACTGTAAAAAATATCACAAATATGACATGCACTGCAAATAAAAAACTTTTTATTTTTTGCAATAAAAATTTGTTTACCAATTTTTCCACTTTTAATGATTTTAAAATGAATATAAGAAAATATACATTCATGCTATAAAACCTTTAGATTCTTTTTTTCAATTCCTACTATTAGTTCACTCTCTCCCTATATATATATCTTGTTCAAATTTTCAATCGTTAATAACATACTTTCTATTCATCCATTCAAATCCAAATACATCTTTTTATACTTGTAGCGAATGTCACTTGATGTTAACACAGTTTTTCCAAATATTAATTAATTAATTAAATTAAAAAGAAATAAGTATTAACAAACAAAAATAATTGTTCAACAGCCTATATAGAAAGGAAAGACGTTCGATGTGTTCCTGTAGCTTCAATGGATAGCACGTTAGACTGCCAATACAAAGGTCGTGGGTTCGAATCCCACCTGGGATGGTCTAATTTCTGAGAATGTGATTTCGTTTTTACTATACTATTTTATTAGAATAATTAAATTTAATTAATAAATAAATAGTAAAAACAAAAAAATAGTCCAAAACCCTATGTAGAAAGGAAAATGAAAAACTGCGAGGAAAATCGCTTTCTATTTGGTCATTTAATATTGTAATTCTATCATATATATATATATATACATATTTATAT
>BMAV01010006.1:531348-562113 GCA_019973955.1 Trichonephila inaurata madagascariensis
TATGGTGAATTGTGTCTCCGTCCTTCATTTCATTCTACTGTTGAGCAGCGTGCGCCGACATCACGCATTTTGCGTACGCTCACATCGCTTCTGACGTTTTGTTCCTGATATTTGCATACGCATGACATTTCTACTGACTTACGTGTTCCCTCTACTGATCTCCAGACCTCCTTTTCTGCAATTTCATGGCTATCTGCTAAATGTTTACATTGTTGCTTAAGTTTTGCACACCAGTGTATAAAGCAGAATATTTTCGAGGCAATGCAATAATGTAATTTTTCTTTGTGAAATGTGTGCATGTAAAATTTTTGAATTAAGACATTTTATATTAATAATTTCATAATTTCAGTTCTTATTCTTGATATGTTTTTCATACAAATGTAATACTTCAATATTATGTAAAGAAAAAATCTAAATTTTCTGTCGAGACAGAAAGAAAAAAAAATTTAACATTTTTCTTGAATTTTCTTGTGTAATTAATACCTTCTTAAAATTGATCATTTATAAAAACGTATGGGTTGAAAAAATACGAAAATGCAATTTTATTTTCAAGAAAAATATATAACTAATATCTTAAAGTGGTATTTTAAGTTTATTTAAGTTTATTATAGTTTTTTTTTCAGAATTTTGAACTTTAAAGTGGTTTTTCTCAGTTTGCGTTTTTCGAAACATTAGTGCATTCAAGATGCTACTCCTTCCACAACTATTTACCAATCACTTCCATTTTTTTTGCTGTGTGTTGCATATAAATCATGTAACAAAATTAGGGATCCATTTTGCTGTAAACTGAATACTTTTTTTTAAAAACAATTAACATGTAAGAGATATTGCTTTTTAGCATGTATATCAAAATTTTATTTTTTTTCTCAAAAACGAATTAAGTTATTGTAAAATTGATCCCTAAAGTTGTTTATAACATCCATAGGAGTATTACAAAAAAACTTCAGGTTAAAAAATTAATAATTACAAAAGGAGTAGGATTTTAAAATTAAAATTTTCTTCAAAAAATTAAAATTTATAAAATTGTGCGAATAATATGTGAAAACTTTCATCTGTATCATTTTCTGGAATAGAAACACTATATACAATGTTAAAATATAATTTTTAAATATATAAAGAAAGAAAGTAGCTCAAAGGGTACCAAGTCCTCTTAAAATTGTATGGACTTCGGGTACAATCATCTATAACAGTGTTTCCCTAACGTTTTTAACCCATGTACCCCTTTTTATAGTCAAAACTTTCCCACTGACCCCTTTTAGTAGTTAAAATGCCCACGGAACCTTTTTTCAAGTTCCAGCTTTTCCAAGGACCCTTAATGAAAAAGCTACATAAATGCATAGTATAAAAATTAAAAAAAAATTAAAAAAAACTCCTTTTGTTGAAGAATAATTTATTACAATTATAACCTTTCTTTAAAATAAAACAAAAGAAATTAATAATTTAAATGAAGTTGATGAGATGTTATGAGTGTCAGTCTTAATTTTTGTGAGTATAGCAACTATACAAATCCCCACGAGCACTAATTTTTAGTCGGTTTCTTTTTTGTGTGTGAATATGTTTATAATGGCACTGAATCCACGTTCTGCTAAATTGGAAAACGGGAAAGTTGTCAACAACTTCTGTACAATAATTCGAAAATGCAGGACATAAAATTAGGATCTATTTTTTTAACCAGAATTTGTGGTATCCTTGTTCAAACATTGGTTTAATTCCCTCATTTCTGCATATTTCAATAAGATGCTCCTGTATTAGTATGGATTCATCTGTATTTGGGATCTGAGTTAGTCTACGCGCAAAAGGGCTCAACTCCCGGTCGAGAATATCCAAGTGAATTATTGTTACTTAAATTTCCATAAAAATAAAACTGGTAAAATTTTTTTATTTTATGTGGACCCCCTGATGTTGTTCAGGGACCCCCACGGACCCCTGAATAATATCAGAGACCCCTGGGAGTCCGTAGGGACCACTTTGGGAACCACTGATCTATAAGAAAAAATTCGATGGTTAAAAATTTTCTGATTCCGAGAAATAAATTCTTTCAAAAATTAATGAAATTATTCTTCTTTAGAATCTCGAGAATTTTGAATTAAAATATTTTTGATGAGGCTTTGAAAAAATATTGGTTAATAAACACTTAACACATACTTTAACTACTGATACATTTTTCCTTAAAATATTCAGAAGATACAAGAAATGATGTGTAAAATAATTGGTCAAAACATAAGGAAAGGAATATTCTCTTGAACTTCTAGAAAAAGCGTACGAAAAAAGTTTGATATTTAAAAACTCGTGGCTTATTAACATCACAACATCAATATCATTTCATTTCTCTTTAGAGGAAAGCCAATCTGACATCTCCCCTCCCTGTGTTTTTTTCGACTTCCAAATCTTGAGTTTTAAGGCAGAATTCTTTCTTTCACAAAGTTTAAAAATTCTTCTGAGTTTAAGGTTCAGGTATTAAACTGTACGAAATCGCTAGTCGATTCTGGATTATTGTTTTCTCATTGAAAAAGGACTGAACCCAATTTTATTTAGGTGGCTGAGGTAGCCATATGTTCATAGTCACGAGCTTGGAGTGCTGTCCTCGAGGATTACCACGATTACAAATTACGAGTTCCCTTGCCAGTAGTCATCGTATTATTTCTAAATTCGACACTCATAAACAACCAATCAAGCCACATTTATTCATATACGTTAATATAAAAATGATTAGTCTTTTATATTTAGTCCTTACGAATAGTAAAATAATCTTTTTATGAATAATTATTCTGTATGCATAGCTAAAAAAAGTTCTGCAAGATCTTTGGTTCCAATTTTTCAGCAAGTTGTCACTCGAGTTGGAGATTCCGTGGTCGACGCCGCATATGGGGTACTTCACCTCCTAATATCCTGCATTAACAACCACTGCATTCTGATTACGTGATTGTTTGGTGTGGAATTACTGCTGAGTTTATCCTCGGACCTTTTTCTTTGAAATTTTCACTCCACAAGGTCCTAAAAGATGCTCTGTCACGAGTGCATGTACAGTGAACTCCTTCAACAGCAGGTCATTCCTGCTTTACAGGAGCGAAAATGTTTCCAAGCCACTGCATTTATACAAAATGGAGCAACTCCTCACATTGGGCGCCAAGTCAAAGCATTGCTTAGTGCTAACTTTGGTGATAATCATGTAATATCCAGACATTTTCCGGGTACTTGGTCTTCTCGTTCACCCGACTTAAATTCCTGGGATTTCTGGTTGTGTGGATTTCTAAAAGACCGTGTTTATAGAGGAGGCGTTAGGACTTCACCTGATTTGAAAGCTAGCATTGTACGCCATGTGGATGAAATTCCATGTGAGTTGTTTCGCGCTACCATTGAAAACGCTACGTGTAATGCGCTTTCAACACGTTATTGATGTCAATGAAGCATACATTGAGTATATTCTGTAATTGAATAAATTTCAACGATTCTAACATGTTTTTTGTCCTTGTCTGGTCACCACATTACCTCCTAGTGGTCAAAATTTGAACTATTTTTTATTACAAAAACCTTTCCCCCGTGGTCCATATAGCACATATTCCAAGTTTCATCAAAATCTGATTAGCAGAAAGGGCCCTACAGGCCTCTGAATAGTGTAACTTCCATTATAACCCCCCCCCCCCCGGGGATTTGCATAAGTTGAAGACATTAGTTTCGAACTTGGAATCTGATATTTTAAATAAATTAAATATTTTGAATATTCATGAAGAGAACACAATTAAAGTTTAAAAATCTATTTGCAATTAAATAAAATTCACAGACATCAATTTAGAGTAAATCAGTGTTGAGATGTATTTCACAAAAAGAAGTTTCTTAGATTTCCTGAAATCTATAATCCAAGATATTTGAATATCTAGACAGATCACAGAAGAAGAAATCATTTAGTATAAAAAAAAATCAAAATTGGAGACATCTTATATGCCAAATCAAGAACATGACATATTTTGATTCTTTTTCAAAAATCAGTGCATTTTTTGGAATAAGCTATGCATTGCATAAAATACTGTGTCAATGTACTGCACATAAAATATTTTATCACTACATAGTATTAAGTAGAGTTTCTCAGCATTGTTTATTATAAAATGTTTATTTATGCTATTCAATTTTTTTAAAAATTTTATATCGCACGATCCAAAAAAAAAAAAAAAAAAGGGATTTGATTGAGTTGAAAGGAGATCATAATGTTAAATCGGTACTTTAATGTAATTGCAAATTTTCACACATGCTGCATAGTTATAACCAGCTAAAAAACCCCATTAAGGACATCAAAAAGTATACAGCTCTATTGTAGTTATTATAAATAAGATGAACAGATGGGGCCGATCCTAATGTGCCACCCCTCTAGAGAATTTTTCATATTTTGACTAATACTTAACGTTGCCGCTATAAAGTCATCTACCTGTATTAAAGTAAAAAGTAAAACATTAATACAATGTAAATATAATTCTAAGTGCAAAACCCCTCCCCCCCTTTTTTATCAGCTAATATGTCATAATATCGGCAAAATTATTTAATTAAACAATAAACAAACAAAAAAATACTACCTTTAAAATAAAAATAGATTTTATAATAATAAATACTAAATAACTGTATTGACTCAGAAAATATAATCCAATAAAAAAAGTACTAAATCATATAAACTAAAAGTATACAAATCAGTCCTTCCACACACACAAAAAAAACTTATCTAATAATTAATTATAAAATAACTTTTCTGGCGTTATGAGAAGCAAATTTGTCAATAGTCTCGGTGAAATCCATTTTTTCTGAGATTTCAGATTCAGTAGAGATGATGGCTAAATCAGAAAACCTTTCTTGCGTCATGTTATTTCTCGAGTAATTTTTAATATTTTTTCGTTTTCTAAAACTTATTTCCACTGAAGATAGAGAGAAACAGATACAGTAAAAAAAAATTCTCATTGCTTGAGCAAAATTTGGAGATCATTCTTGACTATAATTTCTAATACCTCAATTGGCTGTTTTTACCTGGATAAATATCTTTGAATGAAGTCATTTCATTAAAGGGTTGTATACCATCCATATCTTTCACAATATTTCCTTCCTCCTGTACCTGTAGCTTAATATTCAAGTCCATCTCAGACTTTCATGAGATCATCATCAGAAATGTTGTGAAACATACAGAAAGCAGAATATCGAATAGCACTCAGATAATAAAGTAAATCGTACATTATCTGAAGAGATCACGAATTGCGGGAAGGAATTTGAAGTTGGTTCATCACTCCCTCATAAACAAATAAATAGATCTTTTTCCAGAGCTTTGAGATGGGAAATTCGGGATCAATACCGAAATCTCTAGTAAGTGTTGTTACTGAATCGACAGATATCTTAAAGTTATCATCAGATCGTTGGGAAACTAAATATTGTGTAAGATTATCTCTAAGCCTTCAATGCATTCCACGATATTTAATTTAGGATTTTAAATCATTTTACTCAATACATCAATTCATGATGATAAATCATGCCTAATTAAAATTTAAGTCAAAAATTTAAATGTTTAAATTATTTTTTTTCCTGTATCTGATGGTATCTTCAATTAAGGCATTTAATGCGGTAATAATATTTTTAGGTCTTGTTTAAGAGGTCTAATAGCATTGATACAACCTTCCTTCCTTTTTTCCCTTAACGGTTTTAAAGTTAGACTTTTCACACGTTTTTTTTTTTTTTTTTTTTTTTTATTAACATTGATAATGGGAAGCAAAAAAGTAATTAAAAACCTTTTGTACCATAAAAAAAAAACCCCCAGAAATTTCACCAATGGAGCTGGCAGCGACATTAACGACGAGATTCAATGTATGAGCCGCATACAACACGTACATACAATATTAAATGAGTTTTTTTTTCTTTTATCAATGCATCATAGGTGCTGATGTAGTAAAATGTTTATCTCGTGTTAATGACTTTATATTTGCTGACAAATACTGAAATGGATTATAGCTCGTAATATTAAGAATGTGTTTGTGCGATATTTAGATTAAAAATTATAACATAAAAAAATCCGTTTGAAATTTACAAAAAAAAAAAAAAAAAAAAAAAGATTTTTTTATTATTTTTTTTTTTATTTTTGTCAATTTAAAGTGATTTTTCATAGTTTGATAAACGTAACTTTATTTTTAATATACAAGTAAAGGTAAAAACAATAAAATCAAGAAAATAATTTAAATAATTTTTCATTAGAAATAATTTTTTGTTGCAAATTACCGTTAAATCTGGAAAGCAAATTTTTAAACCTAAACACGAAATAGTATATATGAAATATGTTGAATTGATTTTTTTAAAAAAAATTTACAGTACAGATTATATTTCCTACATATTTATAGCCAATTTCTAAATGCGGGAAAAAAAATTATTTCTTAAAAAGTATTTAAACCTGTTGTATGAATAAATATATCTGAAACTCTTAGAGCAATGAATAAAATAAAAGAATGATCTGGCCGTATACCAAAACCGACAGTAATAATTTTGATACTTAGTTTATAAATGAGTGTATCAGGCTAAATATTTGGAAACAATTCAACACAGCTTCATAATTTCAGTCTTAAACGTGATGCATACAGGAGATGTTATGAAGAGCCATTGGATAAATAACTTCTGCTAATATAGAGAAAATAGTAAACACGGTGACACGGTAAGGAGCTAAGTCAGCATTTCTCAAACTGTGGGGCGTGCCCCCCTGGGGGGGGGGAGCGTGAGTATATTGAAAATTCAAAAGCAAAAGATTATTTAAAAATTTTTTTTTAATTCACTGAAAGTAAACAAACCAAATACATTTTGAAATATTAATAAATAAAATACACATTTACACTGATATAATACACTTATATAAATGTATCGAGACTGCATATATATTTTATAATTAATTTAACAATACAAAGTTAAAAACAAGTTTAATAATTACAAGTGACTCGATGGAATTGTCACATATAAAATTACATGCAAAAATTAACTCTTGTCTTAATAATTTGTACGGTTTATAATTAATCCTTTAATTATCGATTAAAAGTTACGTGATTCGCTCCCCAGTGCCACCTTTTTTCACGTGGGCATGCGTATGTGATGTATTGGGAGGGGGGAGGGAAGAAAAGGAATAAATAAAAGCAAATTTCCCTGAAATAAAATAAATCCTTTGCAAACACTATCAAGATCCTTTTATTGCATTCCAAAGCCTTTGGAATAATTTTCTGGATAGCGCGTTGCACAGAAAAGATCGTACTTCAGGAAGACATATATATATGTCCATGGAAATTAATGTTTTGTTTGAGCGAGACGTTTATATACACCGGTGGCACTTAAGAAGTAAAAGTCGTATTGTAGCTTTAGCGTCAAAGTATAGTATTATTGAACTCACAAAACGCTGTTATTGTATAGAAGGAGGCGGCGCGATGAAAATTATGATTGAATATTGGATCGCAAATATTGAAAGTTTGAGGAGCAGTCAACTAAGGAATTGAATATAAATTTCTAGCTTTTTTTTGTATTAAAATACTTTGTTTCACATAGGGGCACAGCTTACGGGGAACTTTTTTGAAAATCAAATCATCATTTGTTATAATTTATTATTTTTAAGACAAAATTTAGTAGAATTATTGCCTGTGCAAAATCGTCATGGTTCGGCAGTACGAAGTTAGTCAGAGAAATGTTTGTTGAGACTACGAATTCGTAACTGCTCAACTGTTTCTAACAAAAGACAGCCGCCAGAAGCAAACCTTTTCACAGATTTTTTTCAATTAGATGTAAATGCATTTTGTTTACTTAAGGATCGTAGGAAAAATGCGCTGATGTGTGCGAATGCTTAGGGACCAATGCTTTTAAAATGTTAAGATCTCACAGATTGTTTTTAAGATCTATGGAGTGTACAATTGCACGTATCATTTACTTCTGTAAAAAGGTGTACGAAAACGCGTTTGTTTCCTCTGTTTCTCAAAACATTGGTGGCTGCCCACCCATACCTCATTTTTTTTCTGAGTGTTTTCTCGCAACACCAATGTGACCTCTAGCCCTGGAGTTCCACCAAGCATAACCAAGGCTGTCTTAATTGTACCACGCCGAGATAGACCCTCACGTGACCAAAGGATTTTCTCCCCTGGTTTGACCATTACTTTACCAGTCTTCCATTAAAGCTTGTGGCTTCTGACATAGTGCTTCGAGTTACCTCGTTCTTTTATTTAAGAAATCAGATATAAAGAAAGGTAAGATATTTATACTTATTGTATAACTTTATTCTTGAGTCATTATTGAATTTATTTTTAGTTTTGAATAAACTGATGCATTTATGCTAATATTCCTAATTATTTGTAAATTAAGATATTTTATTTTATATGAGAAATTAGTGTTTAAATTTATATATATATATATATATATATATATATATTCTATCAGATCCTATTATTTAAAAAATATTACAAGTTTTATTAAAAACATAACGTAAAACCACACATGTTATAGTAATGCCTCGTTATTATTATGTACCCTACTGTTCATCTAATAAAATACATATCCTTATACATTTTCACGGCTGTCCATGCTATTTGAATGAGATAACATATTGATTAACATATTTTAGTGAATAGCGAAATATTCTTAATACGGTATGTATAAATGTTTTTGAAGAAATCTTCTTTATTATTTCTGTTCCTCATTATGTTATGGCTATTCAATCTTAAGAAAAGTATATTGAAATTTGTAATGTAGGAAATTTTGCAAGCTAAAAAATAATTGCGCGTTAAAAGCGTGATATCTTTGCACTCGGATAAATGTGGTACTATTTCCCTGAAAAATTTAATTTCAAGTCGTTCAGGAGAGATATTTAATGTTAAAGTAGATGTGAAGGATTTCAACGAAATGTTAAATATTTCAAATAAATTAGAGGATATCTCAACAGAAGAGCATCAAGTTTTAATGTACATGGCGGGTTATTGTGTGCATGATATGTATTAATGCTCCGTGATTGCAAATATATAGTTGTTTTAGATAAAGAGATCAATTTCAATTCAGAAAATCCAGGACAAAACATTTGAGACTTCTGGATAGAATAGATTTAAAAATGCCTACAAATATTGTCATGAAAGTCATTTCAACGCAATATTTCATTTTTAATTTGTTAATATCGAAAACATTCGCGAATCAAGATTTCTTAAAGTTGATTTCCAATTACCTTGTTTACAAGCTTAACAGAAACATATTTGGAATTACATGAGTTGTGGAATGTCTCGCATTAGTTTCATTCACCTTGTGTAAACTGTAACACAACTGCATTTTAATATTAAAAAAAAATTCATTACATTCGGGAATATATGCTTAAATAGTTATTTAAAAAGGCGCAGTGAAGAAATTTTAACGGTGAAGGATAATCGAAAAATAAAGAAATCTAAGGCCAATTAGATTAATGTTGCTTTTAATATTTTCCTGTTTTATTTATTTAAATATTAAATTTCCGATTGGTATATTATTCAATGCGCATGTACTTCCTTATATATACTTATTTTTTTTTTATATACTGTATAGATTTTATGCACATGTTTAATATTTCACATAACTATTACTTAAAGAAAAATTTTATTTATCTACATTATTCGTTTAAATTATTTTCATGAAGATTTCAGCATTCGAAGTATGTTAAATGTAAAATGATATCTTTTTTAATGAAAAAAATTTTTTTTGGTTGATTTTTAGATATTTTTACCTAGGCATAATTTTTATTTTTAACGCATAAACAAATAATGTAAAAATTGGCTTAAATAATATCATTACAAATACAAATGATTCAAAACTTGAAACTAATCAGTACATTGCCTCATTAATGATACATTCTATGAAAAGTTGTTTTGTCCGATGTATAGGTAAAATATGGCGATGAAAGTTATGATTAAATATTGGGTCGCAAATGTTGAAAGTTTGAGAAGCGCTGGGCTAAGTGGATAAGATTACATGAAATTACTCTTCAATTAGGAGATGGGGTATACATATAAGCGGGCAGATTTATGTTCAGTGAAAATCGTTTAACATGAAACTGAGGGTACTGAAATGTTTTTTCGTGTTAAAGGATATTGAAAAAAAACCCCCATATATTCAACAAAATTAAGCTTATTAAAGGATATTTAATGTACATAGATATGTATATATGCATGTATTTAATAAAAATCAATGAAAAAAAAAAACCCCATTCACTAGTACTTAATGAAATTCAATACAAAAGTTTCAAGTCTTCTGAAAAACAAAACATTTATTGAGTTTTTCAAAAATAATATGATATTTTTCTTTGCATTGCCTTTTTTACTATCAAGTTGTCCGGAAATTGTTCGATGTCGTCCATTTTGTCATTTAATTCACCAATGGAATGTGCGTCTAAATAACTACTTATACTTTTTTTTCGTGTCGTTCCTCATTTCGGATGACTTGGGGAACAGGAGATGCATTATTCATTTCATTTTCACCTTGGGAATCTGTATCAATGATATTTTTTGAGCTTTGAAAAAACTCCTAAATGTCTTTGCCTGTCATGATTGGGGCTGTAACACATTATCATCGTGTACTGCAACGAATTCTTCCGATGATACAGTAGGTTAGTTCAATAATACAGAAAGCTAAGGCGAAATCGTCTCTCTTTCGTTTCACACCCCTCTGAAATTTCTGGTGTTTTCTGTATTTTGTTCATTCCCAGAAGGAAAATCTTTTCGTGTTAAGATGGAAAAAAATGCATGAAAATACATAGCAGTTTGTCAGGACCGTTGTATTATTTCGTGTTACCCGATATTTCGCTTTAAGCATTTTCGCGTTAAACATATTCCCTGTAGATCATGATTAGCTTTTAATATGTTTTCTTTTATTATTGTTTTTAGTGCTGTGTGAAAATTATTTAATCAAAACGAGCTGCAAGATTTTTAAAAATATTTTTATACCAAATATAATTACAAGAAACTACCTTTTAATAGAAGTATAAAATTTTACTAAAAAGGAAAATGGGCGCTATTAATGAGCGTTGTAAGACCATAAGCAAAAAATCACTTCTTTCCTCTTTTGTTTTTCTAAATTGTAAGACTCTTATTAAATTAAAAACTTTCAATTTCCCCAAATGCATATCGAATTTAAATACCACATGCCTTAGGTAATACTAACCCTATTAGATATTTTCGTAAAGCAGCTTTCGCAAAAATCAATTTTGAGGCGCCTTTGTTAAATATCAATCCACAGCTTGTTGCCAGTGTCTCTGATAAGCAAAAAAAAAAAAAAAAAACACACCATTTTCTATTGCGGTATAGCCAGCTTTGTCACGGACTTTGCTATCATATGAAGGATGTATGTAAAAAGTAGACATTAATGGACTATGAATGTGAACCAACATACTGTGTACTAACACTCCTTAAACTATGCTATGCGATCCGGAAATTGAGACTTATATTGATTTTTCAATAGCTATTTAAAATTCAGATTATGTACTCGACTTATTATAAGTTTTATTTTGAGAAATTATACAAATTTTTGCTTGATTAATAGAATTATATGCGGCTGCCCTTTGCTTTGGCCTCCCTCGTGCGGTGACTCCTTAGGGGGCTCACCTTCTTTAGGTGGGTACGGGTGTCACAATCTCGAGGTACCCTAGTGATCTTTTCCTTTTCCCAAGGGGTTTGCTATCTTTGGTAAACACAGGTGTCACGACCCTGGGGTACCCCAGTAATCCTTCTCTATTTTCGACCCTCCATCTTGTCATCCAATTTCTTCTTTTCTTCTTTTCCCGTCCAGACCACAGACCTATGGCGCAGTATAGCCAAAACTGGCTCTTGAGCCATAAAACACCAAACTCACTCACTCACTCACCCTCGTGCGGTAAACGAGCTGCACACCTTCTAGGATCGGCCCCGTGAACAGATCATTTCATACAGAAATGCTTAAATTTTGGGTAAAAATTAATGATTAAGAAAAGCAATATGTATCCTTTAAGATAAGACTTCAACTCATTCAATATATTTTTGAAGTTTACAGTAAATGTTTGATAAATTAAAGTAATATGATTACTTTCGTATAAGATTAACAAACGACGAAATTTCCCCAGAAAAATTCAATAAATTAGTTTAAAAAGTTGACTAGGTAGTTGTCCACATGTAAAGCTCCAGGAGAAAGTGTAGATATAACTTGAAGGAAATATAAAATCTACAATATTAAAAGAGAATAAAGGGGTACCGACTTTTCTTAATATTACAATATAGAAGCATTCAAGAATTTAAAAAAAATCTTGTATTATTTTAAGTTCTTAAAAATTAGCCGTCACTTTTAAGAAAATTAAATAATAAAGAGAATGGTTGATCACAGAAATGTGTCTGAATTATTATTAACAATATTTCTTAAAGGGCTTCAATTTTTGCGGTATCGAGCAAAATGAAATACAACAACAATTACTTTGAAAATTTAGAAATGGTATTGCTAATGAGAGAGTGAAGTTATTCGACATAAAAAGTTTAAAAAAATATTGATTTCTTTATAATATCAAAATAAAATTTTCAAAAAAAAAATGGCCTTTTTAATGAGGTACTGTTCATACAAATTTATTTTGTGATTCACAATTTCTCTCTCTCTACTATTAGTTCACTCTTTCCCTATATATATATATATAGATACATCTTGTTCAAATTTTCAATCGTTAATAAAATACTTTCTATTCATCCATTCAAGTTCACATACATTTTTTTAAAGTTTGTAGTGGATGACACTTGATGTTAATACATTTTTTCAAATATTAATTCATTAATTAAATTAAAAAAGGAATAAATAGAAACAAACAAAAATAATAGTCCAACAGCATATAGAAAAGAAAATCGTCCGTTGTGTCCCTGTAGCGCAATGGATAGTGTGTCGGACTTCTAATCCTAATTAACTTCTAATTAATTTCTAAGACTGTGATTCCTTTTTTTATTTTACTATATTATAATAATAATTAAATATTTTATATATATTAAAAAAAAAAAAAAAAAAAAATAGTCCAACACCATATAGAGAAAGGAAAATCGCTTTCTATTTTTTCACTTAATATTGTGATTCTGTCATATCTATATACTTATTTATATTAATTGTAACTATTTAGTAAAAAGTAACTAAAATAAAAAAAAAATTTTGTTGACCTAAGTAGAAATTGACTTAATTTTTTTTATATATATTACTTGTTTTCTTCGTAATATTAAACTGTTCTGTAAATTCAATACTTTTTATTTCTGAATGGGAATGATAGTTGATGACTAAATGGTTTTATCCCAATGTTTGTGATGCTTGCATGAATTCTCCACATGGGGCACCATTTGTTTTGGGTCAAACGTAAACACAATATTGCAGTTCCTGCAACACGCGGCCGAGCATGTCGGTATAATTTACGAAACTGCACGGGTAATCAATCCCACATATTTCATTGGATAATATGAAATTGTATTGATCATCCATATTTTGCGTTAGTGGGGAATATAAAAAAAACTTGGTCCTTCACAAAACCCCAAAATAAACAGTTTTAGTCATATTGTCAACGAGCTTCTTTTGCCTCAATGGAAAGGAAATCATCCGTGGAACATTAAAGCAGTAGGTACTCTACGAGTTGGTCCTTCAGTCGTCGTTTATTGTGCCGTGTATTTTGTAAGCATTTAAACTGGTGCTTACAATCACCACCTTCATTTTTCTTTAATACGTATAGTTTTTTAAACATTTATTTCTAAAGAATTATTTTTATGTGTTATTTTAAATTCAATAACATTATGTATTTTTTGACAGGTTGTGGAGGTTATTCCATCGGAAGACTATGGAACAACTGGCAGATGGCTGGTTAAGGTCCGAGATATACATTCAGATGAAACTGCAGAAGAAATATTTGATGGTGTCATGGTGTGTGTTGGTCATCATGGACATCCTTTCATTCCTACTTACCCTAATTTGGATTTATTCGATGGAAAAACTCTTCACAGTGTTGAATATAAATCAAGTACCGGGATGGAGAATCAACGAATTCTTGTTATCGGAGCTGGCAATTCTGGTTGTGACATCGCAACAGAACTCTCGACTGTCGCCCAAAAGGTAAATTGCAGTTTCCAAATCTTTTTGTGGATTGTCTAAAATATTTTTTTATTGAAATTAAGTTTTGCTCTCCGGTTTTGTCACGTAAGCATTGCTTTTAGATCTTGGGCATATGGTTAAAAGGTAACCAATTTATAATAATTATATTTCTCGACAGGTTTAGAAATTCTTAAGAACGTATCAGCGAAGAGCCTAAAGCGCAAATCAGATTTTGAAGTAATGAGTAATTAGTATAGTTGGGGTATTCTATATTTTCTTAATGTAACGAAATTACTTGTCAAATATGGTAAATGTTATGTAAATTGTTTCACAAAAGAATTCCCTGATTTTTTTCTTTATTTCTGAACTATATATATATATATATAGGAATGCTATAAACTGTTTTTCATGTATTACTCAAATTTTTATTATTTTAGCTCATAAATATTGGTTTGGTTTATTAGTACAGTTGTATGATAGACAAAAAATTTAATTTTTTTCTAAGTGGCTGTTGTATTCTGTGTCCTTGACCCCTTTATATTTTTTGGGGGGGAGGGGGTGATAATAAAGCCCTTTCTGATACACATAACAATAAGAAAACGTAATTTCAATCAAACATATTTATTTGTAAATGTTCTAATGTTTACTTTGTTTTTTTTTTATTTCGTGACAATTTTTACGAGTTAGAATCACACAATTTAATCAATTTCCAGGCTTTTAATTGGTTTTTAATGCAATAATCAGACGCTTAATATTAAATAATCATTTTTCCCCCTCCTAACATTTCTCAATGAATAAGACATATAAATTGAATAGATAGATTAACTATTATTCTTAAAACAAAATTATTTGTAAGAGCAGATTTATTATACTTGAGTGAGTATGATTTAATATTTTGATGAAAAATTATCTTTTTTTAAAAACTAATAAATATTATATTACTTTACTAAATTGTTTTCTTTGCTTTGCTATTTTCATATTTAAATGATGTTGCATGCTATTAAATAACTTATTAACACACATTAATAATTAAGGCATATGACAACTAGTTATTAATTTTTTGTAACAAATAAATATTAAAAAGCAGTAATTTTAGTTTTACATCGGCACTCTTTCATTTTAATTCAACAATTTTTTTCATCACTTGGGGAATCTAAACGCTAAGTTAAGAAATAATTTAATTCTCTGGATTTTTGTATTGGATGTGAAATTGCTTCCTAATTACTTTTTATACATTCAATAATATATGAACTACGTATATACATCAAAACAATAAATCTATGCATAAATTAAAATAAATCTGTAATATTTGAATAAAATAAAAAATACATTTGATGTTTTTTGAATAAAGAGATATGGGGTGCTTCTCTTTTCTTTTATATTGATAATTTATTAACGTAGTTAGAGTATAGAAACATACACACGTAACCGATGCATTGCCCGTTAGGGTCTTGTATTATTAAACACCGTAGTGCAGGGGTGTCAAATTCAAAAGCTAAGTCGGACCAAACAAACAAGTTTGAACTTTAGGCGGGCCGCAACAAAAATCAATATTCATAGAAACGTAGGTTTATTTCGAATAATACATTATAATAAACATATAAAAAAATTAATGTTCATGGAAATTTTAATAGCTATTTATCTAGATTTAATTTAATTGGTAGTGATATTTGTTCTTGTGGTCAGGATGCTGAAACTGTGGAACATGTATTGTTGTATTGTAAACTTTATTTCGGTAAAAGAGAAAATTTTAGAAAGGAGTTGAAACGTTTAGGCATTTCCTGGCCACCTGTTTTGTCTTTGTTGGTCAAATGTACTGAGAGCCTAAATGTCTTAAGAAAATTTGTTTACTGTATAGATTTTTAAAGAGTTTTGTATTTATTGGTTCCTCCCTTTTTTATATTTGTGTATTTCCACTCTTCCTTTTTATTTTTGTTTTGTCTTGTTTGTGTCCCCCCCCCTTTTTCCCTCAAATATATATATATATATATTTTTATGATTTAATTGAGTTACCACTTACGTCTGTAAGCCTCATGTTATGCATTGCGGAGCATGAGGAGTTTTGCAAATAAATTAAATAAAAAAATATATATATATATCCTTACGCTTTCTCTTTTCTGCTGCTACCTTTCCAATTTCGGGAGAATTTTATTATGTATTATTGTGTGGGGATATATTGGCCAGGCCGTAAAAATGCTGGTTGTGGGCAGCGAGTTTGACACCCCTGCTGTAGTGCGTCTAGACTGAGATTCACATTAATTCTGCAGAGGCTCAAAATCCTCTTCATGACGAAGCTTAGGTGTGGAAAGTTAGGTGCCAGCTCCGTTGTCGTGCTGGGTGGAGTAATTGGTTAGGCCCTGACCTTACACGTCCAGGTTTGCGAGTTCGACCCCGGTTCAAGTCAGTGGATTTTCATGATGTAGAAAATCGGCAGCTCCCATGTCGTATGACTATGCGGCATATTAAAGATCCCCAGATTGCCAGTTTAGCTTGGGTTCTCTTGGCAAAATTAAACTCCTAGTATAATTTCTCATCGTCAGAGCTCAGGTGCCTCCCTCTGGGGATTAAACCGGGTGTCAAAATTGCATTATAGCAATTGGTTACGTATATGATGCCGCACTATAAAGTGATACCAGCTGCTGGGAAATGAGCTAGGTCTTCAAAGGTAAAAACACCAATCCGTAGCCCATTTAAAATTTTAAAAAAAATTATCATGATTCAAAATTTCAAGGTCCGTTATCAACTTGTTTAATGTGACGTTAACAAACCAATAAACTATTGTATTGAATTACATATAATTGAAACTTTTTAAATAAATTACATATCATAATTTTTTTAAAAAATTCAGTTTTTTACATTTCTTATATTGAGAATGATATTTCGAATAGTTTATTCACTTTTTTGAAAAAAGCGAACTTTTATATTTTCCGCTCATGTGTATAATTTTTTAACTTGATGAAAAATGTGTTTTCCGGCTCCTGCTTCATTCCTTTACTTACGTGACTTTTATTTCATTTTGATACTCAAATTGAATTTTTTTGGTGGATTAGTTTTGTTTGGTTCATCTTTTCTCTTATTCACACTGCTTATTGCTACTTTAAGTTTCGCTACTTGCAAGTTTTAATTTGCAGTAATTAAGGGGGGTGTAAGTTTATTTTATTATTAATTTAATAAAATTTTATTTTTGCAAATTTTGCAGGCCAACTGAAACCAACTGGAATCATTAAGAATTTGTTTGATATAACTTTGTGCAATGCATGTTCGTTTTTTTTTTTTCCCCCTTCATCTTAAAAAATATGAAGATTTATATATATATACATAATAACAGTGTTTAATTCATTACTTTGTACAGAGATAATTTTCCATAAACTTACGAGAAATAAAAATGATAAATTTTTGAATATTTAACTCATGTTTTTCATCTAATTGCTGCGAATTAGTCGAAAAATGTATACTTTTAAATTTCATGTGCAAAACATTGCAAAGTCCTAAATTCATGGCTTATATTTAGAACTGCTAATTTTAGTAATAGCTTTTTTTCCTGCTCTTCAAATATTTTTCACTAATATTTCATAAATTGTTAAATAGATAATACTTTTTTTTCAGAAAAAAATCTTAAAGTTTTAATTCAAACTATTAATTATTATTAAAGTATTTATTCAAAAGTATTTCAATATTAATTTAAAATAGCTTTTATAAACATGAATCAACTTTCAAAATGTATTTATTGTTCAGAGTGAAATTAGTAAACTTTTAAGGATAATTTATTAAAATTATTCGCACATGGATTAAATTGATACCTGTGATGAAATTATTTGTTGCAACCTCTATTCGATTTCTTAAACATTTAAAATAACAATAGAGATCTTCTGAGTTTTTTTAAATATATTTATTAAATTACTTACATTTTGTATATCTTGTTGTTTTCAAATGTTTGTATGAATTACAGTAATTAAAGTATATACTTTAAAACGAATTATTAACGTACTTTTTAAAAATTTTCCTGCTTGGTACATTGTATTCATGTTTTATTGCCTTTCTCTTTACAGAAATCGGAGTCATATAACAACATACATGTTACATTTTAGCTGTTTTTCTTTCCCTTTTGGACACATTTTTGTATTTCCCTTGTATTTCTTTTATATAGTTTCATTAAATATACTGTAATATTTGAAAAAAAAAATGTTTCGATCCTATTCTCAGGTTATGTTTTGTTGATGTAATAAACCTTAAGTGAGAATAATCATCCCCAGTATTTGTAATTCATGATGTTTAATTGAGAATCTATGGTGTGTTTTAATATGTGTTGAAACACACAGCAGTACTTACAATGAATGTAACTCAAAAATTTAGTCTTAATGGAACAAAAAGCAAATGCACTTATTTTTACTGCTTTAAAAATGCTTTTATAGACCGAATATATCACATATTGAACTGTTTCCCTTTAAATTTTAATTAACACTCTTAAAGTAATATTAGTAAAGTGCAGACACCTTTAAAATTTTTGTTAAAAGTGGAGGGGCTAATATTAAGTAACCAAAAAACTTAAATTATAATCATGACCTTAGAGACAAAGAACTTTTGTTAATATTTCGGAACATTTTGTTTTGTTTTTAATTTTTTTCATGCAAAATATATATAATTTTTGTGTTTTTATCGTAGTTTTAATTTTTACTACGTTTTATCTTGTAAGATATTACATTTCTTTTCTTTTATTATATGTGTATGTGTCACCTTGGAATATTCTTAAATATTCATTATACATAAATCCCTTTTTCCTGTCTCTTTATTTTGTATTCCAATTGAAAAACTTTCAATACTATGTTTGATAGTCAAATAAGTATTATACTTTTTATTCGTTGACGATTGTATTAGTGAAGGTAAACGTGCTTCCTTGTACATATGACTTCAGGTAATATAATTAAACCTTATGATTTGTAAAATGGTTTAAAATTTTGAATCATATTTATATACACTAGCTTCCAAAAGTAAAGGAAAACATTGTGAAATTCCTGTTTATTGAATTTAATGAAATTTGGCAAAAAATATTAGTCAATGTTTTACAAATTAAGCATGAAAAATAAACGGTGTCTTGGGGGGGGGGTATGGAAGAGCATCACTGGCGTAGCTTGTTCTGAGTAGGCCCAGTATCAAAACTCCTCCGTGGGCCCCTTTTTAGAAAAGAAAGCCTTGTTATACTGTAGTTACACATGTTGAGGCCCCTGTAGCTTGTGGGCCCCGTATCATTGATACAGCGGTAGCTACGCCCCTGAAGAGCATACTAAAAACATAGAATCTGAGTCTAATGTGTGACCAGTTTCAATATGGAATGGGATTATCTCTAACAGCTATATAAATACAACAGTGATACTTCCATGCTCAAAATGATAATGTTTATTGACTCCATTTGCAGCAAAGCTCCTTGTTTTTCCAAGGCAGTTCGAAGATCCTGAAAAGAAGTTCTAAATGTAGTTAGTAATATGTCTCCTTGGAACCTCCCCAACATTCACAGTCAGGACGTGTTCTCTAATCCGTATGCATAATACTTTATTTGAAACAGTAATTATGTACCAACTAAGCTGTATCTGGTGTATTATTATTGTCTTGTGGAATTAAGGAATCGTTCACTGAGTAAGAACGAACAATGGTCAAAGAGAGAGAAGAGAATGTTCTCTATATAACTTAACACTGAAGATGACACTTTGTACGTTATACAGATTAGTGAGATCATTGAAAGAGGAACAGGCCCCAGGCTCAAAATTCACTAAATGCGTCTCTTTCGTGGATATGACTGAGTTAGTAGCACCCCTCTGGACCAAGTGGTCACAGTAAACGAGTATAGTCATTGTCGTGAACTCATCACCGGTGTTCCTTCTGTTGAATCGTGGGTTCAGGTTTCGGTACCATTAAAGAGCGGTCGTGTAGAGAGGCTTTGTCAAGACTCAAAGTCTTTTTGTTGGTGGGGTGTAAGATGCTTAGGTGCCATCCTCATCACTTGACCATGGTAAAAAATTACGATGACCGTCACCAATAGACCTCGTGTTGTTTTAGAGCGTGACGTTAATAATCAATCATTCAGACAGCCAGACAAACAACCTTAAGTCCTTTTGCAAAACTCTGGACTCGTCAGGAAAGAGTGTAGACTTTCATTGATTTTCCATCCAATTTATGTTAGACTTTCATTGATTTTCCATCCAATTTATGTGTGTGTATGTACCTACTTAAATCTTTTATTTTCATGGTGGAGGTATTAGAGAATACTTGCAACACCTATACCTTTTATATAGAATCCTCCTTTGTGAAACTTTCTGGACGTAGTTGATTTGGATACTAACTTTCCTATGATTGCTGAAAGAAAGGATCTGAATTAGGCTGATGTAGCAGTTTTGTGTCTCTTTGCACTTAGCTGCAAATAACAATCAGCTGTATTTCTTCTAGCTCTTTCTCTCCTGTACCTTTTAAACAGCTGATTTTGTTCTTAGAAATGCAGTCATAGTCTATTTATAGAAAGACTTCTATAAGACTTTTTCAGAGGAATATTGTTGAGAGGGCATACCTAAACGTAGCTTTCTCAGAATTGCACTACACAATTTCTACTTGCTGAAACTGCAGAGGCTTTTGAAACCTATTTTCGTTCACGTGTTCAATGATATTGAATGGCAGCAAGTCCATTAATTTGTATAGTATATTATGATACAGCATTATATATATATTTGTAAGTATACTACATAATTTTTGTATGAAAACTCACTTATTTTTAGCGATGTAATCGCGCTTTTCTGAGTTTCTCTTAGTTTTTGGAAACAGGATGTTGTAATACGTCCACTATATACTAAAAATGTTCATGTCTCTGGATTTACGAGGTCAATGGCAGAATGTACATAGGAGCCACAAATGAGTATAACTGATCGGAAGGAAAGCTTACGTACCTGTTTCTACACTTATCAGTATTGCCTGTAGACTTATTAGGAGTCCCAAATTATGCTAACTACATATTCCTAATTCTATAACAGAGGCTCTTCTGCAACATGAACAGTTGTCTTTTGATGTGCGGGATAAATGTAATCATGGGTGTTCACAATTTCCGTGAGTGTCCATCAGCCTTATACAACTGAAAATGCCATTATTAAGACCAAGCAACGTATTTCCAGTCGTTAACAGTCTATTTGATGTCCTGGATAGCCCAAGAGAAGCGTATAGCTTTGTCCTTGCTATCATCAATGGTATGCTAGAAGGCATGTCGACACTTGCTGATCTCTCAACATTAAAATCTGTAGCAATTTAAGATGGTGTTGCTCGTCTATCTTCTGAAATGATTCTTGTTATCTGTCGATGAAACCGTTCCTTCGGAATCTTTTCCCACTTACATAGTTGTCAGGTAGTTGATTTTTTTTCAATCACATTAACTCCCTTGCAATGACCATGTACATAAACCCAAATTCAACTATCTCGGGAATCTGTGACTCATCTCACGCTCGCCGACTACCCCACCCCCTACTCTCGTTCCGAGTTACTTAAATCGTGATTACCCACCACTGTAACCCCAGAAACTGATCAAAAAGCATAAATAGCACAACTAATCTTATATAAACCCTGCTGACAGTATCCTTGATTCGTAGCATTCCTCCGTTATTTGCTTACTTGCGCATGTGACAATTTTTCTGGTACATTTTGTATTTTGTGGAAGGGGGTGTATATAATTCCCCCCTTTCTCTTTATATAGCCCCATATTAAGAACATAATAATAACATTAACATTTAGATTTTGTTGCAGCTTTTTCAAATTATTAAAGTTACAGCCAATTCGCCCTTCTATTATTTAATTTTCGATTTTTGTGTACACGTTTAAGAAATGCAGTCGTAAGAAATGTATTAGTTTGGAGACGTTTCTGTTCCGTGAAAAAGCATGGAAAGTGAGCTACATTTTTATTTTTCACCTTAAGGGTGTTTGTTTTACTTCCGTCGGGGATTAATTCGAGTCTTTAATGAAAAACAAAAAAATGTTTTACGAGAATTTTTTAAATGCTTTTAAAAATACTTTAATATTAGAGCATAAAATATTTGCTTTGCTTAAAGTGAGATGTCTTATTCTTTATTAATTAATATGAAACATACAGAGAATTGCCAACATCATTAATATGCATGTGGATAGAATGACATTACTGGTATTTTGTGCAGCTGCGATTTTCTCAATGTATTTTGCATTTGTATTATATTTGCTGAGTTTCTGTCTCTTGTATTATTTTATTTTTATCTTAAAAGAACTTTTCTCTTTTTCAGGTATATTTAAGCACTAGACGTGGGGCGTGGATATATCCAAGACTATTTGAAAAAGGCAAACCATTAGATATTTTTCTTTCAAGGCGATATAAAACATTTCTACCTTCTTCATACGTAGCAAAAAAATTAGAGAAAACACTTAATAAAACAATGGATCATAAGCGATTTGGAATTAAACCTTATCACTCTGTAGCAAGCCAACATCCTACGATTAATGATGAAATTCAGTATAAACTATTAGGTGGAAGCATCATTCCTAAAAAGGATGTCAAAGAATTTTCCCAGAATGGTGTGTTATTTGATGGAGATGAAGAAATGACTCCTATAGACGTTGTTATCTTTGCCACCGGCTTCAGTGTCAAGTTCCCATTCCTGACAGATGATATATTACGAGTTGGGAAAAACAATAAGGTTCAACTATATAAAAATATGTTTCCTCCGCAACTCAAGTACCATACATTAGGTAACATCTTTACTTTTGTATTTGATATAATATAATTAGTTTTTTTTTATTTTATTGGTATTCATGATTATGCATCTTATAAGGGAACAAAACTAATCCAATATAAGATTCAATTTGTGGAAAAATTAGAGCTATTATAATAAAATATTAGCTCAAATGTCATCGTCGTATTTTGAATTGGGGTTCAAAATTAAGAATTCTATCACCTACCATCCCTATCTATAATGTATAATTCAACAGTGGGTCAAATAAACCCACTAACGCCAATTCAAAGAATATATTTATTAAAAATATTCCCAGCTTTAAGGAACTGCATCAATAGAGGTGTGGGGTATTCCGTTGATTTATTTAATAATTGAAAAACTATATTTAAAATTTTAAATCTGTAAAAGATATACTGATAACTAGCAGATTACAATTGTCTTTGAAAACTAGAGGATTACATATTCTTAAGGTCATTAGAATCCCACTTTCCAAAAAAGCTGAGTTTTTTCTTCAATAAAATCGAGGCACCCTCTAAATGAAATTTATTCTCTAATGGATCCAGGATGTTAGATTTTTAGTGTGCATCGTTTATAGAAGTATATTGCTGCCTGCTTCTTGCTTTAATAATAAAATAATTATTACATTGCTCTTCGGGCAAAGAAATTTCATCTGTTGACTTCTCCTTCAGAGGGGCAGCTAATAGTAATTGAAAAATTAATCTTTATTCTGATAGGATGTCTTCTAATGAACTCCTGACATGTATTAAATCATGTAATTAGAATAAAAATTAAAAGAGAAATCCTATAATAATCTTATTAATATTTTTTGTGTGGGTAAAACACAGCCTCAATATACAAAATGAAACACAGCAGACTGAAATTGCCTCTTTCTGTGGAAATCTGAAAATTCTCACCTCCCGTTCTGTTTCCCGAAAGGCATGCTCCAAGGGCAGGCTCTTGATGACTGGAATACTATGCTGGAAAAACTGTGTGACACTGGACATTATGCTAAATCATCCCTACATGCTGTTAATTCTAAAATGCAAATCACGAACAAATATTTCTTGACCAGATATGGATTTTTTTTTATCGTGTTTAAATTGAGTAATAATTAAAAGTACTCTCTAATATCTTTGTCGTAACATCCAACATTTAAAACACTACGCCTTTTATTATTCCTATACCATGGGGTTCCATCATACAAAATCCAGCAACAACAATAAAAAACAATAGATAAAAATGCAATGAGTTATAAAAACTATGCAGAAAATCAATCAAAATTGCGAATATCTGTTGGGATCCTCTGATCATAACTCGTAATATTTGAGTCCATGGGCTTCATTCAGTTGGTTAAAACACATCTTCCAAAAGTAGATTTTTTTCTTGAGACCTAAAGGAAATCTCCAAGCCCTAGTTGGCAAACGAAAGTCTCGTGTATAATAATAGTCTTAGTGTGTTGCTCTTGAGCTCAAAACCCAAATAACCATTCCCACTCATCTGTATTGTATTCCTTAGTGGAAATCAGAAAAATGATGTATCAGGAGCTTAAATGTGGCCCTTGATTGGTGCATTTGAAATTGTGAAGTGTATCTTGAGCAGTTTCTTAATGTCTGCATTTCAGAATTAATTTGGCAAATGAAATCTGTATGACGGTTCTGTATCTATTCTTGTGTGCTATATAAAGTTATGTGTTTTTGGTAATATCCAAATACCTCTGATATTAAGCGTATTACCAGGAGTATTGCAAATAATCAATTATAAATATCTCCCCCCTTCTATTTTGGCTTAATTCGAAACATCGACGTCTTTAGATAGCTCTAGTGTAAAGTTGGATAAACAAAATCTCAATCATTTTTAATCAAATTAAAACTTCATACTCTCAAATAAGTTCCAATAATTTGCTTATAAATTATCACAATTATGTGAAAAATGGCATAAGAATCATTGGACTTAGACATTGTTTTCCTACTTAAGAAAGGGTGTCTAACAAACTTAAGGATTTTAAATATATATTTAGCAAACTTTGTCACAAAATAAGATTTAAAAGGAGAACTAGTATGTAAATCTTAAATCAGTTATTTCTGTGAATAATCTTTCAGCATCAAAAATCCCCATGAAATTCAATTCTTAAGTATTTTCATCTATATATTTTATTTTATTTTGTTTTGTTTAAAGTCTACTTCTCTCTCACATTTCTTTCTTCATCTTTTATAGCTCTTATTACTTTAATCCAGCCAAACGGATCGTTATTTCCAGTAGCTGAACTTCAGTCCAGATATTTTGTTGCTTTAATGTTAAATAAATGCCATTTGCCATCAACAGAAAAAATGCTAGCATATGTACGAAAAACAGAAGGATTCAGAGCTCGAAATTATGTTCAATCTGCAAGGCATTCTCTTGAGATGCCATGGGTGCAGTACTTAGATGATCTAGCTGGAGAGTTTGGCGTGAAACCCAATATGGCTGCTTTGCTTGTGAAGGATCCGAAACTCTTTTGGGCCTGCTTTCATGGTCCTTTCCTTCCTTATCAATTCCGATTGAATGGTCCTCACAAATGGAATGGAGCTCGGGAGGCCATATTAACATACAAAAATAGGATGTATCAACATCTCAAGAATTGAGAACAAATATTTTGTTTTCTGTTTTCTATTTTTCATGTAATGTATAAATATTTTTATTAACATTGATTTTTATACACCATAATTCATTTTTTTAAACTTTTACTTGAACAAATTCCTTCAGTAAATGCATATTGTGCTTTTTCTTAAAAAATAACTTATTTACAATAAAATTAGTATTTAAAGCAGAGTTTCACTTTATTTACTCATTATATGTAAATCTTGCCAACACATTTTATTTAATTCACAACGTTTTAGATTATTTGTCTTATTACGTTAACTGACTGATATTAATTTCCCTTCTTATGTTTTCATATTGCATAACGGGATAGTAATGAATATTTGTAGATGATGTGTTTGGGTCTTAACCATGGGATTTAAAAGGCTTTCGCTAACTAGACCTTTGTGTTGATTTTCATGTCATATCTTTTCACGACTGTTTGTTAATAGAACTGGATCTCATAAGTTATCAAGCTGTGTGTTTTAGCATGAAAATGTAGCAAATTGAAGTGATAGCCCAGATGTCGTCTTCGTTATGTGGGCGTCGTTTGACATTGTAAAACTCTTCGTTAATAGCCGTTATGTTGCTTTAATGTTAATGTCTGTAACGTGACGTCATAACATGTATAACTACTTTAAATACGATATCGAGATTACTCAAATTTTTAATTTTGCTCTAATATCCAATATTGGCATTTAAATATTTCTTCAGTTACTGAAGCTTAGCATGTTATTGTATTGGGAGTTTTTCAAAATCACATTCCTGATGAGCTATTCAAAATCATTTAAACTCTAAGAAAAGTTTTAATGATTTTTAAAGCATAAATGTGTAGGAATAAATTTCATTTTTATTGATAATAAATAAATTAATATTTTATTAATGTAATCTGTGTAGTTGGCGCATCTTATTGTTGCTTTTACAATTTTACACTTTGTCTTCATTAACTTTTAAATTTTTATAAATTCTTGCTACAAAAATAGTAAAATACTTTTTTATGAGTCATCCAAATGGGATACACTAAATGTATATCAACTGATTAAACACATATATGTTTGTTCGAGAAATTAACCTATTATGAGTAGCCTTTTATATTGAACGTATAACACATTTGCTTACAAAAATAGTTTTTAATGTACTTAGTACAAAATAAAGCAGCAAATCCAAAAAGAATATTAAAAATCTGTTAAAAATTTTCAGCTATGTATATGTATACTCTCTGGTCAAAACTATTCGGACACTCCCCTAAAGAAGTGGGTCTGACAGGTGACGCAACTTGATGCATAACTGAAAGCTATAAAAATGTTGGTTATGTTTCAGGTCGTATTTATGCATTTGTGTGACAACGAGTAAGTTAAATGAGCTCAGTGACTTTGATTGTGGCATTATAGTGACATGTCATCTTTATGGAAAATCGTTTCGCCAAAATTTACTGTGAGTGATACATTTGTGAAGCAAAAACGTCCAAATAGTTGAACTGCAGATAAACAAAGTTATTGTGTTTGAAGATTGTTTGAAGTCACTCAGACGTTTTTAAGTTCATATGGTGTTTGAGCTAACAGCTGAATGCTTGTTGAGAGAAGAAACCTGTGTTTTCATGGTTGTGTAGCCGCTTACAAGCCAATTATCACTCCCCAGAATGTGAAGCTTGGATTCCAATGGTGCAAAGCTTACCGTCATTGAGCTGCGGGTATGTGGAAAAATGTTCTTTGGAGAGATGAATCTCACTTTACAATCTGGCAGTCCAATGAATTTGTCTGGGTATGGCGGATATTCAGCAAGTCATTTTTAAGTGATTGCATTGCATCGATTGTAAAATTTTGGTAAGAGCATCATCATGGTGTGAAGGTATTTTTCATGGTTTGGTTTGGGTCCCTTATTTTTCTTGTGATTGAAAACATGAACTCTGGGACATATTCTGGACAATGGTACTCTCCCAACTGTATAACGATACTTTACGGAAGGCCTTAAGGCAGGGGTGGGCAGACTTTTCCAGGGTACAGGCTACTTCTAATTTTTTCGAGGTGTTGCGGTCCACTCTGTGTTAATGGCGCCCACAAGGAGGGGAAGGACCGCCACAAGGGTCCGACACTACCCCATACCCCTTGATTTTTTTTTACCGATTGATTATAATTCCATGTATATAGTACGTAAAACTTAACTAAGTATTTGTTATTAATAATTTCTTTATTAATTAATGCTGATTTTTTTTTTATTTATTCAGTATTTTACTTTTTACTGTTTTTTGTTCCCGACAATTTACAAAATCAAAATGTTCGGCTGCGTATTGGGGTATGATATGAGAATGGTTAACTCCCCCCCCCTTTTTGAAAAATTCTTGTATGCGCCAATTCCCAGTGTCGTAGGTGTGGTGAGGTAGGAAAAGGTCTATAATATTTTAGTAATAAAAACAGAATATGCACTTACTTGCAGAACTAAAAAACACAAAAACAAACTAACACTTTTAAAACCGCGTTTAAAGCAAAATGTAAGAGAGATACAAACATAATAACAGCTACAAATATAATGAGATTAAATCATGCATTTATTATCAAATAACTTAAAAAATCCTTTTTGTCTAAAGTTTATTTTTGTTGTTATAGTCAGTAGAAAACTTAGTCTGCATACTTCAATCAATTTTGAATATTTCCGTATATAATAACTAACTACTAAAGTCTTCAGGCAGTCACCCCAAAATGTCTTGGAAATCCACCGGTCGATCGCGATCGACGTAATGCCCACCCCGGCCCTGAAGTATTGTTTTTGAGTTGGGAGAGCAGGGATTCTTCCCCCTCCCTCCACCAAGATAATTGCTTCATTTTCATGCATTGAGACCTGAGAAGCCATGGTTTGACGAAATGCGTGTTTAAAAACTGAGCTAGCTTTCTCAGAGCCTCGACCTAAATCTGAAAGAATACCTTTGGGACGATTTAGAAAGTAGATTACGTAGCCGGTCAAATCGACCATTCCTCACTACTGGCACTCACTTCAACTGTGATGGACGACTGGAAGTCGGTTCCTCTGACCAACTATTAAAGACTAGTGGGAAGTCCCTCCAGAAGTGTGCACTCTGTCATGGAAATAAAAAAAGCACCAGCAGGACTCTCAGAGTTCGCACCACTGGGTGTACAGGTACTTTTGACAAGATAATGCATGGCGCTCAATAATAGCAAATAAAGTGGAGGATTGGCCCCTTAAAATGATGCTCAGCCTTGCAATCTTAGCCTTAAACCCAAGTGTTTGCAGTTGTGCTGCTGTAGTTATTTTTCCGTCACCTCTTTTGTCTTGCTATTTTATTGCTTATCATATTTTATCTCAAACTCTAAAATTACAGTAATTTAGTGTATTATTAATGATTCTACATTTCTGTAGCGTATAGAGAGAGAAAAAGGAAAATGTAAGGAGTTAGTTAATCAATACATAAAAAAAATATGCGAAATAAAATACTAAAAAGACAAAGGAAACAACAAATACGAATGCAGCCTAGTGAATCAAACAGAAATTCCACCTTAAGGACACAATAGGCTGGTATAAACTATATTGATGCTACCAGCCTTCCACTTTTGCGACATGGTAAGCTAATATGGAAATATTTGAACCCAAAAGTACACAATAAGTAAAATTTCAAAATAAATGGATGAAGAGTTAAGCAAATGAAAGCTTGGTATGTATCAGATTGGTACTGAAATATTCGTAATGCATAAAAGATTATACTTGAAGAATAAATCGAAGAAAACACAACCATAAAATAAGTTTAACCTTTTTACCCTAAATTATTATTAAAAGGGATATCTCCTTTAAACTCTTCTTTGATTATATTGTAAGAACCGATTTGAATATTTATACAAATTCTTAAAAATATCATTAAGCCAACTTGTCATGAGTTCGAGCCTCGTGTCACTTTAGACCCACCATTTAGAGAGACCGATTCATCTTAAACCTGTCAAGGCTCAAAGACCTTCGTTCAAAATTACGAAGTTCATCGCCAAAAGCCCTCGAGTAGCTGAATAGTGTGGTGCGACGTTAATATTCATTCATTCACACAAGAGATGATAATTGAAAGGAGACACACATATAACGGGAATTTTTTCCTTCTCAATGGTTTTTAACTTCTCTCGGAACTATACTAATGCCATCCATCCATATATATATAGTATATGATAGATGGAATTATTCAGAATTCTAACTCTGAAACGCGAGTATCACATTGGTAATGAATTAAAATAATATTTATTATATAATTATATGGTTCTAGTGTGTGATACTTTAAACTACTGTTCTGAGTATACGGGGTTAAAGCTGTCACTGACCATGCAAAATGTAGATCTTGAGAACTAGAAAAAAAAAGAAAAAATACCAGAAGGTCGTAAGAAATACTTGCTGTTGGTTGGTTATGAAGAAAGTTTATTTTTTCAGTGGATATATAAAATGATTCACATTCTGTACCAGAAAGTGTTAACTGTGAGAAAAGTAATCTGAATTTTCACACACAGCTAACCCTCTGACAAGCTGATTCTGTTATACTATTTTTGTGTTAAGAGATTTGGAAAACAAATCAGAGTTGGCAGAGACGATCAATTTTTTAATTATTGAATTTACGTTGCTTGCATATAGCTATTTCGAAGTAAAAAAATAATATAATATTTCTGTAAATTGATATGTTAGTTTATATTCAAAAAGTATTTTAATTATATGGAATTAAAATGAATCTTTTATCCTAATATATATTATAAACGCGAAAGTATGTGAGGATGTTTGGCCGTCTTTCACTCAAAAACAACTGAATGGATTTTAATGAAACTGTACACTAATATAGCTTATGCATCAGAATAACACATAGGCTATAATTTATAAACATATTATGTGAAGTTTCCAAAATATAACGATAATTTTCACAAAAATAAGAAAAAATTCTACCATCTGCGAAAAAGCCCGTGACAGCATACTACATCTATCTTTTTTGTGTGAAGCAAACCTTTCAATTTTGCTTTGTTTACGTCATACCTCAGGGCGAGGTCACTTTCAATTTATTCCGTTCATCAGTGTAATCACTATTTTTTTTTTATTACATAATATAAAACTAGATTTCGAAGGGAGAGGCGGTGAGCAAGATTTTAACATAAAATAAATACAACAAAAAGTAATATTAATGTATTACACTTCCAGATATATAAATTAATTACACTATTTTAAACGTTCATTACACAAAATTTATAACAATGACAGCGGAAGGAAAAACTATGAAATTAAAATAAAATATCAATGTTTTTATCAGATATTTTTTTTCTTTTTGAATGTTTTTTACAGTACATCTAAATATATATCTAGGCTTTCCCTCATACTGTTTTTTTATAACTTA